>KK502404.1:635791-697282 GCA_000688735.1 Glossina austeni | reverse complement strand
ATGCATAAAATGTTACGATGTTATGTGCTAGGTTGCAACGAAAACGAAAAATTTGAGATCGAAAATGTTACAGAGAGCGAAAATATTGATAACCCAGACATAGAAAATTTGCAAATATTATGTGATACGGAAACTGAAAGTGACCTGTACAGGCCACTCAGAACTGGGGAAGAACATTGGGATTCCGATTAAAGTGTTCAATACCGTTCATTTACTTCCCATTTTGGGAAGTAACGATGGAACCACAGTTGACGAAGATATGAAGCAACCTCGATGTGCTACGCTTTGGTACGTTGGAATGGATAGCTAGATTTACCGAAGATCTACCATCTTTTTCATGTGCCCATGAAATTAAAATAACACCGTACTCACATTTCATCGAAATATTTACCAACGAAATTTTTGTAGTACAAAAAACGTTTCAGTACACCATTTCTGGCGGAAAGGACTCATTCAACATAAATATTTTCGAAGTGGGTTCATTTCGACGTTGAAACAAAGTGTCTAAAACGTTGTTGAGACAATGTCTCTACAACGTTTTGAAGAAATAACCTAATACCTCTACTATAAAGATAATGGGATACCAAATGGATGTGAAAATAGTTTTTGAAAAATTCGCCCACTATTGGATATGTTATCGAAAACCTTTGCAAATGCATCGAAAGCAAAAAACTATTTTTACATGATCTATCCACATCCCTAAAGAGATTGAAGATAATTTGTTTGGATTATTGCTTTGCTTATTTGATTATACACTCTCTTCCTCTTCTTTTCATTTATTTACAATTATTCTGTGTCTCTCAAATACAACACTGTTTTTGCCGATTAACAATCTTCATCCCACGCGACATCAGTCGAGTCATATAAACTCACGGAACAACACTACCGAGGGCACAATTGACGCCGATAGCCGTAAGCCGACCACTGTGTCGTTTTCAACTTCTGGACTCAGGTAATCATTTTTTTATAAGTTGCGAAGATTACATCCTTATTTGTCAGAAATCTTTAATCTTATTCGGACTACGAGTAATGTATTTTAAAGTCATTTGGATTAACTGTCGAACATTCCGTTTGCGAATAGCCACTACTAATCACACCTAGCCAATCAGAAGAAAAATGCTAACCAAAAATATACAGAAAATCTTTTCTTGCAAATTTTTCTTTGTAAATTGTAATATCGTACATTTTATTAAATTAAAAACACAAAAACAAAAAGGCACCCATTAAACACGTTATTATTATTTTTTTGCCCTGTTCTTTTTCTCCTTGAACCCGTTGCAAGTTACCAAAAATTTTATAAAAATCTATGAAAAGAATAGACACAACACGTGACCAAAACACAAATTGAAAAACCAGCTGCTATTAGCGTCTGCACCCTATCCCTGCTGAATGTCAATAATAAAATCGTTCACCAAATGGCACAAGGATAAACAATAGTTTCATTCGCGACACATTAATTTCGCTGACATATATGTAATCGCAGAATGACGAAACATTCTTGTTATTCTTTTCTGCACACAAGCCGGAGAATTCAAAAGAGCAATCACTTAATACATCTACGACATATGAAATACACCGAATCAAACTCAGTGGTGTAAAATACCGTAGGATATACTACACAATTGTGGTATCCCAAAAATTAAAAAATATTAATATTATAATTTATTTGTATCAACTAAAGTAGGATGAATAATACCAGCTAAGACTATCGACTCTATTTTTGAAAAAAAATAGACCAAACCGTTATTTTTATCATATATACATATACAAAATATATCCAACTCTAATTGACAGGTAAGGATACTGGTTATGTATGGCGTTAACTAGATTTCATTTTCAAGTTTCGACCGTGTCTACTATATGTAGGCAGCTAAGGTGACCGAACCGCTCTCTAAAATTGCCAAATCAGGCGTAAGCTAAATTCCTCACGATTGCGTTAGTGTTTGTTGCTCTAAGTTAGTATTAGCTGTTTAGGGTTGTATTTATAACAGAAAATAGCTATAAATTGAAAATAATATAAATTCCTCACAAAATTGCCTGCTTACAAATAATTGAACCAAATTAAAAAATTTTAAATTTATAAAAGATAGCTAAATTAATTCTTTATTTTTTGCAAATAATAAAAACTCATCATTCTACTGACTGTATTGCATGAAAAGAAAAGTAAATAGCATGTTATTATATATATGAGAAATATATACACATCGGGCGGAATGGTTACTTCCTTTATAGGAAATTTGCTATTGCTGTTGATAAGTAACTTCTTATTCTAATTGAAAGAAAAAATATAAGGAATAAATCCACTTTTGTGAAAAATTAAAAAATTGTGTTTCTGTTTTCAGAAGCGTATTAAAAAGAACTAATTTAATTTTAAAACACTATACGTTCTTTATAGGGAAATTCGTATTTTAATATCTTAATATATATAATCAAATAGAGCTTAACCCCAATCTTCACTTTCGAATTAAATCGTCCTCTTCCTTGACTAGCTGTAACTTGCTTCCATGGAATTAAAATCGTTTTCAATTTCCGTTAAGAATTACTCTACTCGCTCTTGATTTTATAATTTTATGTTCCATACATTTATATTTATGATACAAATTTGAATTCTTATTACTTTATGATAAAAATAGGTTAAGAATCCACATCCCAGCGAATTTTTGGTTGTTAATTTGCTGAATAACAGAAACGGAAGAAGCAGTTTTGTACGTACGTTTTGTACGTTTTAACCCCTCAAAAAATGGTGGTAAGCAGGCAACGCAAAGGAGATAACTTCTTTTTACAGCCGTTTCAATCATTGTGTTTCTCGGATTCCCTAACTATCACAATCCTTGTTTTAAAAAATCGTACAAAATATTGAAGTCCGCCTATGTTCTTACTACGAAGTTTGTCACCAAGCACGATTAATGCAATTGGAATAGCTCGTTGTCACCTTTTGCATTTAGTCTTTTGAATGCAACTCTATAAGTGAGGAAATAATATGTTAAAATCCAAATGAAACTAAATAAACATTACTCAATATGTCGACAGTAATTTTAACTTTGATTCCAGGAATTTTTAGACATGCCACTTGTCGCAACAATGTCTACCCAGGGACGCAGACTCTCCGATTTCCCGTTCCAGATAATTTTGTTTTTTGGACAACGCCGTATAATGATTACATGCCTCCCATATATACAGCTGCACACATTGGAGGACAACCCTGGGCAGATCCTAATATAGGAGCGCCATTTTTTCAGCCCCGATGGAATTTTCAAAACTGTGATGTTAATCGCTTGTCCCATATGGGGAAATATCAAATTGACCCTTCTGGCTATCCTTTAAATCCTATAGGGCGCACTGGTCTGCGCGGCCGTGGTTTGTTGGGTCGGTGGGGACCCAATCATGCCGCTGATCCTATCGTCACACGGTGGAAACGCGACGAAAGTGGAGCTATTATCAAACACAACGTCAGTGAAAAGTAAGTAAAATCATTTGGAAAAGGCGCAGTATATGTACATAGATATTTTTTCATTCGTCTTATCTTTTAGGAATATACTGCAAATGATAACTATACAAAGACATGATAATGGTATGTGGGCTATTCCTGGCGGGATGGTTGATCCAGGAGAGAAAATAAGCACGACACTCAAACGGGAGTTCATAGAAGAGGCTTTAAACAGTTCAGGTGATGGGCAGATTACAAAATAGGTACTGCAGGTTGAGGCATGACGACAGCTATTTTTTTAATTGCAGGAAGTCAAGCAACGATAGAAGAATTTTTTGCTACCGGTTCGGAGGTGTATAAAAGCTATGTGGACGATCCGCGCAACACCGATAATGCCTGGATTGAGACAGTTGCCTACAATTTTCATGACGAAACGGGAACTAAAGTAGGTGCTCTTCAATTATCGGCCGGCGACGATGCAATGAATGTTAAATGGTGCGACATTGATGGCAATATGCTCATGCATGCTAACCATGTAACCATCGTCGAACATGTTGCTAAGCGCCTTAGGGCGCATTGGTAAATCCCAGGATAGGAAATTTCCCACTACTTATTGAGTTAAACATTATTGTAGTAATTTTGTTTGTTTTATTTGTAACATTCAGAAATACGTTTAGGGATTAGGTTCTTTTCATTAGCGCTGGAATCGAAAAAGTGGTCTAGAAAATTAAACCTTACTGAATATGTTGATTAAATTCCTCCAATGAGATTTATAATCTCTCAATTAAATTGTTTATGATAATTTAAAAGCGGAACTCTTCGAAAGAAAAAATTGTTTTAGTAGATGTTCGCCAACAAGTCACCTTAGGTCACTTCAACTTCGTATAGTAAAAAATCTCCTAATCTCCTAATCCTTATCTAATTGCAATCAATAATTCATTTGCACGCTTTATATTATCGAATAAATTTAAAACTCATTGAGAGTATTTGAATTGTACATTTGAGTGGAAAAATACCCTCTTCGGCACTTCAGGGTCGCGTATTAAGCGATACTTTCGCAACCGATTTGTGGAAAAACTAATTCCCACCTATAACACATCGCCCATCACATAATTTATGGCTTGATCGTTTGACGCTAGTTTCTTGATTTCACTCTATATTTTTGATTACCGGAGCATCGGGCACGTCGATAATTGGTTTTGGATTTTCCATCCTAAGAAATCTCTGAGACAATAGTAATTTACCAAAAAGTCGAACGAGAAATTTAAAGTAATTATTAAGGACAGAAAACTGCTTTTTTCGAATTAACAATTTGCTTTCATCCGTTCAAATTAAGTGCACCACGAAAATTTTTGTCTTCTTTAAGCCAATTTGGCAACAAAGTATGCCCGGCCGCACTTTTCTATCCGCAAAAAAACTTTGCAAGCAGTTTCTTTAGGCGCTTTTTTGATTATATTGTATATCGCTACTTTTTAAATACTTGGCGTTGTCGGCATAATTGAGAAGTATTTTTTTTTTTTTTTTTTTTGGTTGGATGAAGATGGACCAAGCCAATTGGGAAGTATTAGATCAAGTCGAAATTCATATATATCTTAATAAGAGAAATAGTTCGTTGAAGTTTCCTTATCACAGCACACCATATGAGAGTTAAAATATTATAAGCATATGGAATTACTCTATATATTTTTTTTTTTCATCCGCCTGAGTGGCCGAGTAGGCAAGAGTCTCGACTAGCAATTCAATAGTCGTGGGTTCAAATCTCAAGTGCGGTAGAGTTTTTAATAATAAGAATAATAATAATAAAAATAGTATTAACAAAAATAAAGCCGAAAGCCTTAGATGCTAGTGCATTAAGACTAATAATAATAATAATAATTTATATTTGTGTTAAGTATTATTATTATTATTATTATTATTATTATATAAATTCAGCCAGAGAATAAATTCTAAGACTTAAGTCTTAAGTGTTAAGTAATTTTCTATTTTTTTAAAAATTTCAATTAAAATATCGGCTTCCATTAAATTTAACGGGATTGAGTTTGCAAATAACACTAGTTGTACTCCGCGAGTTAGAAAACCGTACAGATAAACTGTAAGCGATCGTGCAGATGACGATGAAAACGACACGAACTAAACTGCAATTTGAACGTCAGTTGTAACGCGCAAATTCAAGTCCACGAATCTTTTTTGGCCCCTTCGCAACACCAAACTGTGCGTTGAAAATCCTGTTGTAAGAAAACAAAGTAAAAAGAGAAGATAATATATATAATTCCCAATGTTGTTCTGTATATTCCATCTGAGTAAATTTGAACAACGCGAATATTGTAAAGGACGTGAAGCGCTAAAGCAATTGTATGTTATAGAAATGAACATGTCTATATTCCTTTGTTTTCTAATAATAAAAGCTCATTTGTTTGTATTAAAACATGTGCTAAAGTAAAGTAAGTATATCCCGAACATACATAATAAATCTCTTATCTATTGCTCATACATGAACTACGTTTGTGTCAAGATTTTTATTCGATTATTTTTCTTGGTGTTATTCTCATCGGAAAGTTGACGTGCATGAAACACCGCCAACTCCAATTCACTGCACTTCTCTCGGCATTCATTATTTTTATTTAAGCCCCCTAAATTTTTATCTTTGATATCCAATTGCCCTAATTGTGCTTTTAATTTGTTCAAGTGTATAATTTGCCATTTTTATTGTATACCAACATTCTGGGCATTCTGGAACAGCTGTTGTTCGAATTGTTTGTGTTTTTCCGTTAAAATGTTTTATACTCCTTCCAAGCATTTGTTTACATTGGAGCTGCATAGTTCGAAATCTTTTTCTTTAGAGATTTTTCGATATTTATTTAACTCGCCTTTTCACTTAATAGTATTTGAATAGCACTTATAGTGTGTTTATGACCAGAAATGGCTGGAAAAATAAGTAATAACGTCGGTATTTGACGATAAATCTCACGTTTTGGACTCTATTATGTTATATGGATGCGTTAAACCTACATTGCTGAAATTGAATTGTGAGTCTGAAGGATATCTCTCCGATATATTATGAAATGAAATGTTGACATCAAATAAATACAATATTAATGCTTTCTCAATTTGTTTATTCTCTTTGCCCTTCTATTCGGATTACTATTTAATAACTACACGTTGAGAATTTTTTCTGATATTGAGAGTAATAAGCGTATAACATCTCTGTCTTCGTAACGATGCAGAGAGTGAAAAATCGTTTATTTTTTATTTGGTTCGGGTACTAAAATAATCGTTATTCTTTCTTTATAATTATTTCTGTATTTGCTTTGAATGGAGTAGTTTTCTTTTTGGCACGTTCGAATTATTTAATTTTCTCTCTTAAGAGATATAAAATATTAATAACTTTAGAGAGTGGCTTCGTGGGGAAACAATCAGGAAACTAAACTTATTTTGTATAATTCCAAGAAGTCAGTTAATTTAATTACAATACATTATTGTAAAGTGCAAGTTTTTATGTATTAACATACGCACACATGCATATATATATGTATATATATATATATAAAAATATATATATATATATACACACGCGCGTTTGAAACAATAAGGAATATAAAACCTAACCAATACTAAATTATATTCAGATCTGAATTCTAAAAACGAGTTGTGTTATAAAAATGGCTGACTTTGAAAAAGAGGAAAAAACAATTGCTGAAGATTTGGTTGTGACCAAATACAAATTAGCGGGTGAAATTGTTAACAGTAAGTAGAAAATTTATGTTATTATGAAAAAAAAAAAACGTTTATTGCTTGGCATATGAAGCAACCAGACTGCAATATCCAATCGATTGAAAAGCCACGTTTCTGCCGTTGTTTAACATGGCCGAACGAACATAACCTAAATTTCATTTGTGTTTGGTATATTTGATACGTTTTGTGTAATTACAAAAATTGGGAAATAAACATAAAAGACAAAACTTTGCACAGGTTAGATCGAAAGCATCTATAAGCGTCTAATAAATCTGTCCAATTGGTTACCTATTTAACTGCCGGTGTTTTTGAGTGGGAAAATATGTTTGCATATGAATGCCTACGTACATGTGTATGTGTTGAAAATAATGCCACGCAATTAAAAACAAAGCCATTCTGCTGATATTTGGTTGGCTTATATCATTAAGAGTATATATATATACACGCATATATATATATATATATATATATACAATATATATGTATGTTAAAATTTATCTAAATATTTGCCTCTTGTTAGGAACATTGAAAGCTGTTATTGATCTCTGCGTTGCTGGAGGCTCTGTGCGTGATATATGTACAACAGGCGATGCCCTCATCACTGAAGAGACAAGCAAGGTGCGTGCTTTTGTATAGTCTTTTATTTTGCATTTATTTATATCGATTGCATTGCATTGCAGGTCTATAAAAAGGAAAAAGATCTTAAGAAAGGTATTGCATTTCCGACATGCTTGTCTATAAATAATTGCGTTTGCCATTTCTCTCCGGCGAAAAATGATCCTGATAATACATTAAAAAACGGCGACGTCGTTAAAATGTATGTAGATCTATACGTGCGTGTTCGTTTGTGTGTCAACTATAACTATTTATATAGCTAAATATTTTATTTTGAATAATTACAGAGATATGGGAGCTCATATTGATGGATTTATTGCTGTTGCAGCTCATACAGTGATTGTCGGTGCATCCGCTGATACAAAAGTAACTGGTCGTAAAGCCGACGTGACCCTTGCCGCTTTCTGGGCTGTACAAGCTGCCTTAAGGCTACTAAAAGCTGGTAACAGTGTAAGTAGTAGTTAGATTGACAAAATGCTCTCTCATTATTTTTGGCCGTGCAAGAAACGGATTGTTTTCGATGCATCTGTTATCAAAAACATCTCAACACTTGCGAAAATCAAAGCATCAGTTTATCTAATGGAGTTTCAGAAATATAAAGGAAATTCCCTAAATGAGCTGAATACAATATCATTTATACAGAAACTAATGTTTCGATATAATCTGCGAACCAGTGCTATAAATTAATACTTTTAAAGTCTTGAATACCAAATATCTTGAAGAACTCTCGGCAAAGCAATAAATTGTGACCATCTTTACTTATAAGTATAGTGGTGAGCGCCAGTTTCTGATTGCCCATCTAAAATTTACTTTTAGAATTATACCATAACGGATGCAGTGCAACAAATTAGTGAGTCGTATAAATGCAAACCTATTGAGGGTATGTTGAGCCATGAATTGAAACATTTTAAAATTGACGGTGAGAAAACGATAATTCAAAATCCCAACGAGGCACAACGTAAGGAACATGAAAAATGTACCTTCGAGACACATGAAGTTTACGCTATTGATGTGATTGTAAGTACCGGTGAAGGTGTTGGCCGAGAAAAAGATACCAAGGTGTCCATTTACAAGAAAACCGATGAGAATTACATGTTAAAATTGAAAGCTGCCCGTGCTTTATTGGCCGAGGTATGTTATTAAAGTAAAAAATGTATTATTCATAAAATAATCGGCCGATGTCCATGATTAAGACAACGCGCTTGAGGGATTGAAACTGAAAAAGCGTGAAAGTATAGCGATTTTGAATCGCTTCCTTTATGTCTATAGAATGACATAATTGGCATACTTTAGCTGCGATTTTGGTTAAAACCCGAAGATTGTAAGATTATGAGATCTGAGACGTCGGTCGATGCATTTACTTTCTCAAACTTTCTTTGATAAATTTTACAAGATCTGCTATTAACACTCGTAGTTTGGTTTCTTTTCTTTCGATTCCCCGTTTGTTTTGAGCAGGTAAAAACAAAATATGGTAATATGCCGTTCAATATTCGCAATTTTGAAGAGGAAACAAAGGCTCGCATGGGTGTTGTAGAGTGCGTATCCCACAAAGTCATTGAACCATTTCAAGTACTTCACGAGAAACCAAGTAAGTGAAATTTCAAGATAAATCTTTCTATAGCAAGGCTTAATTTCGTATTGAATTTGATTATATGCCTTTACGACCAGACACCTTGCTAAATTAAATTTATTAGAGTAATGAAAACATTTTCGAATTCGAATTCATAAAATTTGAGTTCCATGAAATATTTTGATAACTCACAATATTAAGCGACGGGTATAGAATGGAAAGTCGAGGAAATATTAAAAATGTCCATTCATTTATCTCAATCTGAACACTTTGCCGACCGATCGAGTAGATCTACCCTTTTACCTAAAAAGTTTTTTTTTCTCTATAAATCCAAACCCATTTCTATAGAGCACAGCATATTGATTGATACAAATTTGTAACAAATTTTTAATTTTAAATTTTATGTAAGAATTATGTAAATCGCTACCGTAGGATAAAATTGATTACATAAATGATATTCGGAGGTTTTTGCTTTCAGATAGCGAATTTCAGCCCGTGATACCACAAAAAAATGCGCGGTGGAAACTGTCCAGGTCTCTTTGGGGTGCGCGGTCGGCTAAGTGTTAAGTACTACAAGATGGCGATTTCCGCGAATTAGAATAGATCAACAACAAGTATATTCGCAAAATTATTTTATTGTGCAAAATTCTCCCTCTGTTTGTATAAGTGTATGTTTTCCAGTCATAACTTCAACAAAATAATTTGAAATGGGGGCCTTGGTTAGATAACTACAACAATTAAATTAGCGGACATATCAAATTATATTTATGAGATTTAACTTATTTCCGACACGATTTAAATGCTTACATTTCGAACTATAAGGCGAGCATTTCGTCTATTCATTAATATTTGCATTAGAGCTAATCTAAAATGTAATCGTAAATACTGAGCAGGCATAAATATCTCAATAACGTTAGCAAACTAAAATTTCGGAAAAATGCATATATGTTTTGTCGATATGCAAAAATTTGCATCGCAAATCGGGTAATTCTTCAAAAACTGTTTAGTAAAAAATGCGATTAGAACCAACTCAATACACTTTGTACCCAGTAGATGCTCTGAAGCATTGCAGATATCAAATAATTCGGTTCGTGGGATCTCTTACAGTTAGCAAAAATCTTCTAAGTAGTATGCCACGCAATGTTGCTCAAGTATTAATGTTTAGATTCCGTTTTTATCCGAGCGGATCGGATCAGAACTATGTTGCGCTTCAAGTTTAAAATAAATAATGAAGGGACGTTATATATTCAAACATTCGCGTACGATATCTACCGGCATTTTACACATCGCGTGTGTGAAAGATAATCTTAGACAAAGATTTATTTTCGTGGATCGAACTATATTTAAATAATGGTTAATAAAAGGTTTGAAAAATCTTTTCACGCAGTTGCACAACAGATCTCGATCTAAAATTTGTCATAAATTATTCTCACAGTCATATAACCAGTAGATTCATCATTAGCTTAAAGAACTTCAGATGTAAGAAAGTAGTTCTTTGTCTAAAAGAGGATGTTTACGCCCGATTCTAAACTTTTGCTTTAATAGACAAATAGACAAACTTATCGAAGTTTAATCGCTGCCTGTTCGACTTGACTCTAAGACTTATAGGTCGGATATATGAATTGTATCATCTCTCAATATTTCGCACTTTTCATTATATTGAATATTATTTGTTATCAATTTCTAGGTGAATATGTGGCTCAATTCAAGCACACTGTTTTGCTAATGCCAAATGGCGTCAATTTAGTCACAGGTCTGCCTTTTGAAATTGAAAAATTTGAAAGTGAATTCAGCATAGTTCAGTCGGAACTGAAGGTAAGTAAAAAAAGTGGAGGTGTATTTATAACCGGCTGACTCTAACGTGTAATTTTTTTTGGCCATTAGAAATTAGTCGCCACACCACTACAGCCCCCCAAGAAAGTTAAAGGTCACGCTAAGAAGAAGGCTGCCTCCGCAGCCGATTCAGACGCTGTCAACGCAACAAAAGTGGATGCCTCACCGGCTCCCGTGGAGACCAAGGCTTGAAAATGTGTACTGCCTGCCCCCTATAAGGTTTTATTAAATATCAGCGAAAATAACAAATTTACAGATGAAGCAATAATGTAAAAAGAAACTGAAAAACGAACATGAATGTATTGTGAATGAAACACTTCTTGTATTGTACACCACATAATTGTCTCCCCTTCTCTCTATTGGAAGTCCTTACCAATAAATATAGCAGCAGCAAAGCGTCAAGAACAATCCGCAAAACAACAATGCTCCTCCCCAGCCGAAGTGATCGATCCCCTCCTACCGTCACCATTACTCATAAAATTAATAGAGAAACATTTTAAACAAGCTGCTCTCTTCTTCAACATACGCAATTATTGTTAAATTAATTGATTTTAAAAATGTATCCCTTATATCATCTCGACTTAAGACTGTTTGCGCTTAGCTTTGATTCGAAAAATTCTTGTAAACGTTGCCTTGTACGAACTTCATTTTGTTATTTAGCGTACAAATGACAGGATTTTTATTTTATTTTTTTTAATTTAAAGATAAAGACTTCCAAAAGCAGTTGCTTCGTGTTTTTTATTTGTTTGGTTTTTTTAGTCGAACGCTGCTGCAAGGGGAAAGAATTTGTAATGCATGATGTATGTTCGGGCTCGTGACTTTCTTTCTAGATGATCATCGCAAAATTTGAAGCATGAAATGCTCTTTTTCATTATTTTGTTTTATTCAATTTTAAAATCAAAAGATAAACTTTGAATATGAAAAAAAAAAAAGAAAAAAAAATGATTAACGTCGTTTTGTTTCAGTTTTTTTTTCTTATTATTGTAATATTTAATAAACAGTCTCTCTCATTCAAAATAGAAGAAGATAGTGTATTTGTATGTAATAGATGTGTTTATAAAATATGTATTTGCTGTTGATATTGCATTACAAGTGCATACATATATATATATATATATATATATATATATATATATATATATATATNTATATATATATATATATATATATATATAGATAGCTTATTTCGGAACGTTGTTAGAGTAGAAATACGAAGGGAGTTGGCGATGGAAACATAGGTTCATTCATTATATCTATGATGGAAAAAAAGATTTCGTTTTATGTGTGTATGTGTCTACGGTAAGCTATACTAATTTGCATCATAGTTTAAATATGAATATCATCCGCGGTTGTTTTGTTTTTATCTTTTATTCTTTAGTATTAGGATTTTAAGAAGGGGATGCGAATCGCTTAAGAGGTTAATCTGCCCAAAGCTTAATAATGTGAACAGAAATGAATAACGCTGACGGTGTGCGCTTCTAACTAGATATTCGTAGGAGTGTCGTATATATGTGTGAAAGCATCCTTAACGGTTCAGCGCTTGTCTGTGTCGCAACCAAATTCCAATTTAATTTGTTGTCTATTTTACTTTGTTCTAGTTTGCTTCTTTTTTGGAGTTCGGTTTATAAAGAAAGCAACATAAAGTAACACTTTTTCTAGTTTTGATATTCCTGTTATTATCAATCATGTCGTGTTGTGTTAGTATTCCTACAAAAGCGAAGTGAAATAACGCATTTTTTCTTTTTTTTTTTAAATCTGTTCTTTGCTAATTTAAGATAAATCGTCAATCATTGTGGTGTTGGCATCTGGCGGTGGCATGCTCGTTGTGTTATTGGTGCCAGCAGCAGGGGGATCTAAATAAATTTTGAGTGCCCGTTCACGGCGAGGGGAAAATCTAGATGTGGATATACATCCCAGGCGATCAAGACGGGACTTTTCTTTAGCACTCCATTCTCTACGCTCGTCGTTTGTTAGTTCCTTGGCAGTTGTTGTTACATCCCTATAATAGCGTAAAATATTCTCTTAAACTCATGTTTTTCTGCGACGTTTACCGCGTGTTAACCTACTTGTAAAAGTACATATTTCCGGTGACCGTGCTAATTAAGGGATACTTGTCGACAGTAGCGGGCATTGAGATCCAGCTCATAGCATTGTTTATACTCAACAGGGAAACATTAGTATTCGGGAAGTAGCCATTTACCTAAGTATAATAAAGATTTATATCGCAATGGAAGTGATAATATAACAATACTTGAACCATTGTCTCTACTTACTTTGGTGTAGGCAATATTTTCTTCCGGTATGCCCGACAATTTTGATAAAGCATTCTGTATTTCGCTGTGCTCTGCAATAAATGACGTGAGAATTGACAAAATTTGTACTCCGATACTGGGAAATTACTCACTTTCCAAAGCAATCTCTTGGAATTTTCCCAACTCTAATGTATCGGGATACCAGCGACGCACAAATATTACTAAGCCATCCTCCCCAATGTTTGGTGAAACTCCGTCTTCACATTCTTGTATAATGAACTTAAGCAAAAGAAAACTTATTTTTCGTATATGCATAGAAAATGAAATAATGTTGTTGTTGTTGTTACCTCCATTGAAGCTGATGAAAGCACATCGCTGCCCATAGTTTCATTATCGGCGTATATTCTAATAGGGCTGCGACCACCCTTGAGCCATAACCGGCAATTGTCCGCTGTGAGCGTTTTATATTTAACGCCGTCAATGCGTTGCAGTTTGGCTATTAATGCTTTCTTAGCTACTGTGACTGGCGTAGCATCCGTATAAATCCACTCGCAGATAAAGGCGACGCGTGCCGTATCGTTGTTGAATTCTGACAAGCGCATAAAATAGATTTTAGCTCGATGCTCCTCTGGCAAAAGCTCTTTGCCCAACTCTACGTTCAATACTTCGCCCTCGCTAAAGTAAACTAACGACTGAGACATGCTGAGGAGTTTCTTGTCATGTTTATGATGAATTTGAAAATATTTTTGCGGGACGTTGATAAGTCGCTCTATATGTCTCTTAAGAAGACTTAATTTCATGTGGGAATCAACAAGGATTTTATATGAACGCATTGGTTTACGAGCAACATCCTCGCTCGAGTCCAGGTCACCATATTGATGATGATGTCTATTGGAGAGAAGGGTGGTTGTGTCCATAACGTCAAGTTTGATGGCGTGAAAGAATTGTGCCATCTGTGGATCAACGATTGGTTCGCTTTTGCTTAATTCATAGCAGGCACTGTAGAAGGCATTAACGCGGTTTATAGAATCCTGGCGATTCTCATCTTCGGGGCTGGATAGTTGAGGCGAATGACTAGTGCTAGAAATTTGGCTGTCGCCACCTCCCCGATTTTGTAAGTTTTCAACTAGAGTACGATCGCCATCGCTTAGACTACTGTCCTCAGAATTGGATTCATGCCCAACAGCGAACTTTAAGGCCGGCGTGGTAAGGATATTGCCACTAAGGTTATCAAGATTGTGTGAAAAGTTAGCGGGTTGCGCTGACTCCCCAGGTGCCCGCGATTCGCAGATTTCGATAGAAGCACTGGATCCATCAGGCACCGCATCTCCAGCTGGGGATAGCTGATCTTGCCTTGCTGATATTCCGTCATACGGTATATCAATTATTTCTAAGTTCGTCGCATCTGTGCTGGGTACATTCAAAAATAAATACGTGATATCCTTGAATCGTGAACGAGCTAATTGCTGTAGATGTTGTTGTGTTTCTGTAGTAGGTAAAGGATCGCGGGCAGCAAAAGCCTTCTTATGACGTTGAGTAGTTGCCACAAGTAGGTGTTCTTCACTTACATTCAAACGCGTGGCTATTGAGTGCTTCAAAGTGGGATTGTTTTCTAAGGCTTGGGAATATACGAAAAATGGTCCGTCCATTTCCATTGTAGATAGATTGACCATGAAAACATACCATGTTGCACCGCCCGGCTCATAAATTTCAAACTCTTGGCCATCGGCTCTGTATTCCAACAAAAACTCTATAGGGTCATCACCAGCATTTCGAATTTCATTAAACAAATTGTTAGTCGTGTTTTCAAACGATCGTATTATGCGCTCAGCTGCGGGATCATAAGCGACAAGGCGGCAGTGTGTTAATGGCGCAAATTGCTCTACATTCAGCATTTGATATGCGGACTCTAAGACACTATTCAGATCAAACTTTTGCGTAATATATACTCTCGTCATTTTTAGTTTTCTTAGTTCGGGATTGTAAAAGTAAACACGTGGTTTAATATGCTCCGGTAACGCTAAATCCGAAATGGGACGATGACGAGCGTTGCTGCTAGAAGCGCTCCCGCCACCACTTCGTGTTATCCGCAATTCTTCTTCGTGTCCGAGTTTCTCGGCGAGCGTTTTAATGTGTCCTGGAAAATCGTCAACTTTTAAAACTTTTTCATTACGCTTTGGATCGATTTGCCGGTACATCAACATATAAGCATTTGTACTTGAACTATAAACGCTGGAATAATAACCTTTGCTAGAGCCACCACCGAACGATTTCTGTATATCTTCTTGTGTTATCTGTAGCCCACGTAAAAAATAAAATGAAAATTATGCAACTGAGTACTGTTTGGAAACATACCGGCGTGACTGATTGGTCATTAAAACAATACCATTCACTGTTCTCAAATTCTTTAATGTACGCATAGTAGTGACCGCCGGACGCACTACCCGAATGAATCATAATTGCAAATAATTCGTATGTGTATTGATTAGACCCGTTCTTGGCATGCTGACTACTGTTAATTCGGTTGCGATGATCTGTGCTTGAACTCATGTCGATGCCCTCGTCCTGGTCCTCGTCGTTCATGTCGATTACGTTGTAAATAGAGCTGGTCGTAGTGATGCCACTGCTCCAATTATCTTCCTCCATAGCAGAGCCGCTGTCCGTTGTGCTACAATCATCCGTTGTAGTTGATGATCCATTCGGAATGGTACCGTTCGTTTGAGCCGATTCACTCCCCCCAGATGTTATGAAGGTGCTTAAATTTAGCACTTGTGGAAAAGTAACTCTACGGACAAACAATACGTAAAAGATACTGTAATTGCACGCAATATATGTTCTCTTGGTTACTTGGACTTACTTGTCGTTGAGTTTGAGGCGATGCATTGTTTGATAATCGAAATCGAATCTTTTCAAATGTAAAGTCAATATATATGGGAAATTTTTAAATTTTAATCCTTTATGAGCATCACATTTTTTGTTACATTTCTCACAGAAGTATTGATTGTTGCCATCCAATGTTTCTGGCTGTACGAAGGCTCGTAAAGCTTCTTCAATGCTGCCATAAGCAGCTGTACTCCCAAAAGGTCGTACTGGCAAAGGGATATCGAGGAAGGTATCGGCTCTTGTTTTCTCCGTATTGCACTCGAAGCACTTTACATAGTCAATCATTTTACCTTCGTAAAGATTGGCTATAAGATTAACCTGTTTGGTATTTTTGAATTTATGCTCGAGAGCATCGAACATAACCCGGCACAGCTCCTGAATGTCGTGTTGCTGCCATGCTTCTGATGAATTCCAACCGAAGCTTCGAGTTAAATCCGTAGTTTCGACAGCTGACTTTTTGGATGTCTGAAAATTAGTAAGGAAAGGATCGTCACAGAAATTAAGATTGGTGGCGGTCACTAAATCTCATATTCACCTGCAAATTGAGAAATAGTTTTTGCAATTGATAGGGAATATTTTTGGCCTCATGATCATTGTCGAATTCCCAGCGATAGAGCGCGTTCCGAAATTCCGGTGTCATGAACAGAGCTTGCAGAAGACTGTTAAGGTAACATGTCATCGCCTGATTGACCAGACCTACGTAACCATTGTTGCTTGATATTCCAGCAGCGGCAGGGGACAGTGAAGGTAATGGAGATAAGGGATACTTTTTTTCAGCCTCAATTAGGGTATCTGATGAGTCACGATAGCCTCCATATTGACTCAAATTGAAATTCGGCGACGATGTGTGCGCCAGAGAGAGCGGTCCACCACATTGCATGGGTTCGGTCTCTGTGGGACTGGCTGATGCGCCCAATGCTAAGTCATCATCCGACAATGGATCCGGTTCAGACATGGGACTAAGGTTTAGTGAATCCGTATTTGTGGCGTTCGTTACGGTAGTCATTGACGATGGTGGCGAAACATTTGCATCGTTCGTTGGAATATGCATCCCTCTTGAATTCAACACAGGCATATCTTCATCTGAATGATTTATGGAGCCATTTGCGCCATTAGTCACGCTACTACTTGCAATATTATTTACATTGTTATTATTAATATTACTGCTGCTGGTATTGATATCGACACCGTTGTTATTTATACTGATATTGTGATCATTAAACATAATAAGGCTTTTTGGTGTTGCGCTCCCATTGGACAGAACATGAAGAGAAGTACCCATAGCTATATCATAACGGAACTTTACATTTCCGTCCCATTTGCCGGCGGGAAATAAAATAAAATAATTCTTTTCTTTCTGCTCAAAGCCCGGCACATTATACAATAGTTCCGGTTGATGATCATTCAAGTAAACCTTTTGCGCAAGAATTTCGGTAAATAAGTAGAGTAAACGGCAGTAGAAGCATAAAAACATAACCTACCAAGTCAGTGCCGGAATTTGGCTGTAAAATCAAATCAAATTTGTCGTAACGATATTGGGTCTTTATATCGGCAATTACTTTTCCCACTGTGTAGGGGGGTCGTACCACAATATTAATTTTCCTTTGCTCAGAGTCGGGCGTCTTGTCATGCACAACGCATTGTATTGAATTCTCGTGATCAAGTTGGACCATAGTGTTACCGTCCGGATAATCTGTGGGCGATAATAAAAAATCAAAGAAAATCTTAAAAAATTTCATTTAGGAATTTCTTTGACGCGAACGCAATATGATACCACTGCTAAAACCAATGAACAATTTTGGCGGGTGACGCACGCGGGTGATTTCTCTTACATCCTCGATTAGTTTTGATGAAGAATAATCAAGCGAAGGCCATCTTTCACAATTCACATACACGCGCTTATATATATATGTATATATGGATGTATATAACCAGAAAAATGAACTTTGAGTTCGGCGGACAATTTATGGGTATTTACACGAAAAATGTTTGCGCATATTTGTGTTACTCGACTTTTCCACATATAATTATAAATAAATATATATATATATATATTATATATATATATATATATATATATATATATATTTATGCAAAAAAAAATACATTTATTTAAGATATACTTTTATAAACGATATGTCTACGGAAGCGACACTACAACTATTAATGTTGAATAAGGGACGGAAGGACGCCAAGTTAGTGCAAATTACGGCAAAGGATTTTATATAATTGCGGCCGCATTTATTATATAGTTTTGAAAGTAAGCAAGAAGTATGTGTAGCAAACGGGACATGTAGAAATGAGGCCGAGCTTATTTGCCATCTGTAGAAGAGGAAGACTTTATTAAAGTAACAATCAGTTATTGCTTGTTCACTTCTTATGTAATCGCATAACAATTTTTGTTAATAAGTGTTTAAACGATCACGAGAACAATATGTAATAAAACGTTCGTTCCTCCCTCATACTTGAAGCAAAATTTCAAATTCAAATAGTTTATCACCTGCAGCTGAATTCTGTTGCGCGCTATGGAAATTAAATATCCCACAGATTATATAATGCATGTATGTAGTAAGTACGTAGGCGATGAAATGTAATATCAGCTCATTTTAGCAAAAACGGGTTGTGTAGGTATTTGAAAAAAATTCGATTCGAGGCGAAACGGAACTTTTTGCTAGTGTAATACCTTATCCGAGTTTGAATGTGACACGTTGTAGGGTAATGTCGCATCAACCAGACAGCAGCGAAGCCGAAGGAAATAAGGTTAGATATACTGTCACCTCTATTGGGATCTTCTGAAATGACGGATAGAACTATGATTTTCCACTAGGAAACAATCAGATAAATCATAAATATAATACTTGCTGCTCTCGATCATCCTACGGACTACACGTAGGATAAGAAAATCAATCTTCAAATTTAGAAACTGTGCTTTTCCCGTTCCCCATGGACCACTCCCTTCACATCCAGAATACCGAAGGAGGAGGGTGTATTGTTGTAGCCCGAAGGTAGATTCCGGGATTACGAGATAAATCAATTTAAGTATGTCCGTCTGTTTGGTGAACGGAAACGACCGCAGTCTAAAGTAAGGTGAGAGAACCTTTGAAATGCGTATTTTGCTCATCGCTCGTGAACTGCAACAACAAATATTTGCATATTCCATTTTAAAATAAAGTTGTGGGGTATAAGGAATTCGACCACAGCCGAATATGATTTCCTTACTTATCACATTGTTATTGTTTGATCGTTCGTTATGGGTTTACTTTTTATTATTTTTTCGAATGAACACCAGGTCCAAGTACAAGGATTTGGTTCGCATTTTAAGGATAGCAAAGGTTTTCATTGTATCGTCTTAATGATCATTACTTCGGAGTGCTTATAAAATTGCTTTATATTCGTTTATTGCGCATGCATGAGAGTATGCAGGCGCTACATTAAGGTTCACCCATGTATTCTATATGCGCTATATGTACGTGCGTTCATAGTTTACCGGCAACAGTTGCTGATTTTTGTTTTATTTGACTTTTCTTTAAATAATTTTGAACACAGGAAGCAAGAGTGCTGTGTTACTTTGCTAAATGAAAATGGTTGGCTTTAGGCCAAAAAGACACAGACGACGACGGTATACGACGAAGATGTACTCAGTGAGCGGCTGGTCGAGGGCATGCATATTTCATATGAATGGAAAGCAAGACAGCAATATGACGATTGCATCCATATTAACCTTTTTGGGTGAGCAAGCTTGCAAGAGATCTACCCATCTATTAATTATTCTTAGCTGCCGCAGTCAAAGGATTATGATCCTTATTATGCCTATATTATCGAATGCAGATGGATACGTTTCTATATATACGCGTATGCATACATATATATTTGCGCATTTGGTTTACAGCATACTATTAAGTATTTTGACCATGTGTGCCGACGACATGCAAATATCCATAACTATGTACGCAAACAGAAATTAGAAAGCAACCGAAGATTACTTTCCGAAATAGGGGGGGAAAAAAAACAAAGAGAAATGAAAATTGAACAAATATGCAATAAAGCGATTTTGGAAGAATTTGCTGAAAATATTTTTCGAAATGAAATTCTCAAATTCAATTAAAATGATTGCTCAATTGTTCGATTCTAGCGAGTGATATGTATAATGCAGCAGGAGGTTTTCTTTTGTTTCGTTTCTGCTGGAGTTATTTATATTTTTACTTATGGTTATGGTTATTTGTATTTTTGCTTATATATATATATATATATATATATATATATATATATACAAACTTTTAAGTTAGAAAGATATATATACATATATATCAGATATATATATCTATATATGTCCACACACACCCATATGTATATATATATATATATATATATATATATATATATATATGCAGCACACTGCCCATGTTTCTATTTTTATAAAATTAAATTAAAAAATAAATAAGTAAAAGAGAATTCAATTCCTTGGCTAAAAATAAAAGCACAAACAAGAGGCGAGAATCGAGACAGAAGTCAATTTTATTTAAAATTTATTCTTTTTATCAGTCTCTAAATTATTCACTATATATAGTTTAGTCGTGTACATTTGAAAAGGATCAAAAAAATTAAAAATAATAGTAATTCCTTTTCTATATATGCACACAAAACCGCATACATATACGTCAGAGTATATAGAGGGAAAGCATGATACTTGGTATGTGATTTCGAAAGTGGGACGCCAGTGGGCATTCGAAGAAAAATGCACATTAATACAACTGAACAAGTGAACATGTTCGGATTGAGGGTATTTTACCTTTTTCTTTTTAGCTCTTTGGTGACTCGCTTCCGAACAATATTAACACAATACAATAATACTAATAAATAAAACAAAACAAAATACTAAAAAAAAAAAAAAACAAAAAAAAACAAAAAAAAAAACCCCCGATTATATGGCGCTTATTTTTCTAATAAAAAATATATTTAAAGCAATTTTCAAATGCTTAATATTTTTGGACTGCTTTTTTTTTTTCCTTTTTTTGTTCTTTGATGGGCGCTTTAATTTTGTCGGTAATATCTTGCTATACGTTACAGTTACAAATGTAATATTTATTCACGCGCTTACTAACCGATCCGATAGCGTTTAAAGGTGACACTTAAGCGTTTCTCGAGAATTTTCACAAAATTTCCTCAACAATTTTACGAATTCTCCTCAACAGAAAAATCTGACGTTCGATTGATTCTCTTTTATTTTAAAATCGAAAGAGAAAAAGAAAATACAAAAGAGCCGCTAGTTATGCGTATTTTGGTTGAATTTTTCTTATTTGGCGCTGTTTTATGTTTTATACAAAATTTTCTATTATCTTATTTATATATACATATATAATGCCTATCAATAACAACTGCGGATTACATTAACAGCCTCCTTTCCTTTCATATTCAGTACTATTTGGTTAGTAATAAACGTTGTGACCATAAATTTATTATTTTTTACTATAAAAAAGATCAAGTCCAAATTTTACTGGTATCGAAATGCTGCATTCATTTTAATCACTTTTAATATTCGAAATGTGAACAGTGCGTGTTGAATATGGCCCTCTTTTAGTTCACATGTTTTTTTTGTTTTTTTTAATGTGGCCAATCACTCGGGAAATGTCGCCTATACGTGTAACACGGTGATTGTAAGAAAGAAGATAGGAGAGAGCAGAAAGGGGAGGGATGTTGGCCAAAGTCTGATGTGTGTGTGCGTGTGTGTGTGCCCAATCGATAAATGTTATTCCTCTACCGACTGAGAATTCGTTATAGCTACGACCAAAGGAAGCCCTATGGCATTCGAGATTTGAACTCACGAACGTTGAGCTGGTAGTCGCGATTCTTGCCAGCTCTGTTACTCAGGCTATTCATATTTACTTTGTTTGTCAACATCAATACGTTCGCGAACGTGAATGCTGTATCTTTCACATAACCTTAATACATTAATAATATTGGATCCGTTTTATCACATAGTTTATTATCATATATTTTATTCCTTATATATGCAACGCTGTTATAAAATATTTTTAATCAGATTTCGGATATCACTGAAACAAGTTTCAAAATAAATTGACTATCGTTTTTTTCGCCCTCCGCACTGAAATTTTTACTGTCCGTGAACATGGGCCCTTTGTGTCGTGGAGTGAATCCTTCACAAATCATGTACATTAAAAGATCAGAAAGCGTGGGCAAAACTGATTTCAGTAGTTGAATAGTTGAACAATTCCTTTGTAACTGGAATGAAGCCGAAGCTTGTGTCAAGGAAACATGGCTAGGTTAAGAAGTTTCAATAGTTTCGTAACTCTTCAGCGTTCGCATAGATTCCCTTTCGGCCAATACAAGAAGCCTTTTGTCAGTTTTATTGTGACATATATATATGAAATTTGGATAAAATAAAAATGAAAGTTTTTAAAATTTTTTATTATAAGATTTTTTTAAGTCTTCTATGAATTTCATGCACTTTTTTTTTCTTTTTTTTTTTTTTTATAAATTCTGCTACCCTCTACGTTTTTCAATTTTTTTGCAAAGTTTCTTAAATATTTTCAAATGACATCGTCATTTGTGTGTGGTTAGTCGTTTTGAATCCCGTTCAGTGTTTCTTTTATTGGCGTTACCCCTCACAAATGAATTGACATTGAAGTCATCCGTGTCTATATCTACTATAATCGGAAGTTTGCAACTTAAAAAACAAGATCATCATTAATTTTATTGCGTTCACGTTTAAAGATGAACAAAAGGAGCTATTTGTTCTCTGAAAGCTCTGATAAATGGTACTCGTACTTCACTATACGCATAGAAAATGTAAATGAATTTTATCAGCGTAAAATTCCGAGTCAATGTAATGTAATGAAGTCCTCTTGGTTCCTCCCCTCTCTCCCTCTCCGCCTCTTTGAATTCGAAGGAGAAAGTTTGGAAACTTGACAGACATCTTTGTTAATTTGTTGGCTGCAGGTTTACTGTGATCCGTCTACAAGCACGCCCCCAATAGATTCGGACAAGTGTTAATAGAAATTTGTAGACCAACGCTATTATTATTATTATTATTTGTTTGTTACCTAAGATTAAATAAAGTAAGTCTGGCTTAAAATTAAATTGAACATTGAGAATACCAAATGTACAAAAAAGATTGCAATGTCTCTTACAGTAGAGCATGCAAGCAATTATAGACCGTCACACGACACTAGGTTTACAGGAACTCTTATGTGTCACATTGTGAAGTAGGTAATAATCGCACAATTTGACAGCAAAGTCACATCACCAGTACACAGATCCGATTCATACAGTATATTAGGAGTAATACTCTGACGTTGGAATTACAATCCGATGCGCATGTTAACAAGGAAGTGGAAAAAAAAAAAAAAAAATTTAGGGGACTGAAGCTTATGATACGAGGAGTATCGCGGAATATGTGTATGAATTAATGTCTTATGAATAAAGATTAAATTTCTAATTATTAAGCAATTTGTACAACAGTAACAAAGGTCGCGGAAAGAAATAATTATAAAATTAACATGATCTTCCTGCCTTTTGGGGTACCTTTATCCCTTTATTAAAACGGCGAATTCCTACCTAGATCCAAGAGGATATGTATTTGATTTATCATATCTTTGTTTGTTTGTCTTTGCTGGACGCTTTATCACGGAGAGCAAACGTAATCTAAAATGTTTTCTCACCTTGATGAGGCTAACTCTGAAGAGCATGTAAATCATTCCGTGAATCGACAAACGGAAAAGGCGCGCTAAATTACTATACTGAAGATTCTCTTGTGCAAGGCTCAAAAAATTATCGTAATCGAACTCGTTCGTAACTACTAGAAAATTATACATATATATGATTAATGCACAGTGTGCGATCAACATGTGTTTCAATTCTCTTCATCTATTATTAATTATTAACAATTCAAACAAATTAAATTAAAACATATCTTTTGCGAGGTGTCACACGTGCGCGCAGCGCATGCGGACCATAGAAACAGTGCGCATTCGTTTTAGATCAGTCGGGCAATAAGATAAACGATAAGTGTATGTAACGTATGAAAATGTGTCACATAACAGACTTTGAAAATACTTTCTATTTTTAAATTTATTTATTATAGGCATAAAAGAAATCCCTTTGACAATATGTAACATGTGTTCTTGTAAGCAAGTCTTTAATGGGCAGAAATTATGTTCATTTAATGGTATGTTCGGCTTTAACTATTTTCAGTTTATTGCGTTAGTCAAGGATGAAATTTGTAAATAAGAGATTGTGTGCAGTGTTATATAGTAAGCATTTAATGTATTATCTTCAAACTTCATCCTTGGCGAGCCAATGTAATACACGTTCGCATTGATTTTTGCGAACAACAATTTCAGCATCCGCTACCCATTGATATGCTGGTAAATGTAATTCTACCTTGCAAATGGGCAGATAATGCCCAAGACACAAAGAAACCTATTACGTAAGTAGATGAACTATAATCCACGTTAAGTAAGTTTAAGGAAAATTTGATTGCGTGATCATATTTTCAATACAAAGGAATCAAAAATTTCATTTTTAATGCTGACCAGTAATGTATGGCGAATGTGATTTATTTATTTATTTCTGCCATTTCTGAATGTTACATCCATTTGTCCATTTCCTCCCCCCCCCACCAACATGTGTAAATGTAAAAATTATTCTTTGACATTGCGCACGAAGAAACACTTATGAAGCATTAATTATTTGATTACAAGATTATGCCTGACTTATCTTGCGAAAATTTTGCAGTTTTTAATAAGCTAAAGTACTTATTTAGGCTAGCCAATAATTCGCTGTTCCATCAAAGAAAGATCTACTTAACATATACAAACTGAAAATAATAATCTACACGGATTCCCCAACAGAATATTTTTCTGAAGGTAATTTCTTAGTCCTTAGACTTGTCTTCTTCTTTTCAAACGCAATATGCAATTAATAACAATAATAAAATAAAAATGTAATTAACAATAATAGAATAGGCAGAGGGTAGGGCAGGGAATAGAGAAATTCAAAATTATTCTCATATAAAAATTAATATCAAATTCATGCAAGTAATAAGTGTTCGATATTGGAAATGGGATGAATTCTAACATTTTCTTTATCAACTTTTCAAGCAAGATAATTAATTATTTTAATTTTACTGGAAAAGAAAGTAAATTTTTGCAAGAGGTGAACGGCCATATTATAGGGTATAAAAGAAAAAATTTTCAAACACTTTTAAGAATTTAGATATATTATGTAGATACAGCGTACACAAATATATATTTATTCACACGCACTCAACAACACATACGTACATATTTTTGTCAAATCAATTTCCAAATTATGCAAAACTAGCGCAATCCTGTAGTTTTGGCAAATGAGTTATATCATCGATATGAGATTCTTAAATATATTTGACAGTGTTTGTTTTGTATAAATGTACGCACTTTTATTGGTAAAATACTAGAATAAAAAGATTTCACTTAGCAAGTTTAACAAATTGATGTTAATGGCATTTTCTTGATTCTCAAAAGTCTCACGTCGCCTTACCCATATCTTTGATCCGGTATTTCCTTTTTTGCAATAAACTTTCAATGTCAGTCCTTACGTACTATTGGCTGACAACTGCAAAGTACAACTTGATTCAATTTTCTATTTTATTGATTCCAAAAACCAGCAAATATTGAATATGCTAAGCACACTTTTCTCTTTTTTTGTTTTATTTTTTTTTTATTTTTTTTTTACATATATTCACAATCTAACAAACATCTTGCTTTTTTTTCCATTCGTGTAGTCAATTCGCCTTCGCCAGGCATTTGACATTTTAGCTGTCACTTTATTTTGCTTTTTTCGATGACTTTTCATGCTTTCTTTTGTTTACGAAATTGTATTTATAGAAGGTAAATAATGGCAGAAAAGCGTTTCGTATTTGCTTACTTTTGTATACATGTAATATGATTGACATAAAAATAAATGGCAACTAGGTATATGAAAAATGTCATTTCTATCTCGAAATTTCTAGAATACGAAACGTAGTGCTTATAAATACGAGTGGAAGGGCAAAAACTCCTTATTATTAAAAAATAAATAAGCCAGTTATAACCGTCGGCAGATTTTTCTCGAAGAAGACAAAAGAGCAATTTGCGTTTTGTTTGTAATTCTTTCTTTGACGTGTAAGAAGATTTAATTTAAAAGAACCAAGTGAGCCAAAAAGCAATTAATAATTGTATTAACTGATTTTTATCGCGAAGTAGTTCTGAACGAGAAGAGAAACAATACAAATATCTAAAAGATTGTAAGGGGTCGCAGAAAAAATATTAAATATTTGACAAATATTCGATTTTTCTCTTTTTTTTTTTTTTTGTTTTTGATTGAATCGTGAAAGGTAAGTGTTGCGGCAAATCTTTGATTTTTTTTTTTCTTATTTTGCCTAATGAGCAAAACAAAATTGGTTGGATAGTAAATCTCATGAAAAATAATTGCATTCTGTACTCTTTTTGCGAAGGGCAATTTTTTCGAAAGCAAATTAATCAAATTATCAAATAAAGGTGTTGTGGGCATTACGTGATTTTTGCTTAAATGTACTCATACGTGAATACATACATGCATACAATTATCAAAAAGTAGTTTTTTGCTTTCGTTGTTTGAAGTACGAATGTACGTTTGTTTGTTTTATTTAGTAACGAGAGAGTCGCCGCATATATTGCAAATGTGAGAAAACGAGACAAATCTTGGATTTGAACAAACCAAACAGCTCACTGGGCATAATTGCTTTTTACATCTCGAATGTTCTGGGAAGTTTTGATACGAAAAAAAAAAGGAAAACGTTGACTACTACTACTATGTATGTTTTGAGAAATGCATTTCTCCATCCATCTAGTATACTGTACGATTATTGGTGAATACGTTAGATTTATCGTTCTATTCTGGGTATAATCCTTGCAGGTCTTGTGTAGACTTAGGAATACACTTAATTATAATGCATTTTCCGTTTTTATATAAAGTGATTTGTGTTTGCCCAAGTGAGTGAATTTCGTCCGAAGAGTTCGTATTAGTAAAGAGAGATTATTATTATTTTTTTTTTTTTATAAAAATTATAGACTTTTCTTCACGCCTTTATGAATATCTAAAATCATACTGGGTAGATTTCACAGCCCTCCGCCCACAGCTTTCTGTTTTTACTTAGGGTTAAGAATATGAAAAAATTTATCCTAAATTGAACAGAGGAAAAGAACAGACTTTCTCTTACATATTAATGTAAAATTTTTTTAATATTGTTTTTGCAGTGGTTTGGTATTAGTAAAATAATAACATGGGTGAAAATTTCTATGACATTCTTGGCATAAATAAAAATGCCAGCGATGATGAGATCAAGAAGGCGTATCGCAAATTGGCGTTAAAGTATCATCCGGATAAGAATAGAACGCCACAAGCTGAGGAACGTTTTAAGCAGATTGCTGAGGCTTATGAGGTGTTGTCAGACAAAAAGAAACGTGATATTTACGACCAATATGGCGAAGAGGGCCTTAAAGCTGGGATTTCGGGGTCAACAGGCGAAACATGTCCCAATTATACATATCACGGTGATGCGCGTGCCACCTTTGCGCAGTTTTTTGGAAATTCCAATCCTTTTGGCGCATTCTTTGGCATTGATGACGCCATGTTCGGACAACAGACTATTTTTATGAGTGATGATGACGGTTATACCGGCATGAGTGGTGGTCCCGGCGGTGCGTTTCGTTCACATTCGTTTAATACTCCGCCAAATCGGAAACGACAGCAACAAGATCCTCCTATCGAACACGACCTGTACGTCTCCCTCGAAGAGGTTGATAAAGGCTGCGTAAAAAAAATGAAGATCTCACGAATGTCAATGGCAACAGGTCAATCCCGCAAAGAGGAGAAGGTATTGAATATTACAGTAAAACCGGGCTGGAAATCAGGTACTAAAATAACTTTCCAAAGAGAAGGTGACCAAACCCCTGGAAAAATACCTGCAGATATAATATTCATCATTAGGGATAAGCCGCATTCATTGTTTAAGCGTGAAGGCACTGACATTAGGTACAATGCAAAGATCAATCTCAAGCAGGCATTGTGCGGAACAAGTGTTCAGGTGCCGACATTGCAGGGTGATAGAATTACAGTGAATACACAGGGTGAAGTAATAAAACCCAACACAGTCAAGCGTATAAATAATCGAGGATTGCCTTTCCCCAAAGAGCCTTCCCGACGTGGTGACCTGCTTGTCTCATTCGACATCAAATTTCCCGAAACGCTACAACCGCCAGTTAAGGAATTACTTGACGAAATACTCCCGAATTAAATCTTTTTCCACTTCTGCTTTAACATTTAGTGCATATATATATATATTCTAAACAATCGAGCGGCGGGAGGATTAAGTATGCCTATACATACTTATCATTATCCACCGGTTAAACAAATATTAGCAAATTGTAATCGATGGGGGATCATTACAAAGTTTTTTAACACATAAGATTTCTTTCGGTTTTCACTCCTCTTCCCCTCCCAGCGATGTTATCTACGTAACATCTTCATTTTATCTATCGAAATTTCTTTCCAATGCTATTGTTGTAACTTAATGTATTATTTACTTTTAGTTATGTATTTTAGGCTATAAATTAAAGAAGAAAAAAAAGAAATATATATATATATATATATATATATATATAAAATGTATATAAATTGTGGCGCAGAACAA
Organism: Glossina austeni; assembly: GCA_000688735.1. Lineage (NCBI taxonomy): Eukaryota > Metazoa > Arthropoda > Insecta > Diptera > Glossinidae > Glossina > Glossina austeni. The sequence goes on along the minus strand of KK502404.1, from coordinate 668,261 downwards.
CAAACATCATTGTAATGCAAAATTATTCATTCGATAAACTTATGCTAAGATAAAATGCATCTTTGATCGTTTTGCAAAGCACTAAGAAATTTGTATTCTATGCATATGTATGTATTTAATGAAAAAAATAAAAAAAAGAGACTGAGTGATTGGAAATGTGAATAAAATATAAAAAGTGAAAATGACACAATTTTTTCGCTTTTTTGCGCAGACGTTTTGGTGGGAAAATGCTAAAACTCCTTCGAATTATTAATAAAAAAGCGCTCATTGGCAACTCCCTATCTTTACCTTATTTATTATAAATAACTCTCGGAACGTCGATCATCTATATCGACAGATTAGATCTTTTATGGGGCTTATTGCATGAATGTTATCGCTTTTTGATTGATTCTTTTGCAGGCGCTGCGGCGCGCGAGAACGTTATAAGTAGAGGAGTTGAAAGTCGAAGCATTTGAATTGAAGGGAACACTATTGGATATCGGTTGCAGTTAAGTATTTTTGCGAATGCTTTAAACAGCCAAGACTACTACTACTACTACTACTACTTCGGCATTTCGAATGCATATTTTATTCAATGCGTGTCATCTTAACTCCCCCTGCCCAGAATATGAACGATTGCTAATTCTTTTGCGTTGATGTCACCAAAGGCAAGGGAAAATGCTCATTACTTCTCCTGCGCCGTAAGAGAAAGTGGCACTGCGTTCTTTTTTTTCGGCATTTGTTTACTCCTATTCAGATATATTGATGAATTCTCATCTAGGATGGGAAACATCTGTAACAATTTAAAAGAGCGTCAATTTGATAATTCGTTTGTTTCATTTGTTTATTCTACGGACTTTGCGTTTTTTCGTACACATGCATACACTTGCATATACGTGTTTATCATAGCGTATATTCACTTAAAAACATGGAGACTTATTTGCTTTTGTCGTGTGACATTTCTCAAGCATTCTTGCTCATGCAAATAATGAGAATGGGAGAACAAACGCACTACTCCTCTTGCCATTGACAAGAGTAAGACACCAAAAGACCATGAGAATAAAAATGCTTACGTATGGCCAAACGAAATGAACTAAAGACTACAGTGGGTATAATCATGCTTGAAAGTCCGTTAGGTTCTCAATTTGTTTTTTGCTTTCTTCACTGAATACGAGAATTAAAGTTGATTTTCAGTTACGTGATTCACGATTCCATCGTTTATTCCAAATTAAAGAATTTAAAGTTTTATATAATCCAAAGTGATAATACATTTCTAGGCGCTGTTATGGCTGCGGCAAACCCATGATCAACAACAACGCATTGGTAATTACAGTCTTCACCTTTTAAATGCAAATCGAAAACATCACGCTCTATGGGATCATCTTATTAAAAGTCAATTATAATGCGGCGTGACTATAGATGACTCCCCGAATTAGTTACGATCGGTAGTGTTTAGCAAAGTACTGTTTTTAGTAGCATAAAGTGAATGTGACAAGCAATCCGGACAATAAGTGATGGACGCATTTAATAATTGCAGCGTGTGAAAAAGAAAAAACTTTTCCTAAAACCATTATTTCTTGTACCTCTCGTACTCTGATCTGTCAGTAGGCATGTACCTGGGGGCGTAGCTGAGAAATTTTAAAAAGGAAAAGGAAATGCTAAACTCAATTTCTTCTTCGAGTAGCTACTTAGTGAACATTTGGCGGATGTATTGAATGGAATGTGTAAGAAAGACTTCTTTGAAAGGACTGTTCTGAGAGCCGAAATAGTGGCGCGATTGCAATTAACTACTACAAACTTCGATGTTCAAATGACGAGTATTCGTTGCGAATTTTTGGGGGCGAAAATTGCAAATTTTTTTAGTCGACTATTTTGGAACAAAATCTTAGCCCTCTCGTTCTCTTTCTTAGTGTACTGATTCGTTTAACTTTGGTAAACGACAGAAACGGGGACTTCGGGGACATAAGGCTATCAGGAATATTCCAATTACATCTAGAAAAGCTTATCTAAAGTAGCACATTTCTGGTGTTACGCGCAATTAGTGAAAGCCAGAAGTTCATCTTAACGTATTTCCTTTTTTCTTTTTTGGAATAAAACGAATTCTATTCGATTTTTGCTCCGCGGACCAATTCAGCGAATAAACTCTAGTGACGTTACGTGAAAGTAATGTTTTTCCAACGAAGAGACACAATGTCATGTAGAAGTGCGACCTACTTAAGCCCACAGGCATTTCTGCTTAGGCATTATTGCCGCTCTTGCGTATCCAATAAGAAGGGATTTTATACCATATTTAGGAGATTGATGATTGTTTTTGCGAAATAAAGCCCAGAGCTCAATAACTTCGACATTCGATGCGCAATCCATACGGAAAAGTTCATTACCTTATACTTCTCTTGGTTACCGCGTCACGTTGATCGAGTAATTTTGTGACAAATTGAAGGATTTCGATAATATCACCTACCACGAAGCGAGTTTAACTTGATGTTGCTTGTCGCCATTCAGAATTTGAGTTAAGGTAAACTTTCTTCTCGGTTTTAATTTCAAAGGGTGCAAACTTTTCATTTGTCATGATTGTGCTGGACAACACAACGCAACGTGCGAGACAAGAGACATAATAGCAAACGAACTATGAGATCAAGTTGCGGGCTACCGGGAAGCGATTCTAGCTGCCTCAGATCATAATTTAGTTACGATTGGTGTAAAGCGGGGGGAGCTATAGCGAGCGCTCATATCGCCCACGCTGCAGCTACTCCCTGTTTCGCTCTCTACACTTCGTTGCGAACATTACTGTGTTTGACGTAAAAGTAACATCCACTGAATGATTGGACAGAAGGTAGAAATTAAAGAAAAACGTTAAGCAATGTTGAGTGAAACCTTTAACGATAATCATGAATAGAAATAAAAGCCAGGGAAGTAATTTTCATCATTTTGATCAATTAGTTTTATTTGATCATATTCATCAAAATGCGTTCCTTTTCCTTGCATTTTTATTTTCTTTAAATTTGTTTTATTATTATTAATTTTCATAAATTGTTGCTATTGAGAATTCATTTTCATTCATTTTCTTTTTCTTTTCCTTTTTTTGTTTTTTTTTTTTTTTCGTTATTTTTGTATTTTTCCTGTTGTTCTTCTTCTTGTAATTGTTAGTGTTTTGTTTGTTTTTATTTCATATGTGAATGAATTTATAAATTTTTGTTATTAAGTGACTTAGTGTTGGTGTCTCTCTGTATGTCGGTCTCTGTGTGTGGTTTTGTATACGTGTGTGTGCGTATATGCATGTGTTATTTATTAAATTAATTATTTATTTATTTTATTTTCTTTTTATATATAAATTTAAATTTTTAACTACATAAGTAGACACAATTTGAAAATTCAGATTATTTTTTTTATTTCATTAATTTTTGTGTCCAACACCTGTTTTGCAGTTAATGTTAAGTTCCAATTTTTTTTTCCGTTTTCTTATATTTCCCTTTTTTTTTATTTTTTATTTTTTATTTTTTATTTTTTTTTACTTAATTGTTTTATACTTAACTTTTAATTAAATGTTTCGATTCGTTTACATTCAACATAACATACATTCACAGTAGATGATTAGCATTAACATGTAAGTATCTGTGTGTGCGCGTGCGTGTTTTGTGTGTGCGTATTTGTGTTTGTGCTGGGAAGATGAGAAAGGAATCGGATCGTGAATGGGCTGGAAAGGGGACGATGGTGGGTAGGCGGAGAGCAGGGGACGAATGCAGGTTTGAGTGCTAGTGGTTGGCTTACATGAAACTTCTTCAAATATTCTACTTTTGCTCTTTATCCATTCATCGTGTTTGTTAATTTGCTTTTTCCTCTTTTGATTTTTAATCAAAATCTTATCCTTTTTATTTGTTTTTGTTTTTGTTTTTGTATCTTTTTTCAATTTCATTACTGTGTAATAGGACAAGCAAGTAACTGGACCGAGAAGGGATGTAGTGGTTTTTATTGTTTCTTTTCCATTTCTCTTCACCTCGGTTTTAAAGTTTTCAAAGAACATAAGAACATTTGATTGTTTAGTTTATGAAGTTGCGCAGCAAATGGTTAGTTTATTTAACGTAATTGTATATGATTGTTTTGTTTATATATATGTTATATATATGATATAATGTACACAAATACATACATACACACATACGTACATATAAACATACAAATAAACAAACAAGCAAACAAACAAACAAACATAAATACATACAAACGTACGTACGTAGGTACGTATACACGAACATATAAATATACACTCACACAGGCCCACACGCACAAAATAATATCTAACGGTGGCCCTGCTGTGGAGAATGGTCGACGAAGCACGTGTGAGGGGTAATTTTAGTGCGATGGCGTTAGGGATGGCGATTCGGGTATGCTGCAGGGACGGGTCAGCTGTGTTTTGAAGATTTCCACCTTCAGCTCGTTTAGCAAAAAAAAATACGCTGAGCCACGACATAATTGGCCATCTATTGTCTAATGAACGGATCAACGTATACATAACACTGCTAGAGAGACCCAGCTGGGAATCCAGCCCTATTCAAGTGTCGTTTCGAACATTTCGAACAATATCAGGTTCTGCTAGCAGTATGATATGCCAGATCATACGACATGTAGGGCAAAAATGCGATCGCTCAAAGTTCATTAACGTGTTGACGCCAAAATACTGTTTAATTGCAAGCCCAACATAACAGAACAAGAAATTTGTATCAAATATCCAAGCAAATAAGCAGAGGGAAACGGCGACCATTAGAGATTGGCCTGTGAAGTAATTATGAAAACACTGAAATCCACATCCGATCTGGCCAAGTATGGTCGTATATATGGTTGACACTTCGGTTTCGTAAAAAGTATTGTTTGGTTACACACCTAGGAATTGTGATGCGAGGAGCGGTTGAAGGAGCAAATGCAATCGCAACGCAAGGTGACGGCAACAAGACGTTCGTCTTAGATGTCATTTCTAATTATGCAATAATGATAGCCATTGTACGGCAGGTCGAAATATTTGTAAATCTATTTAATACATGCCCCAGAGACCAAATTTCCGTCAATCGATGGAAATGTCAAGCACTCGAATTCCTATCAGAATCAAATAAGCCAGCTAGCGATCCTTCAACTTATCGACGTATTTGCTTGCTCGATAAAATAGGTGAAGTTTGTCCACTCGAATATCATTGGCCTCAGAGTGGTCAGTTTTAGAGCCGGCCCAGTCATAGGAAGGAAACACGCTGCAAGAGAGGAAAAAAGTATTCTGTGCAATGATGCTCGATCTCAAAAGTGCTTTCAAGTTCGTTAAGCAGCAATGAACGGACACACATTACCACATTACTTAGTAAACATGGTCGCCAGTTATTTTATGGGCCGAAAATAGAAGGAGCAAAGAACGTCTCAGTACTGGAAGAGTATCGCAACGATCAGTGCTAGTACCATTATATTATGGTACACCGAAGGCTCGTGGTTTGCAATACTCAAGAGACAACTTTAGATGGCTTAGCAATTTTTGTATTGATCTAAGCCTGTCCGACGATCTCTCCAATCGCCTTTGCTGAGATGTGTGATTAACAATCTCTCTTAACAATCTGAAAATCTTGCAGGCAAGTTGGCATTGCAAACGAACGAATTGAGAGGAAGGCGGATGCGGTAAGACATGAATTGCGAGTGTTTCGGGTTTCAAAGTAAAAAAATTGGGTTTTTTTTGTCTGTTACTCATAGACTATAGCATGCACAATGATGAAAATTTCCATGTGTATACTTGAATGGGAACAACGCCAAGGTTATATTACAATTCGTCCTTTTTGATGATGAGTGGATATAGAGGACTCTCCCACAGCCAAATATAAATTCGTTACTTATGAATATATTGTCGCGGTGTGTGGGCAAAAGAAAAACAAAACTTATTGTGAAATGTGTGAACTTAATTAACAGAATACCACTACATAGAAGGATGAGAGCGCGAAAATTGCATAGCAAGTGCTGTAATATATTTTATTTATTTATTTATTTTTTCTTTTCGTACAAATGTACGTACGACCTGTTCTTGTTTGCTTGCAGTTAACAAAGAATACGTGTGCTGTGCGCGGATATGCGCGGATTTGTGAGTATTTTTTGTTTTTTTGGTTCATCTATAAGGTGGAAGCGGCGAACATTTCTTGTGTTGCTTGTTGTCTCAATGCGTCTAATGCATGCATACATGCATACAGTAACAACTATTGCAAGAAAAGATCAGAACCTGATATTGGTTCGAGTTAACTTTGTCTTTGATTCGTTTTTGCTTTTTGCCTTTTTGGAAATTTCTCGATTCTATCTCAAAATGTGTTAGAGCATGTGTGCGGATGGCATATGTGTGCATGGAATAGTTATGTATTATCGCTGATTGAAGCAAGAGCCTGTGAGAACGAGGGAGAGAAAAAGAAGTTGAGAGAGAGAGAGAGAGATAGAAGGAAGAAGGGCGAGCTTTGCATTTGATGGCTTACATATGTAACATGTGATGTGTTTGTGGTGCGATGCGTTGATGGCGGCTATCTCTCTGTTATATGTTAAGTGTTCTCTATGCGTTTATGTTCTTTTATTATTCTGTTCGATTTTTCAATTTTTGTTTCTCGTCTGTTCTCTGTATTTTGTGTTTTATCGCCTTTTTTCTATTTCTCTTTTGATAAAATTTTACGTTTGTTGTATTTGCATTTAATTAATTACTTGTAAGTGTGCAAGTATGTCATGTCATTGATTTCATTTATAACTTTGAACTAATTATTATTATTATTATTATTATTATTATCATTATTATGTCAATTTGTTTTAAATTTGCTTTTCATTGAAATTACGTTAATTTTGAATTTTTGGCCTTAAGAACGCTATTAAGTGTGTGAATGTTTGTATATATGTATACACAGTACTAGTTTTCTTTTCCCTTTTTTTTTTTTGTATGGGGATTTCCTTAACCTTTTTACTAAATTGTATGTTTTATGGTTTTTTTTTTTTTTTTTTTTTTTTTTTTTTTCAATTACACATACATACATTTTTGTTTAAATTTTCATTTTCTGTTTGTATATAAAATGAATACATCATCATGTGTATCAAAATCTTTTCAGAGACAAATGCAAACGACCGGTTTTTGTTTTCTTATTTTTTTGTTTTATTATTATTATTATTATTTTTGTTTTGTTTTTGGTTTTATTTTTTTTTTTTTTTTTTTACTAAATAACAATATTTTTAATGATGTTTGAGCTGAAGATGAACTAAAAACAAAACAAATGGAAAATTAAAAGCAACTAATTGAGCTACATTCGCTATGTTGTTGGCGAATCTTAGATATACCCGTCACCTAAGAGAATGTCACTTGATTAAACCGAATAATGCTTACACTGTTCATTTAATTAAAGCTGACCAAATAGCTAACCATAGTTTTGAAGAAATTTTGATTTTCTTTTGGAGATAGTTTCAATCTTTCGATTTTCGAAGATTTGTCGAAAATTTTATTTTCAGACTTGAGCTCTCTGGCAATTAACAACAACATGGTTACATTGACTATATATATAAAATTCAATAGAAATTAACAAAGAGAAAGACAGACCGACCGACCGACCGACCGTCCTATGGATAGAATTGGCCGAATCGGCGCAGGCAGGCAGGATTGCCGATGTTAATTGCTTAAATTGTAATAAAAAAAATGAAGAAATCAGTTCATCCTCCGGCTAAGGTGTGGGGTACAAAAACAGGGTAAGTATCGATTGCAGATACATTTACGTACGTAATGATTGTTATTGGTATGTTCTTGTTCTTGTTCGTATTTATTAATCTTTAAATTTTGTATTAAAATGAAAATTAATTTGCTGCTAGTTTTTCTTAAATTTATATTTGGCTTAAGTTGTTTGTTTGATTTGGTTTTTTTTTGTCTTTTCTTTTGTTTTTTCTCGTTCTCATTTACTAGCGAAAAGGGAGGAAGTAAACGGGACTTTGAAACACTATATGCATAGGGAATGTGTATGTTAAAGCGACTCTGCTCTGTTTTTATGGATTTTTGATTTCGATCGAACAAAAGGAGATCCTCTGCAGGAAACAGTGGCTGGAATCAGACGTATATACATATGCCTGTATATATATATATATATATATATATATATATGTCTGTGTGTGTGTTGTTGTCTTGTCTCTCATCAAGTTTGCTTTATTCTTATGAATGCTTAACACGGATTTCATTTCGGGAGGTGATTGTTAAGTATATTTTTTTTTGCCGTTTTTTTCTTTGTTTTTTGGTTTTTTTGGTTTTTTTCTGTTTTTTCTGTTTTTCTTTCTTAACAAAAATAGTTTCATTATATGGTTTATTTGAATTCCTATTTTGCACCGTCTTTGCGGGACGTTGTCTGGGCATCGCTTAAATTAATCATGTCTCGTGGTTTCCACACCGGGGACCCTATAAAAAAATGAAAGAAAAGAAATATGTGGAAATAATATGAAAAAAATGTTTTTTGATAAAATTTTTTTTTTTTTTTTTGGTTAATTTTCTGCGCAAAAAATTTTATTAAAACAATGAAATCTACCAACAAAACGAAATCAAGTAAAATAAAATTGAAAGTGTAAAAAGTAAAAAAAGAAAACAAAAACAAAATGATATATACTTTTCGGAGCAGGTTCCTGTCAATGTATAAAGCAGTAATTTGTAGTGGTGTCGGTTAGTCGTGCGGACACTCGTCCTTGCAACGGAGTTACAAATGAACTCGATACTCGATACTCTTCTTTATAATTCACTTTTATTTTTGAAATGTTTCAAAGTCTCAAAAAAAGAAATTCATAAAACTATTTAAAAACTATTGCGATTTCTTGTTAGGTGAATGAATCAATTTTTTTTTGTTTTGTTTTTCTCAAGCAAATGTAAATCAAGTATTTGCTCTTTCAAATTTGAAGTGTAGACATCAATGAAAAGAACGGAACAGTATCGTAATTAAATTAACTTTTGGGCCATTGACGGAGGCAAGAAATGAATGCCGGAAGAGGATGCATGGCTGTGATCCGTTTGCTGCTAAGTCTTATAAACGGAACGACAAACGTCATAAATAATCATCCATCGATAATAATTGTCAATGAATTCGTGCAACGTAAGATATTTGTTGCATAAATACAATAAAGAATTTTAAGAAGTCTACAATTAAAACTAAAAAGAGAAAAAGAAGAATAAGAATAAGAAGAAGAACAAGAAGAAACTATTGTTAGCTAAAGGAGTTTTAATGAAATGGAATATGATTTGATATTTTGTTTTTTAATTATAAGATATAGCGAGCGAAAACGTGCACGTTTTGGTTTATCGTTTAGGTTATGGCTATGTTTGATTGATGCAATAAAGTTAATGTATTATTTGAAACAAAATAAAAATGTATTTTTAAGTGGGCAACGAAAGCATGACGAAATGAAAGAAATAAACATTTCTTTGTTTTTTTAGTAAAAAGAATTGCAGCTAAAATGTTGACATCGCTTGTTAGGGGAAATGAGCATATTTTTGTCAAGGCGATAATGTTTTTATGTTATTTGGTAATTTTATTAAATGTTCTTTTCTTTTTTTTTTGTTCGTTTGCGTTTATTATTTCATTTAAATTTTTGTTGCGATTGTCTATTGTTATTGTGGTTAGAGACATATATATATATATATATATATATATATATATATATACATGTATACAAATTGATTGCGCATTATGCCAACATTTTCTTTCAAAGTTGTAATGATGGAAAAGAGTAGACAAAAGAAAACAAAATGAAAAAACCAAAACTTAAATAATTAGAATTAAACTATAGTCTAGAAGTTAGGAGCAGTAGTATATAGTATCGAATTCCTCAAATAAAAGACATGTGAAGTAATAAATAAAAGGGAACAATTTTTATGTACACACCGATGATATCGGGAGCGTTATTCAATAAATGAAACAAGACTTTACAAGTCGTTAAGTTAATTTTATCTCCGTAGGATCTTTTGCGACAAGAGTACAAATATATATGCATACACATATATATACAAATATTTAAGCATATAGTGTATATATATATATTATACATATATATTCAGATGCATTTAGCCGGAGAAATGGTGTTATACATAAGTCATTAAGCAATAAACAACCCGTAGGTAAGGTGATTAATACAATCTATGTTAACAGTAAATAAACGTATGTGGAATTCTTTTATCAAATAAAACTCATACGCAACGAATTTTGTTTTTTGAAATCTTACGTAAATGCAAGCAACGTTTACGCAATTCGTTAACTAAGTAAACCTTTTCTGCGGGAAATGTTTGCAGGATTGATTAAAAATTTATTGCTAATTAATAAGAATGCATGCACAATTAATTGGATCTCTGAAAAATTTCTCAATAGTTGTAAGGATTTATCGTCATTTACGTATACAAATACATTCGGTTGCCGGGATGGGTTAAGTTTCTTTTTCTAAAATAAAAAGCAAAATGATTTTTGCATGTGATCAATTTGCTTGTATATGATAGGCTTTTTTCATTAATAGATTACAATGCGTTCGCCTAAAATATGCAGGTCGTGAATCATACGTACGTATTAAGCTATTGTATATATTTTAAAATACATTTTCATACAATTTGGCAGCAACTCAGAAATGAATTCACAAATCAAAATCCATGCTTCCACGCGGTAATTGTGGGCAAAGGCGCTTTCGATTTATAATGGAACTCTTAGGCATACGGAAATTTTATTAAGAGACAAAAAAATTCATAACTGTAAAGTTTCAGGTGAAAAATTTGAAATTTTTCAATTTGTGAAAAAGCGGAAGCGGGACTCGATTTAGATGATTTTTGAGTTTACGTTAGTGGGTGTAATAAGAAAACATTTAAGATTAAGTTTATTTTATTATTGAGGTTCTGAACAGATGTGGTGTGACATCTATCGTCTTTTTGCTTATAAGTTGGTTCAAAATATTGTACGTATTGCAAGTATTTCGAAAGCCTAAAACGTTCTTCACGGTGAATCATAATCACATGATTTTAATCTGATAAGGAACGCCTGCGTATATGATTGATGACAGAGCTTTGCATATTACTTAGGGTTAGGTTTGCTTTTTTTTTTTTTTTTTTTTTCTTAAAATTGACTTTAAAGAAAACCTTCTTAGATTTGACGTTTCACTACAATTCGATGGCAGTTGTTGGGATACGTAGTGGTCATAGCTGATAACCGCTAGACATTATTGTCCAAGTTATTCGCATTACCTTGTTTCGTAACTGTTCAATCTGGTCTATCTCGCAGATAGAATTAAGTAGTTTTTGCTGTTGGAAAATGTGAACGAAATTGAAAGTTTATTTATACACGCTTCGCTTGAATTTCCTTCGTTTAAAGTTGAAGATTAAATTAAAAGAAATTAAATTAAAATGTAAAAGTGTTGAGAGAAAAGTGTATGATTTGCTGGCATAAAGACAAGACAATATAACTTATGTATGCATACATATAATGTAGTAAAGAAGAAGAAAGCGTGAATGGTGTGATATATACAAAGGTGTGCTAGTGATGACAAAGAGCTTTATTTATTTATTTATTTATTTTTTTATTTCAAATTGCTTTTATTTTTGTTTTATTTGAGAAAAAAATGTGAAAGAAATCGATGGTGTGGTGAGTGGTGATGTTTTAGAAAGGGTACATCAGGCGGTGTCTACGTAAACGGAGAGAGTAAAGAGAGAGATAGAGAGAGCAGGAGAGGGTGTGTTAACCATAAGACATAATAATTGCGTTGCATTTTGCACAAGGTGCTCTGATCAAATATCAGGTTGAGTACTATGGTTTAAATAGAGAATTGGGGGCTTTCCACACACACACACACACACACACACACACACACACACACACTCACTCACGCAAACACACACGCAAACACACACGCAAACACACACACATACACACACACACACACACACACACACAAACAAACAAACAAACAAACATACACACACGCTCACGCAAACATACACGCAAACACACACACACACACACAGACGCAGAGCATACACGCCCGCGCGCATACACAATTAACTGATTACAAATTTGTTATACATTTGATGTAAACAAAAGACATCGTTACCTAATTATTTAATTGTATAACAAATTATACTTTAGTATTTGAATTTAAAATTGTTTTAATCTTTATTGCAAGCGATGCCAACTATTCACTTACATACATCTATGTAAGTATATGTATGCAATATGTAATTATATTATAAATTAAAAAAAATAAATAAAAAAAATAAATAAATAAATAAGATTATTTATAACAAGTTTTTATAAAAAAAAAAAAAAAAAAAAAAAAAAAAAAACAACAGAATAGCGATATGGAGGTTACATTCGGTTCTTCTTCTTCGCATATTCACCACCTATAGTATGAGTTATTTTGTATACATGTTTTATTGTTGAAAAGATGCTTAACGTCGTAGCACATACACTTATCGTAGTTGGGTCTCGAGCGCTTTTACTCTCTATATAATATGATGCAAGTCAAAGCACAGAAGTTTATATGTTAAGGAAGAAATTTTTTTTTCTTTTTTTTTGCTACTACTATTATTATTATTATTATTATTAATATTATTATTATTATTATTATTATTATCATTATTTTCCGACATAATCTAAAGCAGATATAGAAAAGTGCAACATACAGTTGTGATAACTATAGCGTGTAAGTCATATTTCTTCAGAAATTTTTGCTGTTGTATGTAGACTGGGATTGAGGTATATTTTGTTTTTTTTTTTTTTTTTTTTGGGAAGCTCAAAGATATCAGATCGCTACAAAAAAAATATTTCGAACTTAATTAATTACCTAATAGCGATCTCCTTTCTTTCAATATATGTAATTAGCCAAGCCAAGAGACCAATTTACTTCGAATATAACATAACAGATTTGGAAGTTGGCTTTCAATAACGGTTCAAACACTTTCCAATGTGGTGTGAGTAGTGTATTGGTAATCGTTAAAACTCGACAATCGACTTAAGGCATCTTGTCTTCTCAAACATGAAAATTATATATGATTGATCTACGCGAGTACTAGTAGATCATGATATGGTCTCTCTGTGATAGCACTGTATGGTCAGTAGAAGTCAATATAAAAAATGTTTTTTTATATTACATTATAAAGGATTTGGGCAAGAAGGCAGGACTTGGAGAGACATTTGCAATCTTGAAGAAGAAACTATGAAACAAACTGTGGTGGTGGTGGTGGTGGATATTATTAAAACGTTAACAGCAACAATGTACACAAAAAAATTGTTACTTGTTTATGTATATCATTCCGATTGTTGCCATTTTACGATGACATATATATAAACATAGATTTGAAAATGTTATTGATAAGATAAATTAGTAAACGATAAACTAAATGTATTGATTATAATATTACAAAATTGTTGTTGTTGTTTTTGCTGTTGTTCTTGCTATTCTGTAAATGCCATTTTAAAAATTTACGCAAAACGTGTATGCAAACTTATTGTAACGTACACTAATATACATATACAACCATATGCATAAACTTAAGGAAGATTCGTGTTATAAAAATAATTAAAAAAAAAAAAAAAAGGAAATTTCCAACTTGAACTTCTCGGACATATTGAAATGCATAGAATTAATTCACTTGCTTTTTTTTTGCTTTCTTTAAAATATTATTTTATGTAATTTTATAATTATAAGGTATAATGCAAGTAAGTTTTTGTGTGCAAGCATTCTAAATATAATTTGAACGATTTACGAACGAGTACGAAAAATTCGCAATAATTGCTATAAACCCTTGTCATATGTATTTCATCTTATTCTCACGCTTGAGCATAAACGCGTATGTACTTATAATAATTAGTTTTAAACAATATTAAAATATTTAAAATTCTCATTAGAATTGACGTAAAGTTTGGCGTAAACAAAAAAAAAGAAGAAAACTAAAAGAGTTCATAGTGTTTGCTTAAATATATTTGCTTAATATGTGTATGTATGTGTTTTTTCATTGTTGTTGTTTTTCTTGTTATTGTTCTTTTGTTTCTTTGTTTATTTATTTATTTATTTATTTATCGTTTTTCAAAACTATTTTCACCTAAGATAATCACCCAAAAACACGACTTTCGTTCTGTGTGCATATATATGTATGTACAGGACTTTGTTAATGCTTAACTTACCTTTCAAATAATTTTGAGAAAATGTTCAATGAACGTGTGTCTGTGTGCACACACAAACACACACACACACACACACACACACATTTGTTGGAATTATTGAGTTTCGATTATTTTTGATTTTCATTTATTTATTGTTAGAGTTTTTTGTTGTTTTGTTGTTTGTTGTTTTGTTTTTTTTGCTTTATTTCGCTGTGTTTTGTTTTGTTTCGTTTTAAATTAAATATTATTAGTAATTTTGATTTTATTGCTTTGAAGCCGTACAAGTTATTTCGTTTATTTTTGATTTAATTAATTGAACTGTAACTGACTGATGATGCTTATGCTTCGCTGTATTAAATGCTTGTGACAAGTCCTTGGAAAAGCGCTTTTCTTTTCAAATAATCTGTTCTCTTTTTCTTTTTCTTTTTCTTTTTCTGCAGTTAAGTAAAGCATTCACCTAATTATCTTTTTTTTTACCAGCGGAGGATAAGGATATTTATCACTTACTTAGTTTTACGATACGATGCGATACCACTCGGTAAGTTTTATCTTGCACATCGTTTCTTTTATGCATAGAAATATAATTTCAGACTAAAATTATAGAATTTTTAATCATTCGGGCATTCATTCATTTATCGTGATCAATAAAAATAGATCCTCGTCCCTAAAGTTCGTTACGGCTTTGTGCTTCTAATTTAAATGCTACCGTCATTGCAATATGTATTGCATTCTTTAACGTTTAACAATAAATTGATATGCTTCGTGAGTCATTTGCTTACTATTTCAAATTCTATTGTGCCTCTTCATTTTGCTTTAAAGAATAGTAATAAAAATAAGAAAAGAAAAAACAACAAAGAACAAAAGAAGAGAAAGTCTTCTCCGCAAGGACCTATCCATCTGTATTGTAAAGGAATGTGTGCTCTTTATTTTATTTTAATATTTCCTAATAAAACATAGTGCTCTGTTGTCTGATTAAATCTTCTTTTTTTTGTCTGGGTATTAAATTTTGATTTGATTACGATTTCGTTTTTAGTTTTTTTATGCTTCTCTCTCGTATATATTGGTTTTGTTTATCATTTTGTTTTTATTATTTTTATTAATTTATTTTTTTTTTTGCACTTTAAGAGGTATTGAAGTGAATTGTTGCGATTTTGGTTTCGCGTTTGAGTAAGTTTTCTTTAAGCTTTGACGTTGACGTCAAAATCCGTTTTCGTCCTCTTACTTTCCACTGATCATGTACTTGAATAAATAGAATTGTCTGCGCTTCATTTATTTATTTATTTAATTTTTCTTTGATTGTTGATGTTTGTCCTTTAAAATGTAGTTGTTGTTGTTGTTGTTGTTGTTGTTGTTGTTGTTGTTGTTGTTGTTGTTTTTATTGTTTTTTTAATTGTTGTTTTTATTGTTTTCATTGTTGTTATTGTAGTTATTGATGTTATTTATTTCGTTTAGGGAGATAATGTTTATAAATTGCTAACACTCTTTCAATCTCATGACGCTTAAGGTTAGTATATCTCGTTTGTTTGTTAGTTTTGCTTGTGTATTACATATCAACGTACGTTGAAATAATGACTAATTCAGCTACATTTCTATTTCCATATATGTAGAAGGTATGTACATATCTTAGGAACAAGAGTGCATTGTGTAATTTCTTATGTCTGAGTCGTTAAAATTTGTTTTTCTTTTAAACATCAATTCTCGTTAATGAATTTCATTTAAATCCTATTTCTTTAATCTAGAGGTATACGTACGTATGTATATATACGCTTATTGTGTATATGTGTACGTACTAATCTTCCTATTTTATTTATTTTATTGTTTTTTTTTTGTTTTTTTATTTATTTATTTATTTTTTTTTTGTGTAAGTGTTGGTATTATTGTTTTTGTTTTGCGTACAACCTTATGAAAAAATAAAGGAGATGACCATCGATTACATTCAGATGATTGATGGTTTGACCCGTTTCCAAATGCCGCTAAACGTAATGAGCATTTAGCGATAGTGACATTAAGTAGACTGTTAGCCGCAATGGTGCCCATAATTCTTTTAGAAAAGAGTTCACTTCGTCCATACTACGATAAATAATTTTAATCGATGTTAGTAATAAGTTATGTGGCGTCAGTTTTAAACATGTATTTCATAGTAATCATTACAATCGATGCATCCACCGCTTCCTGTCGTTTCATTTACATGTCTAGTTGTGGAGGTTTGTTGATGTTGCGTGTCGTATACACTGGTTTCGTATGGTTCTCCGTATGCATTGACTGCGACAGCGCCACGTGGTATCTTTTTCCGCGTACGGCTTTGTCGTACGCGGCTCTTATGCTAGGATGGTTTCTTCTGATATAAACAATCGATGCATGTTGTATGTTCTGGCGCCGAAGAGCTCATTTGGTAGGGACGGTCGTGGGGACATTGCGATTCATGTTGCAATAATCGGCCGGTATTATAATAGCAGTGTTCGACAGCAGCAGCAGCAGCAGCAGCGGCGGCAGAGTTGCCAATCTCCTGTCTATATTGAGCGAACGTATTTTCGGCTGATTGTGAACGTATCGGACCTGCGCTTAGATCTGTTGCATTAATTCCATAAACGCGCTCTGGAGAAATTCCGTAACGATAGTGAGACGAGCTTGCGTGGGTATCCCGTGAAAGTGATCGTTCTAAAGATTTGGTACTACTATGTCTTGCTGCTTCTGGTCGTCCACTCTCACGGCCTTCACGTCGCGTCACAGTAACTGGGACAAAATGATCACTACAAGTACGATTATCATAAATTGGATAATATTTATAATAGGTTTCAGTCTGCTCTTCGTAATCAAAACTGCCATGGGCCGATAGACTGCGTTTGCGTCCAACATCTAAGCCGCGTTCAAGAGGACGCAAATCGAAGCTGCCCCGAGGCGATTTGAGCACTGGTCGTGGTATGTCGAGATTTGGTTCCGAGCTGCGGCTGTCGAAACTACTTCTCGGTGAATGACGAAGGCACAAACTGAGAACACCTGCTCCACTTCCATTGATGCCTGTTCCACTGAATCTATCCGGGGACAAATACTCTACGCTATTATGAGGCGATATATGTGGAGATAATGATTCAATGCTGCAATCATGTGTGAGTGTAGATTTTTTCAAACAACTACGATCGGGACTTTTCGATTTTGATGGACTTGATGGTAACTTTAATATACTAGCTGACGGACTCGATGAACGTTTAAGTATGCCACCGCCACCCTCAGACGCTCTACGAGAGTTTTGTGTCCGATGACCATTAAATAAACGATCTTGCGAAGAGTCTCGACTGGAATTAACACTTAAACGCTTGCCTTGTTCACTTAAACTAGTGCGCGGAGATTTTATCTTAATTATGCGTACTGGTGAACTACCCTGAGATTTTGAACGATCTGGCGAAATATATATGCTCTGGCGTGGAGATTTAACCAATTTTGATTTATCACTTATTCTTCCTAAATTGCCTCCCTTGCCATTTAAGTTAGTCTTCGACGGCTTTTGTAGTTTTTCCGTTGATTTAGATTTGAAAACTTTGTCCACCTTTTTATCGATTATTACATGGTAAGAAGAAGTGGAAGCTCCATCTTCTGATTCATCTTCTGATTTTTCCGAAGTGCCTGTGGTTGTGCCGGATTCTGATTCCGTCGCCATAGCACGCGGAGGGGATTCGATATCAGCAACCACCGTCTGCTGAGTATTCTCTACGATGGTCTGAGGTTCGGGTGAAAGACTTGAATCATTCTGTTGCTGGTCTTGAGTGTCCATTTGTAAGTCATTTGACTCTAATGTCTTTTCTTTCAAATTAGCCATGTACGCCTCAATGTCGCAAGTGGTGTCTGTTAGGTTATCCTGCGCGAGCTCACTTAAATGTTTATCCATATACCGTGTGCCGCTATCACCATTTTGTTGCTCACTGGGAAAACTGTGACGCCCGGAAGCTCTTTTGGTTGATTCTTTTGACGCAACATGAACAGCTTGGTCCTGTTCAGGTGTGCTTTTGCTTTTAGATTCTTTATAGAACATTTCAATAACTTGTATATCTTTTTTGGGTGATTGTCTAGGTGAAAACCTGTTATTCACATGCATGCTATTATCGGATACAACAGACATAATGTCACTGTCGTAGTCATGCCGAGAAGAGCTAGCGCTAACAGTTGTAAATAAGCTACCACTACCACCTAAACTTAAATTAAAAGCAGCCGCCAATGTAGCTGCCTTTAAGTCCGATTCTAACGTTAGTTCATCGGGGTCGTGGGCAGACTCTGCGGTAACCGATTCGATTTCTGAGCATGCACTATCTTCTTGGGGAGGAGGAGATTGTATTGTATCTTTTGAAATTGAGCTACTCTTACCTAAATCTTTCATAAGAATGGGTTGATAAGTTGATGGCGGATGTGATGACTGTATGAGCCGCGCCTGACTTCCTGTACTGCCAACGGATAATGTTGAAGTTGTGCTGTCGAAATGGTAAAAATTTACTTTTTCAGAATCTGTCTTTATACTTACGATTGATACAATACCTTAAAGTAAGATGATTGGGTGTACGACCAAGCGAGGGTTTCGTTTTAATGGTACCGTGTTGAAATTCTTCCTCACCTTCGGATTTTGTGCCCGGGTCCATACGTTCGGTATCACTCTGTTGCTGATGTTGGATGTTGTCTGGCAAAAAATAACAAAAAAAAAAAGAAAAGAAAGACTAGAATAACATAACCTTCTCATTATCTATATTACTTATTCATTTACCGGATGCATCACCCAGTGCTTTACTACGCAATTGAAATTGAACCGGATGAAGTTGCCCCAGCTGATGTTCGTGAGCATGAATTGAAGTAGAGGGCACGTCGTCAGCTTCTTGGCTACCTGAGATGTTGTCGTAGTCTATATTTCCAGCCGAATGGCGTTGAGATCCAGACTTCTTTTTGGGTTTACCCAAGGTCTGTGAGCCTTGCATAATGGTTATCTATTGAGCAGGTATTGAGTCAGTAATAAAATAAAATTTGCATGACTTATGACAAAGAAATGTAAAGAAGTACGAACCTGCTGCTTTGGACGCTCCAAAGTTTGGGAGTTACATACACCTTGGGATGTTAGACTTGATATTGAAGTGGAACCCCCGAAGTTTTTCATAGGAATGGACATGTTACGTACGCTTTCGCGTATAATTTGCCGTATAGTCTTTAGGAATGCATTACGAAAGTCGGCGGTACTATTCGACAGCACATATACCTTCTCGGAGCGCCGTTGTAATTGTGAACGCAGGTGTATCAATTCCCACAAAAAATGCGAGTCCATGTCTTTTGCTGAAGACGCTCGCACCTGAACTTCCGTTACTGGTATCAGTACTTGATAACGTATTATCTCGACTTCGTTTGGAGCGTTTTTGCTTGACACTCCCTAAGCGTAGTTGAATTATGTGTTTATGTATGTAATTTATGTAATGTTAAAAGAAAAATAATAAGAGAAAGTACGTAAGAAAGTCTTACCATAAGCTTTTTCTTTTGCCGTAAACGCTCTTTACATAGAAACACAACCGCTGATTTGAAGACGAAACACATTGCATGTAGCTCTAGACCTTTCTTTATTTTACCCAAAAAATCGGAAATATTCAACCATTCGACACCGCCATAATACAAGAGATCACCTATACAAAAACAATAAATTCTAGATCACATTAAAAAAGACTTCGATCATAGTTATCAAGATAAACGATCTTACCGGGACTCAAGTCAATCGGTTGCTTGCACGATTTTTGATGTTGCCGGAATAAATGATCGAAAATAGCACCATATTCCTCATGAATTCTTTGCATTTCATTAATATGCTCAGCAACTTTTTCCATACCCTTTAAGGCCTCTGCAATTACAACAAATCAAATAGTATATACATTTATAGTTTGTTTGTTTCAATGATCACTTACCACATAAATGTAAATGTTCGTCGGCCCGTGAGTCAGTTAAATTACGTAATTGCTGCAATAGCAACGGATACTTGAGTATGCGTTGTATTGGTTTTATTAGATACGATTCCAAAGTACAACTATGTTGCTGCTTGGGATTACGAGCGGCTAGGAACTCTTGCAATGCATGATTTCCTTCATCTGAAATGATCGTGTGATCGACATCAGGCACGCTAATCTTAGTTCGATTCAAATGTAATTTCACAAGACTAATTACAACAACAATATTAGATAACAACTCACATAGACCGTCTATAAAACCTCATTCCTTAGGTTCTTATATTAAATATGAACAAATTAATGAACATAAAACGCAATTCTTCAACGAGAAGTTGATAACTCACTAACTCAGATAATATACTGAGAATGCCCTTAACACTACCCAAAGTTAGGTACCTCGATTAACAAATCCATCTAAGGCAACCAAAACTCTTTGCATAACATTCTTCTTAATACTTCAATAACTTGAGCACGAAATACAATTTGTGCGGCTTTGAATTGTGGCAGTTAGTTACTTGCGGCCTGTTTGTTTGTTTGCACAACGTATATAGGGAAGACATGCATGCCATCGAAGGGAAGAATGTGTATATGTGAATAAATGCTTATGATTTCACATCGAAATGTACGCAAAATGATGGAGCTTGTGATTGAAATATTAATATAAATAATAACATTTTGTGTGCGTGTGCAAACACAGAGAACGAGTCAATAAGACTTTCGTGACGATATTCGATTATTAGGGATTTTATAGGGATGTGTTTATTGTACTTACTTGGATGCAGAACCTTTTGTGCTTTACTATGACTGGCACAAAACGACGAATAGAGCTTAAAATGATTTACATAGTATAGGAAAGCAGATCCGATTGCAAATAGGACATTCTGAAACAATCACATCAATTAATTGGCAACGTTGTGCTTTAATTCCGCCGATCTTAAATACCCATCGCCTTCTTCGACTCTTTCAACGTTTACTTTAAACTTGACATAATATACTTTAAGCCTTGCCTTTCACATATAAAAGATATATATGTAGTGGATTGTTTAGGCCCGCTTGAGCAAAGCTGACAATGTGCTGACGAATAGATGATAGAAAGATTCTTAGACTTTGAAGCAGAAAATGTCTATTCTGCCTTGCAGAACTTCCAAGCCTATGATTGCATGATCATGCAAGCGTAATTACATCGTCTGATGTTGTACGACCCACGTTTCCTCGGTTCGAACCAAGACGAAGTGGTAGCTTTGTTTCATTCGATTTACTGTTGTTATGCGAAATGGCGAAGAAAGTCAAAAGTTCTCGTATCTCTCATAAGAACAATTGCGCGTGTATCTCTTTATGTTAACACAGGAAGAGTGCTCTTGAAACATATATACTGAACTTGCTTGCAGTTGAAGTTGCGGTAATGAGAAGTTCTGGTTTTATCTTATTATTATTAATATTGTTATTATTAATTTATTTAAAGTAATAAATTCAAAGATTAAACTCTTAAAACATTAACTTCTAAGGCTATCGGCTTTATTGAAAGCTGCACGACCATTGAGTTGTTAGTCGAGACTCTTTAATGTTTTCTCTTGATGCATAATGTTACATATATATATATATATATACATATTGGGAAAAGTGATTGGATTGGAAATTGGAAAATTAATTATTTTCTTTGATAGTATGCAACTAATTTAAAAACTAATTTTATTTAAATAACTAAACTTTGCAAATATTCGACATTAATTCAATAACCATATCGTGAATTGCTAAACTTGGGAACTAAAACTTCTCAATCAAAATACATTGGATATTGAAGTAAAAATGTATTCGATATAAATTCTAAAGAAATTAATAAGAGGTGATAGGAGTATCAAGCATCAAGCGAACTAGGATCACTTGCACTCTCGCTTGCTTAGCAAAATTATTTACACTCGTGTTCATTATTAAATGAGATATAAATAATTAAACGCGTTTTATTCACAAGGTCAATGCTTTTTAAAAGAGATTCACTATGTAATCTATATTCTGCGATCGATATCGTATGAAAATTAAACTTAATTCACTATAGTCAACACAAAGTTTTCGAAAGTATAAGCGACGTTGTCCAATACTGAAAACGAAATTTTGCCAACATCTTGGCAACGACGTAGCCGTAGCCGTAACCGCTTGGCGATGGGTATGAAAGTAATCCGTATTTATCTAAATTAATTGATATGTTTGGATTTATACTTACACGGAATTGACTAGAGTGTTCGAATTTATGAAAATCTGGTTCAAGATCTAGAGCCTCTTCAAGATTTTGTAGAAATTGTCTTTGGAATGTCACGATTTCATGAATATTGCCGAATAAAGCGTTAATTTCAGCACTAGAGAGAAACGTTTCACGTTTCAGAGGCTCCAGGTAGTTTTCCAGTAGATTATTTAAATGCTGTAAACGAGTAGAATGGTTAAGATTCAAGAACAACGAATGGCGTATAATTTTTGCCGCCCTTTTACCTTGACGTAGGTTTTTTCAGTGTCAACCAGTTCTAAGATGACCTTGCGCAGCTTTTCGGCATCAGTGAGTTGGCGTGAGGGCGTAAGGGCCGCATTCGAAACTGACGATGTAACCGAACCAGTTGGACTCGCCTTACGGGTTTCCTGAGGTGAACGACAAAATCCAGTAACCTTGAGAGGCGAGGCGATGGTATAGATTGTTGTTGTTGTTGTTGTTGTTGTTGTTGTTGTTATGATCGTGGTTGTGGTTATGGTTATAATAGTGGTAGTAGTAATAGTAGCAGTAGTAGCAGTAATAGCAGCAGTAGTAGTAATAGTAATAGTAGTAGTAGTAGTAGTAGTAGTAGTAGTAGTAGTAGTAGTAGTAGTAGTAGTAGTAGTAGTAGTAGTAGTAGTAGTNAATAGTAGTAGTAGTAGTAGTAGTAGTAGTAGTAGTAGTAGTAGTAGTAGTAGTAGTAGTAGTAGTAGTAGTAGTAGTAGCAGTAGTAGTAGCAGTCGCAGTAGTAGCAGTCGCAGTAGTAGCAGTTGTAGTTTTAGTTGTAGTTGTAATTGTAGTTGTAGTAATAGTGATGATTGTGTATACGCATTAAATGTCACGTGTGTGATTTTAGGCCCAATAAAAAAATGAAGGACGCGGGAGTATGAAGAGAGAACAAAATGAATTTAAAACGTTTAAAGAGTGCGTCGAGAAAGAAATGAGGATTGTACGAGTTGGGTGCTTGACTGCATGAATGTGCGTATTTATGGGCTTGTGTGTAATAAATATATTAGTTAAAGTTTATATATAGTTCGTGTCTTCCTTCCAGCGGATTTCTTCAATGCAAGCATTTGAATAATTAATTCATGAGTGCTTTAAAGAAAGTAGGTACTGCACATTCATACGCACACACACACACACACACACATACACATACACATACATACATACATACATACATACACGCAAATACATAACTGCTCTATACAAATAACGACAAGATGTACGTTTGTGCACATACATACGCCTACGTAGGCACTTGTTGTTTTGATATATTTGGTGCATTAAAAACATTTGACAGTGATAGTTGACACAATGGCAACCACAAAATGTTTGTGGTTGATATGTAGAATATATGCGCATACGGAGACGCACAAATAAACATTTGTACGCATATATGCAATGTCTGCTGGGTTTTTGATATTATTGCATACAGTCAGTCGTTTATAACTTAAGGGAACTGAGATCTATCATATCTAACTACGGTTATGTGTGTGTATGATATGGATGTTAGTGCGTTTGCACGCTGTTGTATGTTGTTGCATGTGAGTGCGGCTATATGTTGCTTGCAATATGCTAAATGTGGCTTAGTTGGTTTTGTATTATTATTATTGTTGTATGCGTTGCGATTGTCTTGTTTTTTAAGAATATCCTTGATTTACATAAGCAGCTTTTGCCTTGATGAAGTCACGCCATACACTCTCATATTTCTTACATGTTTTCTTCTCTCCGTATTTCCCTTTCCTCCCCTCTTTCTCTCTCTTTCCGTCTCTATCATCTATTTTGCTGCGATATGCGTACGTCTGTCCGCCTTAGTTTTGAATCAACAGTAGAACAATCAAGATTTTACTAAACGTAAATTTGCGCCTTACTGGCTGCGTACGCGTGAATAAATGCCAGTGTGTATGCTAAAACTATTGGCAGTGTCTTCAATTTAAAAGAATTCCCGCAAAAGTTTACACGAAGCACAGGGAACAATTTTCTTTTTCCATTCATATATGAATGTTCTGGCACGCATGCATGCCTATTCTTTCACACATATTTTTGTATATGTGTATAAATGTTTTATTACATTTTGCAATTCATGCTATTGAAAAAATTCAGATATATAAACATATTACGTCAACGTACAATGTCAACTTTCTATGCTCTTAAGTAATGTCTTTCATGATATGTGCACGCCACACCCATTCCATGTGTGCAATTTTTAATTGTTTTGATTTTCAAATAAAAAATATTATTAAAAAAGACGGATTCTACAGACTATGTCGATAGTCTGCTGTGTGTGATAGTGTGCTGAAAAATTTTAAAATAAAACCAAATTTCCTTCGTGCTGCATATGTACATAGAGACTATTACTATGAAATTTTTGGACAATTTAAAAGAAGATTGTTTTCAAGTAAAAAACATTTTGGACATACGCCCTGTATATACGCCCTGTATGTATATGTATCCAAGGTTCACTTTAAAGTGAACGCAACTGTTATTGCTGCTGTTTATTTTGTAATTTGTTGCCTTCCTATGCGATATGCATATATTGTCTGAGTGAGTAATTTGGCGGGTGCTGGTGGTGGATTGAAGGTTCTGTATGTACTCTTACGTGAAATGTTTGGAAGCGTTTATATATCTATCTATTTAGGTGTACATGATTGCGTATGTGGGTGTGTTAAATGGAGGTGAATATGTGCGGTCACGTATGTATACGTGTGTGTGCGTGTGTGTGTGTGTGTGTGTGTGTGTGGGTGGGTGTGTGTGTGTGTGTGTGTGTGTATGTTTGTGCGATGTGATGGTACCAAGAGTTTGTGCATCAAGTATCATTAAATAAAGTGGGTTTCTGCCTTCAGCGATAAGTGCTCTTGGCAAAAGTTTCAAGCCAAAAGTGCATTTCGTAAGTTTTTATCCTTCATTACTGTTATGCATTTTAGGTTTTGTGCTCCTTTGTTTAAGGAACACTAGAAAGCAATGTTCGTTCGCATAGGTCACAACAATAGTTTTTTTTTTTAAGTTGTAAGACATGTAAACTCACAACGCAAACTTTTGCGAGCATCCACTAAACACTGTTTATTTTTTATACATCTTAAGGTTTATTTTTTATTCTTCGGCGTATTTTTTTTTGTTTTGTTTTCTTTTTTCTACTTTTTTTTTTGTTCTTCTTTTTTACAGACAGTAAAATTGTATACAGTATCGTATAATGTATTGTGTGTGGTTTGGACAGGTAGATGGTTGAGGATGCTAGCTGGTTGAACGGCGAAGGTAAGTGTACAACCAAGTTAAACATGCATAGGTTGAGAATATGGTCAAGTGCCGGCGGTTCTATTAAGAGTTAGGGGTGCAAACTGACTGTGACGGGAAGATTCTGATTCGGTACGTGGCACAAAGAACTCAAATGAATGAATGAGAAGCTAAGAATGCATAAATAATAAAGTTAGTTGGGCTGAATCGTAAAATATATGCATAGGACACACTCTGAAATGGGTCATAGTGCGTACAATGAAAATGACAAAATTTTGTTTTCGTTTTTTTTCGTTGCTTTTCAATTGTTTTTTCTTTTTTGTTCCTTCTTCTTAGTCAGTTGAAGGATGTGGTATTTTTGTAGTGTGTTGGATGATGGTGCTTTTTTTACTTGTAGTATTGTTTAATGTCTGCGTTTACCTGTGCATTCGTTTCGCTTACCTGCTCGGCAGTTTTGAGTAAATTTTCAATTTCAAAACTGCTAGTTCTAGAGGTTGCTTTGGTAACCGCTGCAACACCCATTTGAGACGAAATTGGTTCGACAAATGATGGAGCAGGGGAGCTTTCTGCTTCCGGCGAGTACAAGTCTTTACCGGTGCCATCTTTAAATTCAAAATTTCAAAAACAAAAACAAGCATAACTATATTAACTGCTTTCGTTATATAACAGTTAAACTACAATTTAACTAATATATTATATTAAATAGAAAGGCGTCGTTTACTGAATAAAATTAAAATTTTACTAAAAAAAACCAAATTAGTAACCGTAGAAAGAGGTATTGATTGCGATCCGTCGAAACACGTTACGCACAGCTAACATTTTCAAGAGAGCGTTGAATATTTTTAAAGTTTATGCAAGCACATTAAAAGCAATCTTGAAGAAAGTGCAGTTAGTTGCGGCGATCAGTTGGGCTAAAGTGGGTAATTACTATGAAAATTTCTATATAGAAATGTAACGCCTTCATGTCTCGTGAAAACGAATGATTTATTTTGAAGAAGCGTTTTGAACTTACAATCATGTTAAGTTTAATTGCTGCAGTTATTGTTGTTAGTGCACCTTATTAAATACTTTTGCTCCCGTTTATATTCCTTAAAGTGCAATTACTTGCGTTCACTGCGTTATCAAACTCGGCTGCCTTGAGGCTGCCTTCTTAGTCAGCGCGTAAGCAACGTTTCCTACATTTAAGTCGTACCTCAACGTTAAAGTTCGCCTCAGGCGGACAAGAATGCATACCGATTATCTATATCATCTGTTATAAGCCGTTTTTATCAATTTTATATATTCTCGGTTGCACATATATTGCTGATGCAGTCTTTTTTTGCTTTAATTGCAATGAATTTAAAAATTGTAATTTCATTGTAAAATACTGCGTTTATTGGGCGAAAGCAAAGTTAGTGCAAAGCATTGTCCATCGTTGCTAACTACTCTACGTTTATGCAAAGCATTGTCCATCGTTGCTAATTACTCTTTGCATTCCTTCACATATCAAAGCCTCAATTGCGCTTATTGGACCAATTTTCATAAGAACCTAAATAAATCCTAAGTCGTCGATTGAAGCAAGTCTTGATTGGCAGGAGCAATGTTAATTCACTTCAGGTCTGAACTTGCAATATAGTTTTGTTGAGTTTTTTAATCCCAAGTCGAGCGTGGGCCTGCCGAGAAATCAGTGCATCGTGGGCTTTTGTGCATGGCTTAATTGTATTAATGGTCTTCGGTAGTATGAATTCCTAGTGATGTTTTCGTTTGGCTCGTGCCCAGCTCACAATGCAATGCACTCAGCAAATTCCCTGTAATACGGATGCCGTGAATATATGGGCTTATCGTCTATGTTATAGCGCAAGCATTTCTCATTCCGCCTCATCAATTAGGAGCATTTTGTGTGCGAATTAGGCAGGAAAAGGAACGCTTCCCAATACTAGCGATTTTCTTGCGTACAGTTCAATGCGTTGAAAGTTCAAAAAGACTATTTTATATATATTGGGTGCACTTTGCCAGAGTATTGTAAAGACTAAGGACGATGTTTTAACATGACTCTTCTAGGATACAGTATTGTCTACCTATACGCTCCCTTGAAAATTGTTTGAAAAGAAATTATATTTACTACTAAGCGGAATGAAGAGTTTAGCGAATTGTTGCATGCAAATAAGAAAATAAAGGAATAATAACATGAAGAGCACTTACTCCAGCCTGGTGCGGGAACGATAAGGCCCGAAATCATTTCTTCGCTCATAACGGGAGGGTCCGTTGGTGGGGGTGGACAAACTAATGAGTCGATCATATCATCGGTAACCCGCATTATGCCCGCTAGATCTGGTGGTTCGGTACGCGATGAACTGACCGAGAGAAAATTGTTTGATTTAACGTCGTCATCCATATAATTCAACTGAACTTTGCTGAGGAGAATATTTTAATACTCACCGCATCATCATGCTTAGGGATTGTTCCTCTTGCAGTACACTCTCCAAGTACATCATATCAAGGTCTGAAACAATGGCTCCGTTGATGACCATTATTTCATCTCCCTTGATAATCCCTGCAAGAGAAGACAATAGAATGAACAATATTGTTGAGTACATCTTTCACACACACACACACACACACACACACACACACACACAAACAGATTGATCGTTGTGATTTCGTAGCGCGCGGACGTGTTCTTAAGTGCTTCGTTAATATCATAGGCGATTGCTATTTAAAAATTACTCCAGGTGAAATTATTTTAGTGCAAAGTAAACTAAACGATATTTATAAGTGCGACAGGTCCAAGTTGCCCGGTAAATACACGCGGCGCGAACAATAAGTGTCAAATATGAAGTGCATGCAAATTAACATAAACCACTGTCGGGCTGCGCAAGAGGTGCTAAAACAGAACGTCAGAGAACTATCGATTGACATTGTAGTCTTGAGTGAGCCATACAAGTTACGCTCCGGAAACAGGTGGGCAAAGGAGAAGACTGGCAGCCTTTTGACAATGCAGCTCGCATACTTGGCGTATGAGATTTATCTCAGCAGGGGAGGGCTACGTTTGCGTTAAATATAAAGAAGTTTACCTTTGCAGCTGCTATTTCCCGCCAAGTACAAACAACGCGGACTTCGAGAAGCGCATAGATGACGCAAGGAAGAAAACACCGGTCATTTTCGCCGGCGATTTTAATGCCTGGGCGACTGATTGGGGTAGCAAGTGGACGAACGCTAAGGGCAGAATAGTGCTTGAATCCCTAGCCTCGTTGGATATGACAATTCTAAACGAAGGCAATGAAAACATGTTCAACAGAGACGGTCGTGGCTTCGCAATTGATATTACCGTGGCTAGCAGTGCATTGGCCTTGTGCATAGAATGGGGTATTAGCAACATCTATACCCACAGTGACCATGTAGCAATAATCTGGGAACTACAGCAGAGTCAGCGGGCGAACAGGGTAAAACTTCCTCTCAGGGGTCCCAAATGGAAACCAGAATCTCTAGAAAAAGAACTCTTCGAGCTTATGTTGGAAGAAGCAGAACCCAGAAACTCAGCTCGGGCTTCCGTTGCGGAGGTTATAGCACGGATTATAAAAGCCTGTGAGGGTTCAATGACAAGACGTTGCTTCTATAAGAGCAAGGAGCCAGTATACTGGTGGACAGACGAGATAGCCGAACTAAGGGCTCAATGCAATAGAGCGAGGCGTGTCTACCAAAGATCGAGGGGGACTAGTGCTTATCTCAGCTACCAAGTACAGTTAAAACTCAGGCGAAAGCTTTTTAAAAAAGCGATTATGCTCAGTAAGAAAAACTGCTTCCAGAACCTGATTAACGAGATTAATGAGGACCCATGGGGTATGGCGTATAAGTTGGTAATGAAGAAGCTAAAATATTCAGACCAACCAAGCTGCGCAGAATTTGTGGAAGACATAATTGGCACCCTGTTTTCCCAGAAAACTATGTTTGTATATGTGCCACTGATTGAGGTGAGCGATAATATTAATCTCACCGGGCCTGAGGAGATTGTTGCCATGGCAAAGCAAATAAAAGGCAAGAAAGCGCCGGGTCCTGATGGCATCCTAAATTGCGCTATTAAGCAAGCCATGTTGGCAAGGCCTGCTATGTTTGCGAGGACTTTCAACGCTTGTTTGAAAGAACAAATTTTCCCAGATAAATGGAAACAACAAACGCTGGTGCTGCTGCCAAAGCTAAATAATCCGTCGCATGTTGCCAATTCATACCGCCCTATTTGTCTATTGGATACGATAAGCAAGGTTATGAAAAAATCATTCGAAATCGTTTAGAAGAGTTACTGGAGAGCTCTAAAGGGCTGTCGGACTTCCAATTCGGCTTCAGGAAAAGGAAAAGCCCAATGGATGCAATAAATGTGGTCAGAAATACTGCAGCAGAAGCGATAAAAGGAACACGCTGGATGGAAGGCAACAAAAAGTATTGCTTAGCAATAGCGTTAGACATCAAAAATGCTTTCAACTCAGCAAACTGGTATTGCGTCATAGCTGCCCTACAGGAAAGAGAAGTGCCACCATATCTTATAAATATAGTAGCTAGTTATTTTACTGGTAGGAAACTTCGATACGTTACAGATAAAGGGTGCAGAGAAAGGCTGATCATTGGAGACGTACCTCAGGGATCAGTACTACGCCCTACATTGTGGAACGTAATGTATGACGATATCCTGAAACTACCTCTCCCTGAATGGGCATCCATCGTGGGTTTTGCTGACGACATAGCGATAACTATCATGGCAAAAACTTTAGAGGGAATTACCACTACAGCGAATAAAACCACCGACATTATCAAGAGGTGGCGGCGGTCAGTGGATTTAGATCTGGCGGAAGAGAAAACAGAAGCGGTATTAATCTCTTCTAGGAAGAAGTTGGAGAAAGAGACTATCCAAGTGGTCGACACGAGGATACAGTCACAAGAAGCCATAAAATACCTAGGAGTGATGATCGACTGCAAACTTTCGTATAAACGGCATCTGAAATACACGGGCGAAAAGGCAGCGAAGCTAGCAAAGTCGCTGGCGCGCTTACTGCCAAGCTTGCGTGGCCCTAGGAAAGATCGCAGAAAGCTGATCGCAGATGTGGTAACTGCGACAATAATGTACGGCTCATCTGTGTGGAAAAAGGCCCTCGCTATACCGTCATACACGAGAGACATCCATTCAGCATATAGGCTATGCGCTCTAAGCGTATGCGCCGCATATCGGACGGTGTCGGAAGAGGCGGCTTTGGTTATCGCTGTTATGATTCCAATCGACTTGCGGGCTAAAGAAGGCATGTATAGGGCCGAATTTCACAGGCTGTCGGCTGAGGCGGCTAAGCAGCGTGCAAAACAGCGACTACTGGAAGAATGGCAGGAGCGCTGAAGCAGAGCGAGTAAGGGTAGATGGATGCATCGTCTCATACCCGATTTACGGTCCTGGCTGAATAGGCAACATGGTGAGGTTGACTTTTACTTGACACAACTAATTAGCGGCCACGGTTGCTTTAGATAATATCTGAATAGGTTTAAAATAGAGCAGGACCCATTCTGTAGTTTTTGTGATTGCATCGAAGACGCTGAACATGTTTTCTTTGTCTGTCCGAAATACCATAACGAACGACAGAGACTACAGGCGGAAATTGGAGGGTTACCTCTCCCCGACAATCTTGTGACAAATATGTTGCACGACCTGAAAATATGGAAAGCGGTAGAAGTATTCGCCCCAAACATAATGACAAAACAAAGATACGAAGAGCGTCAGCGTAGGATCTTAAGTAGTGCCTAAACGGCTATCCTCCCTGTGAAGGTCGTGCCAAAGGGTAGGGAGTGGGAGGGATGTTGATGGTTTTCCACCTCACAAAAAAAAAGAAAAAAAGAAAAACACACACACACACACACACCGAAATTCACCAATCGAAAAGTAATTGCCGCGGTGATAATGTCGGTCATAATGTACGGAAGCCCAGTTTTGGCCAGTGCGCTCACCGTGAAGGCAGTATACCGAAAGTTGACGGCAATATATCGTCTTAGTGCGCTAAGGCAGATATGCGGATTCCGGACAGTGTCGGAGAATGCTGCTCTGGTGATTGCGGGCACCATGCCAAGCGACATTCTGGCAGACGAAATGAGGCGCATTCACGAAAGGCGCCGCATCATCGCCACCTCCCATGACGCCATTAAAAAAGAAGAGCGGCTAGCGTCGATTAAGACTTCGCAATCGCGTTGGGAAAAAACAACGAAAAGAAGATGGACGTTCGTTCTTATCCCAAACATAAAGCAGTGGATCGAAAGGCCACACGGTGAGGTAAATTACTACCTCACCCAGTTCCTGACTGGCCATGGCTGTTTTCGAAAGTACCTGTTTAGGTTCGAGCACGACAACTCGCCGAATTGCCCCGGATGCCGGAGACGGATGAAGATGCAGAGCATAGCATCTTTCGCTGCAGAAGCTTTGAGAATGGCAGACCCCAAATAAAGCCGAGTGACATATTGGCAAGGTTAATTGCCAGCAAAGATGTCTGAAGCACAGTAGGCGACTTTGTAAGCAGAGTGCTCAAAGAACTACGACGGCTTGAAAGACAGCGGGTGGAGAGCACAGGGAGTGGAAGCCGTAATACTTAACGGTGGTCCCGCGGGGGAGAGTGGTAGATGAAGTGTGCGGGGGGGTAGTTTTTAGTACGTAAGCGCAATGGATGGCAAATCGTGCATGCTGCTACTAAGAACCAGCAGTATCTTCTGAAGATTTTCTACCTCCTGCTGGCTGAGCAAAAAAAAAAAAAAAACATACACCCGCACACACACAGAGAGAAAGAGAAAGAGAGAGAGAGTGAGAGAGAGAGAGATAGAGAGAGAGAGAGATAGAGAGAGAGAGAGAGAGAGAGAGAGAGAGAGAGAGGGGAAGAGAGAGAGAGAGAGAGAGAGAGAGAGAGAGAGAGAGAGAGAGAGAG
>KK502404.1:617274-627936 GCA_000688735.1 Glossina austeni | reverse complement strand
ATTTATATATATATATATATATATATATATATATATATAAATATATGTGCATTATGGGTTTGTTCACTATACTATACGCTTTGTTTTTGCTCTTTTTCTTTCGTTTTTTTTTCTTTCTTTCAGAAAAAGGAGGAAAATTAAATTGAAAGCTAAAAATAATTAGAGCGTAAAAACCGGAGCATGGCAACACTTATTGTGCAATTCTTCTAATTCGTTTCCAAATATATGTAAATGTGTATGTAAGAATTGTGTCTGTATATATATACGTATGTATATATATATATAAATATATGCGTTCCTGTTAGTACATCAGTAGATGGGCGTATATGAGTCTTTGCCTATGAAAAATAAAGAAGAAAATAAAGATGAAAAGAAAGTTTTAAGTCCGTGCGCGCATTTAAGAAAACTCCTTAAATTTGCGGTCTTAGTATGATAGATATTGACACGTATTATGTGTATTAAGCAATTCGAGCCGAATTTCGAGCACGGTCTTACATTTCAAAAATACAAAAAATTCTTATCTTACTTTTTATACAAAACATTTATTTTTTATTATTTTTTGTAATTTCATTGCAAATATTAAAAGTATTGTAAATATTTTAATCAATCAATTTTGTGGAATTGTGTGTAAGCCAATGTCTGCGTCTGCCTCCATTCAAAGGATTATGTTGTTTGATGTTTTCTTTTCACCATTGGCACACTAAACTTTGTCATAAAACTTTGTCTTCTTCATTTCTTTGTGTATTTAAAAAAAGGAAGGAAACAAGTAAGGAAATTATATTTGGCCGCGACCGAATCTATTATACCCATCACTGTTATCTTACAAAGGACTACAAAAAAAAAAAGAAAAGCATATTTTCCGATTTTATAACATTACGTGGCCGTGGATGCCTTTTCTCTATTTTTAGTTAGAATAAAAGTGGACATTTATTTCGTGTGTATCGTGTGTAGGTTGTAGTTTATGGGCAAGAAATCCAGAAAGGCGATAAAACAACTCTTTCACAGTGCAATGCAAGGGCGAATCCTTTGGCCGATTTGGCCCATTTTCAATACCAAAGTGTGTGCAATGACTTGCAATGCTTTTGCCAAATTTGAAGCGGATATCTTCACTTTTGCGGTCACGATTACGTTTGTCGCAGCAATTAACGGACAAAGGGCCAGACGGACCGACAAGTGTTGTTAGAAAAATTCAGGCCCGATGCTAATCAGCAATATGTAGACTTTGTATAGTCTTCAATATTCGATAATATTGAGTGGGCCGATTTTCCTACTCTTATATAGGTGCTGCAGAACCATCCGTGGAATATGTATGCAAGTTTTTACCGTGGTATCTATTGTAGTTTAGAAGTAACGACAAAAGAAAACAACAACTTTTTTTTAGTTTCGAGAACAGAGAGTCTTAGAGTACTATGGTCCTGTCTTTTGACTGATTTAGCTCAATTTCAATATTAACCTATTTGCAAGAACTTTCAATGTTCGTGCCGAACTTGAAGACGAGTGCTGAATTTTCGCGAGCAGGAAAATGTTCACCGCAGACATTACAGAGACAGATAGACAGATAAACAGACGTTCTTGAATCAATTCAGAATTTGTTACTGATCAGGAATGTATATATACTTAATGGGGTCGCTGGGGCTTCCTTCTGCGTGTTGCAAACGTTCCGATAAAATGAATACACCTCTCATCCTTTGGTGAGGGGTATAAGAATGATAACGGAATTGAATAATTAAGCAATTTTCTTCTATTTCGATGGTTAATAAAAATTTCGCAATAAATCGCCCTGAAATTGCTGACGTCATCATTCGAAAGATGGCATTAAATTATACTAAACAGGTGGCATTTTAGGCGTTTGGTAAATGGTTACCATCTCGTCGACACCACTTATTTTATAAGTCGCCTACGATAATAACAACATTGCTCTCGGTGAAGTGGATAAAAATTGCAAATTTATGTATTAAACGTGATCCATGCCAATGTCATATTTAAATACATTTTTATTTAAGATGATCCTTGCATATAATCGTGTAAAGTAATAAAAGAGTAAAAATGTTTCCAACATTTGAGTTTTTTTTTTTTTAAGATTTTCCAACTGTTCGATTTTTGTTTTGTTTTTTTTTTTGATGGATGCCTACTTGGAAAGCTCACCCGCGTCAATATAGAAATCAAAATTTCTAGTTTTCTATGTCAACTCATACTATCTTAGTTCTGAAAGCTTCCAACCTGGATGGCTTGCAAAGTGGATGGATGTCGCTGGGACACATAACAGGGCATAGTGCACAATTTCTCTTATATATAAAGTCAGACGTTCACATATGCGACGAGCTTGCTCCGCCTTAACTTCTAGGCGTGTATTCCGGCCTTAATTGTCTTAATGTCATAATCGATAGGAAAAAAGTTGAAGAAAATATTTTTAATTTGATACGTTATACTGCGCCCGTATTAAATGTAGGTGGATGGCGTGTAACGGCGACAATCGTTATTATGATTATAAGATGAAAAAACTGCTTGTGTTTGTTGTCTGTTCAGTTCTTTCATTTACAATTGAAATCCATGTGCTGCGGTTACGATGATGTTTGCATAGTTGTTATCGTTAAAATAATTTTGTTTTTTTGGTTTTCGTGTATTTTCGTTACTGCTTTCCGCCTTGTTTTTATACTTTTATTATTATTATTATTATTATTATTATTATTATTTCAATATTGTGTGTTTTAGTTTGTTTCTTACTGTGTTTTTGGTGATGATGCTCATTTGTCTTTCTGGGCTTTTGGTTTGTTTGTGCGTCTGTTTCTGGTTTTTGCTTGTATACATTTTGATGCTTGTTCGCTATGCTGATTGCTGCAGCTGTACCCTGATGCATCATTCAGTGGTGTTGTGCTCTTTGTTGTGCTTTTTCCTTTTGGCTGGAAGTAGTCTTAATTACTTCCTTTAATGTACAGTTTTGGCGGGAAATCCATTCCGGAAGACGACATAAAAACTTCGGAGTTTTTTTCTTTTTTTTTTTTCTTTTTCCTTTCATCTTTATTTGCAAGGACGAGTTATGTAACGCGCCGCTTACAATCCGACATTAAAGCTTTAAGTTTATAACTAACGTTAAAAACGCTGTGTCCGCGAACTCAGACAAAGGGAACGTAAAACTGAAGAACTGATTGTGATTGCGAACAACAAATTCTTAGAGGAAAGTTTATGCAAATTCTATTATTTTATTATCATCATCATAATTTTTATTTTCATCATCCACTACTATTACTTATATATTTACTATTATGCTTATCGTTCTAAAATGATCATTTATTTCTCTCAGGGTTTTTAATATTACAGAAGAGGAAAGAACTAAAAAGGAAAGGAGAACCAGTGTTCGATGGATGGCACTGAAGAAAGAATTTTTCGAAAATACATAAACGATATTGAAATTATCTCCAATCGAGATTACGTTGACGTTACTTTTCGGCGGATTATTGCCATAGCCGTTACTATGAAATGAGGAGAAAAGTTTACGTTCGTCTTCGCGGCGGTACCCAAAAGATTTTTGAATACGCAATTGTTGTTTATGTTGTTAAATAGTGCGAAGATCGAATTGGTCGATATGTTTGTTAGTTGTGTGTATAAGCATTCGTCGATTTTCTTTTGTGAATATTGAAGAGTTATTATGAAAAAAAAATGCCACAAAATATTCTATCACAAATTATTGTCCAGTGGCTGACACTGGACTTTTACCATTTTTTAGAAATAATGCGAACTCCATGCGGAAGGAACAACTGGATTCTGTTTATGGGTCTTGTTATCGAGCTGTCGTACGATACGATCTCATTTTGGGTTGGTGATGGTACTGGTTGCCGGTACTTGGGCTTTCCAATTACAACGGAATATTCGTCATATCGTTGATGTATGTATGCGAAAATAATTCAAAGAAGCGGAAAGAAAAGTAAATAAATAAACAAAGCTGGATAAATAAAATATGAGCTGAAGAGTAGGTAAGTATAATTAAAAGTATAATTTCACGCGACATAACCGATGGATTCGTTCATATTCATATTCATCCGATCGTTGCCCGCAAGCCAGCCAGTAGAGAAGCAACTGCGGATAAAAGTCTTGTGAGTATCCAGAGGAGAGTGTTGAGGGATAAGAGTAATCCTTTCGCCTGGCCACCTCGAATGCAAATTTCTATAGGGTTTGCATTTAATATAAATTTGGTCGCACGGAAAAGTGCACCTTTTAGATTTATCCAACGCTTTCGATTGAATGAGCAGGCGTGTAAGCAGGCGTGACGCATATCGGAATTGTCGGCATGCACATTGTTTTAATAATATTGCAATTCAAGATTACATTGGAAACATAATGTTATTCTCATAGATGATTCCGCTTATCTATTGCAGCTTTAACGCCTTACAACTTATAGAACAACAACAACTTGCCAATATATTAAGCGAATCGAAGTTCAGTGAGGAGCACTGCAAAACTGTGGGAAATTTTAGATAATGCAGCAGAGGGCTCCTCTGCTATTGTATCTTAGGAAAATCGCAAGGTGTGAGTACGTGTGTGCTGCTTTATGAAACGTCTTTAAAAAGATTGGTGAAAACATTAACAAGCAAAGTTTATTAAATTGATTTTAACGTTTTTTGATTAACTTGTCGAGTTCCTTTTTCCTAACTTGAATCTTATCACTTCTGCATGCACGTTGTGTCTCTCTTTGTCCGTTTGGTGCTTTTCCTTATCCATTTTATGTTTCTCTTCCAGCAGTTTATCTAGCAACCGTTGGTCCAGCGGCGGGAATTCATTTAACCCTTTTCATATTTTATGGCACCAACAGGTAACTGCATTGAAAATAATTGCCTCCTTCCATTACTTTTGCCAACATTTCGGACGTAATTTTTCTATGTCCATTAATTTGATCAAATATGTGCTCGTGTAACGATACCTTATTTCATATTCCCGTTGAACCTGAAGCTCGATAGCTATTTCGCATCGAGCTGTTAAGTACCAACAATCCAAAACGAAAATTCAATATTGAGTTTGCTCGACAACGAGAACCGTGAACCCTCCCCCAGGTCTTTTGAGGCTATTCGCAAAACAACACACATCGCGTCATCTATCATCTTAAGAATGGAAGCACCGTTTCGACAAACAATAAGTCATCTATTGGATCTATTGGTCAAAGGAAGTGATAACACCGGGGTGGCTGGGATATTCCAAGTTAAAAGTGCAAACAGTTGCTACCCTACCCATGCCATATAGGACTGAATTTCTTCATACCTGGAAACTTGCGATATCATGACTTTTGGCGGATTACTCTTGTTTTTCGTTCTAACTGCGTTAGCTGTTGCCGTTGTTAGGTTTCCTCAGTGATGCTTTCAGTTTGATTGGAACAAACCATAACACATTCCTTCCAACTGACTCCTCTAAGTCCGCCTTTATCGACGACGTTAAAAGCTCGTTTACTCATGTTGTGTACATGTTAGTAAGCGAGCTTATGCAATCGCCTATAGCATTAAGACAATGCTGTCAAATAAAGAAACCAGTGTTTTATTGAGCGCTGAACAATATCGCAGTGTACAGTAGTGCAGTTTCTCTTAGAAAAGAGCCAGAGCCATACTCTCACATACCCAATACATTCCACATCTACATCCAACTATATGCAACCAATTTCGCATATGGTATTCATTTCGTGCAGTGTGTATATGCAATTCGGCATCGATTTCCCGGTGACTTTAATCGTATATATCTGCTTCGCTTTGATTATGAATTCTTCTTCGTCGATCATATTCCGCTCGATTTAGTTGACTCGCGAACACGGACATCTTATTAAGGGAAAATCGAAGATCTAAATTATGGCTCGAAGGGAAATTTTTGAGCTCAAAGTCTTTTATTAATTACGGGCGGCGATCGATCATTCATTATATTAATATTCAATGTCTGTTCAAGCAGTAAATTTTGGACTAAATTGCCATTTGACATGAGAGAATATCACAGCTTTCATGTGGTCGACGAATTGCACAAAATTGCGCTCTTTTCGAAATGTGGTCTTTTTTGATGAATCGATTTTCAATGGGTTCAGTTGGGGAAAATTTCGATCTGTAAATCGAACGCAATAATAAGTGAACCAACGAACTTAAGTCAATTCAGAAATTGATTTTTAATCGTTTGGGCATAATAAAAGGCGATGTCAGTCCCAAGTCCTTCTAGATATTGCACACCCACGCATCTGAACTCTCAGTCAGTGTAAAGTATAAAAAGTTAGTGAATTGTGCACTAATTAAAATTGAACAATAATTTTAAAGCCAAACAAAAAAAACAACAACTTTTTTTGGTATTTGCGATTGTTGAAGAAGTAACGTACTGTCAAATTATTTCGAGGAAACGCATCATTTAGAGTTGGAACTGATAAGTGGAAATGTATTACGAAAAAGCATTAACACAAACAGAAAAAAAAGGGGGGGGGGGAGGGGGGGAAAAATTAAAGACATTTAAGAGAGATTCCGAGAGAAGCATTTTTTTCTACAATAACGTAACCTACGCATTTACGCATTGCGTATTTCTGTATATATATGCATATATATGCGTTTGCATCAATGTACACATGTATGTAAGATAAAACCAAAATTACACATTGCCACAGTTGTTGTTGAATGACTGAGTTTTGTGGATTTAATGCCTGTCAGTAAGCTGTTGGTTTATACTTGAGTTTGTGGTTATAAAATTTCGTAATGATTGTACTCTGCTCTGATTTTGATTGTCAGTCAACTGAATAAGCAAATGCAGCAATATTAAGCCATTCTTTGTTGCCGTTGCCGTTGCCGTTGCCGTTGCCGCTGCCACACATTCCTGCATTGGGCATTGCTTGAGGGACCTAAAGACTGTTGCTAGCAATTATATCTTGGATCTATTTTGTTGTTGTTTTTACGTATTTCGATGCCTATATGTAAAGTTTCTATTAACACACATACATGCGCATGTGTATGGACCAAATCACCACGAATCCATTCGGCAACTCAACAGTATTTCCGCTTTCTCTATTCGGTTATTACATGTTCTTTTTCAATAAACTTTATAAAGAAAACAACGAAAAAAAAGCATTAAAACGGAAAGTTACACTTTTTCGAGCGTTTCACTTATTACAGCAAATGCCTGCCATCATTATTAGTATTATACAAAAAGCCATTAAGAA
This sequence comes from Glossina austeni, assembly GCA_000688735.1. NCBI lineage: Eukaryota > Metazoa > Arthropoda > Insecta > Diptera > Glossinidae > Glossina > Glossina austeni. The sequence goes on along the minus strand of KK502404.1, from coordinate 620,774 downwards.
ATGCTAACGAAAAACACATGCTAAAGGAAATTATAAGTTGATTTAGTCGCTTTGTCTACGCTGACAGTCGGGCAGTTTAGTTATCTGGTGAAACTAAGTGTTCGTCGAGAGAAGTAAATTTTAAATCGAAATCTGCTAATCGAATCGAACGCAACAAGTACTGTTTTGTTGTTGTTGGTTTTTCCGGATATTTATCGGTGATATCACTTTTCCATCAAATACGCAAAAAATTGAAGTCAAATTGAATGTGTATATAAGACTGGCTGACGTTAACGTTGACGTTGACGTTGATCCCGATTGAAATTTCCAAAGTGATCTCGAGCTTAACTTTGTTTGTGTCAAAAATTTTAAAGTGTATTAAGTAAGTAAAACTCTGTTTCAATGGAGCTCCGCAACATTAATGCCTGAGCGATGGTGATTGCGATCGTAGTAAACGCATTATGCGATTCTCTCATAACAGTTAAGTAATGAGAGAATCGCGAAAAATAAAAGGGGAACTGAAAATTAATTACGATCCATTTCACATGAGTCGTATACTGAATGCAATCTTTATACAACCAGTTCCACTTTCGCCATTGATCGGTTCGTAATTAATAAAAATCGTGAACGATTTATAATTACATGCGGTGCACGTTTTCTAAAATTTGCCCATAATGAAGTGTTCTTATGTATGGGATGAAAAATTATACTACATACATACCTATAATAATGCGCTAAGTAATACTATTATAAATGATGATTTGTGCCGCATTCTCGCAATGTATTAAAATATTCAACGAATTGTTCAGTGTGATGTGTCCATTTACTACTAACTATTGTTGTGAGCATGTACGTACGTAGACTTTAGGCGCTGCTGTAGGATTAAGTCTGACGTGCAGGCAACTTGCACCAAACATACATACATAATTTAAGATATGATATGATTAACACATTGCACACCGTGTGTGTGTGTGCCCATAAATACGCAAGTTTTTGTGTGTCGATAATTGTTAATTTTCGTATCGTTCGAAATAAAATCGCATTCTTTTATTTTAGCTGCAATTTTAGAGACTTGCATTTTTTGATTCTTATTTGGTTATCTGGTCTGGTTATTCTTAATTCCCCTTCTTAATCTCAATTAATTAATTTTAGAAGAGTATTTGATTCTACTAAGGCGAACAAACCCTTTAGAAAGAATTGCAGAGTATTTTCTGCAAGGGCACACATGTACAAAACTTGTGAGATAGCGGCACATATTGGAGAATGCTTCCAAAAGTAGGACACAAAAATAAAATATCAAGCACTCTAATTATCTAATTCTTTGTAATTATTTCAAATTCCACCCGGCATCAGAGGAACTTTTCTTGCAAACATTAGCGGTAGGTATTATAATACGTTGTAAATGCGAATATGTTTTGCTATATTTTTTAAATTAAAATGTCATATACATATTGTTAGTGGGTATTAAAAAATTCAGTGTTGCCCAAATATCGCTTCTCCCCTGAACCTGTATCAACGCGTTATATATACATATTCGTACATTCGTAAGGATTCCTTGAAATTACTTTGTAAAAATATTTATTAGCTGATATAACGTCTCTTTCAATTTTCCTTCAACTCGTCAATGGATTTTTCTCCAATCATATTTATATTCCATGCGTTTACAATTCTATCTGTGCTTGCTAGAATTCTTTTAGCACTTAGATGCCTCAGATGCTTTCACTGTCACCATCTATTTTCCGAATTTATTGGATTTTTTATTCTAACTCTAACTTCACTTTAATCGGAAGGTGGAAGCCATGCCCAATTGAGTAGTTTACAGTAAAAAGTTTTAAACTAACATTTTGATTATCTATATCAGGGATTTGATTGCTCATTGCGTTTATTGCGTATAAATATATTGGTTAGTGTGCGTATGTGACCATAAAATTTTACAACACTACTTACCGATTCGATGGCTTTCTCTAAGCGAAAAATTTCTTCCTGCAGCAAGTGTAATGTCCCTGTTTTGCCACGATGTCTAGCAAAAGCTGCTGCACAAGCACTATGAATACTGTTCACCCAGTTTTCCAGCTCGACCTGCATGAGAGCCGTGAAATGGGGAAAGATGAAAATTAGTCTTTTAATAAACAAAAAAAAAAACACAAAGTTATGTCAAAAATTATACTCGTCTTGCTGCTTAGCTTAACACTAGATTCGTGGAAACCCGTCAATTTGATGAGTAAATTTTGTGAATCGTCAACAGCCGTAAAAATGAAGATAAAAAAGGGGAAATTTGGCACAAATCGATTGGGACACGCCCGCAATGCCAAGGAAACTAAACCGATCTCGCAAAAGACACGGACAATTCTTTCATAAGTTCATCTATGACATCGAAAAACATCGACTTTCTCTTCTTATGCTGAATTATTAAAATCAAGAACCCCTCAAATTGATAGGTGCCTTAAATCCAGTGTTAATCAAAATTATCCAAAATCAAGCTCGACAATCGTAGCATAATAGGCAATGAAAAAAATTAAAATTAAGCTAACGAGTTTATGTAATTAGGAATACTATGCATAGGCGGGCATTTATAGTAAAATAATGAAACAATTATTGAATCCTTTGAGCACATATAACAAAATCCAATCTCAAACTCAGCCAAGCTCCTTTTTGTTTAATTTATGCTTTCTAAAGATGCCCAACCATACGAGCCTTTAACCATCTTTAAAATTAAGCTCAAGTTTTATGCGATTGCAAGCGGATTAAACATTTTTCATTTGGAAAATGAGCGAATGAGAGTTTAGATAAATAGTCTAAAATATCTCATCGTTTTAGTTAAGTACGCATTTGGAGCGTTGACATAAAAACAAATTTTAAAGGCGTAATGCAAAGAAACTGCATAAGATATTTGCCATTACTTATTAGTTCATGCCGAGCAAGCTATGTCCGTTTGTGCGTTCAAATTCGAATCGTTCGAATTGAGATAAAAAGTTAAAAATTTTGCCTTTACATTTTTATTTCAATTTCGTGCGCAAATTTATTCGCACTAATTAAAACACTCGGATTTCGAAAACCTAATTCGAAATGAAATGCTTCCGGAAGGGATTTCAAACTGAATTCTTAATACTAATACATGGCGAAAAGGGGATCCCGCTTATTTATATATTAATGAAATAAATTTAATTAAACTCCCATAGAGTAAGTAAGCGTCGTGTCTAGACATGCAGAGAAATGAAATAAATTTTATCCACCAACATAGAAATGTAAATATATGGCACGGATTGTGCATTCAGCCCCGGTTGCGTGGCAGTAGTTTAAGTAGTATAATAAACCAGAGTGTATGTATTTATATATGCGTATATATATTTGTGTAAATATAGTAAATAGGTGCATATAAACATTTATACGTATGTGTGTAGACAAGCGAGCTAAAAGATTTGCTTTTCTTATTAGAACAACGCTCAAGGTGTTTATGCTTACTCGTGCACTTATATATATATATATATATATATATATATATATATATATATATATATATA
>KK502404.1:609201-616581 GCA_000688735.1 Glossina austeni | reverse complement strand
CACACATCTATATATATATATATATATATATATATATATATATATATACAAGGACATATTTTATGGGAATTGGTCATTTTACGCGCCGCAAACATCCGGCGACATTAGAATCCCATCGAAATGGTTGAGAATCGGAAGATACAACCATTTGCAGTTAACTTGCTGGAAGGCGTTCTTCAAACACACACACACACACACATACATACATACACACAGAAACATATTATATATATCCATACATACACATATATATATATATATATATATATGTATATGAGAGAAATGTAATACTCGCACATATACAGGTATTACTTACTATACATAAATGTACGCAAAATTTTGTAAGAATATCCTTTATAAAGTTTATATAAAATGTTGAAACTTCAAGGATATTTCTCTAGAATATTTAGTTATAACCTCATTCGGCGTTTATATATCTATGTATGCAAGTTTAAGCCAGCTAAAACCCATATATACGTACATTATATACATACATATAGCATTTTTAACGCACATTCTTTGCTTTATATTGCTATCAACATCTGAATGAAATATATCTGAATGAGTTTTTCAAGTGAAATCTTATACTGATTACAACCACATTCAACTACAACAACAATGGCAACATTTATACTTGAAGATTTAATTTTGTACAAAATATCTCTGTTGTCTTTTTAAGCCGTAAGCTATAGCTATGTTTGCTTTCATACAAAAAAACTTGCAAGAGCTATGTGTATGTAAATGAATACAAGTACTTTTCCGCTACATATATACATAAATATATATACATATTATATATATATATATATATATATATACACCACCGTGTCACCTGTTTTAAAAATCATTGATATATCTATTGTCAGACGCAACGCAGCGTATATACATTTGCTTATATGCGTACATACACGTATATGTGTATTATAAAATATATCTTTTGTCGTTTGCCCTTATGCTCGGCTACGTTCATTCGATGAGTGTTGGTTTGTTTTTGTGAAATTTTTTAGCTTTTGCCAGATCCCACAGGCTATTGACACTACTTACGTGGTGGATTGTACTACTCAGCCTTCGCTACATGCAATTGTGATTAAAATAACAACGGCAACAGTAACAACAGTAACAACAACAACAACAACAACAACAACAACAACAACAACAGCAACAACAACATCAACAAGAACAACCGCAACAAAGACACCAATTGCAGTCGGACACTCACCTGGCAGGGTGCTTGGAAAAGATATGCATCGCCGAATGCGGTGCTCAGACAGAATATATAATCACGTCTGGGGTGCTCTGGTATGGGTTGCATAATGGCGCCATCAACTATAATTAAATGCTTCGGAGCAGCCTCCACGCTACGGCCTTCACGTGAATCGCAAGGGTAAAATAGTAAGGTAGTCCCTTTTAAGCATACCCAATAGCCCTTCCAGCCACGTTTCCGGGCTAATTCGATTTGATGCTTTTTTCTCAGAAGCCATTTCTTCACCGACAAAAACCTATGAAATAGGATTATTTCATATATACACGTTTGTGTGTTTTGATAAATGAGGAAATAGGAATATTGTGTGGGTGTTTTTATTTGTTTATTTCTTCTTTCTTCTTTTGTATTAAAATAAATAATAAATAGGTCCTAATATAAGAGAGTAACATACATATCATAAGCAAAGAGAAGAGAGCACATATATAAATATTTAACCTATAATTTCTTCTCAAAATTTTGAATAGATTTATAGCGTAATTAAAATATTGCTAGTTGATGAAAGAAAATTGGCATATATTGAAAGCATCCAGTACAGTACAAAATCACTTAAGCATATCGAAAGCGTATCGGAACTAATAACAATTCGGAAGAGAAAAATATAACTAAGCAGCATTGATATATTGGTTCAATCGGACAGCCTTATGGTAATTTGAATAAGGATTTGGTTTTTTTTTTAAATATTAAAAAGAAATGAAGTTTTTCATTCTTCCAGCAAGCCAAGTCGGCCATCTCTAACCGTTTTAGTGGAGAGATTCCTTTTTTTCTGACTAAATGAATTTGCCAAAGTTTCTTGTTTTTCCAAACGATAATCTTACAGATAAGGATCACAAAGTGGAAATTCTGGTAAATGACTCTCGTAAGTGTTCATATATTTATCCTCATATATTTCAGACATACTTCGGCCATCGATGCCACTTATTATGGACTATGATATCGCATTATCAAGAGTTGCAATAGCTTATGCATTTGTAATTTTATTATTTTCTCGTTGTGTTCTATTATACATAAAGTTCGATCAATATTTTATTACTAGTACTAGTACGGCTTTCTTAATTGCATCTCATGCACAGCATACTTGTCTAATTTAATTAGGGATGCAGGTGAACCTGTTGGCGATGCCTAATTCAAAATTAAGCTTCAACTGTATTTTATATTATTTTACTTTGAAAGTCTTTTGCTTTGTAAGTGTTTGTTATGCTTTACGTCAATTATTTTTGTTTACTCACCCGGCTTTACGCACAGCGCCAGTGCAATTAAATGAGGAAGCTGCTGTTCCAGTTGTCTTAGCTTTGTAAGGCGACGCCATGACACTTTCGCCATCATCTTCATCCGATACCGCCGTAGTCAAGCTCATATGGTCATCGTCGGAAATCTAAAGACAGATAAAACGAGAAATGTTTAACTTTCGCTTCCAATATTTCAATTTTCCTTTAATTAGGCAAATTAGTCCTAGACCAAAAAACCAAAAAAAAAACAAAAAAAACAAAAAAAAGATTTAAAAGATACACACGATAATTTTCCCTCTGTTTCGGTTTAATATTGTTTATGTGTTTTATATATGAAGTGAACAAGAGAAGGAAGTAGAAGAAGAAAAGAAAAAGTAAAAATTAAACCGTAACAATAAAAAAAGAAAGCAAAAATTAAAGAAACAACTAAACGCAAATCTCTCTCTTTCTCTCTCTCTCTCTCTCTTTATCTCTCTCTTTTTCTCGCAACACGCCCATCATGAGTTGGCATAATCTTCTGGTAAAAAGAACTGGCGATAGTAGTGTGTTAGTTCTGCTAGTTGGTGCTGATGTTAATAATAATAATAATAATAATAATAATAATAATGGTGAGGTCGAGTACCTTCACTATTAATAAATTGTGTTGCTTTATGGCCAGTCAAGTTGTGTTATGTTCTATTTAGAATTTGCTGTAGTGGAGCGCTTTGAGTTAGAAGCGGCCTAGCACTTATGAATCTTAACCACTACAAAAATTCAAAGTATATAAAAGCGTTTTCATGTTGAATTGCAGTGGCAATGGCATATGGCCAACTGAACCGCGTGCAATGACTGCAATGCAAAGCAAATAAATACCAGATGAATATTTTTGTGTTCTACCAACATCACTTTGCATTGTGCAGTATTGCGATTATAAATCTCACGGAGATTGATGAATGGTTTACGGTGAGTAGTACTGCATTAGAAATTGATTTATTGTCGGTGCTTTACGATGGCTATACTCAATGTGATTGCTTTCCTAGCTGGAATTAGTTTAACGCATAGCTAAGTAAGTGGCTAAGTTCGATATCTACAGCGCTAAGGCTGGCATTAACAATACCAATGTACATATATAGCGTGACCGTACAATTTTTTGATTCCTTTAGCTTTGTTTATCACGCCAAAAACTGTGAAAATAGTGTTCAGGAGTTACAATAACTTTTTTTTTTTATAATTAATCTCACTTTATTGTTTGTTACCTTTATACAATTTATTTTTATACTTTTTTCCAATTATCTCCGTTTTAGTTGTGCAGCGTTATTTCCGGTAAAACTCACCTTTCGTAAAAACATTTCGTTGCACTGTTTTGCAGTGCTGCGCCAATGCCGATGACGAAAGCGTGAGTTGCCTAATTTCAATGTCCCATGTAATTCTGCCGCCTCCTCAACTATTCGTTTGATAAGTTGCAAGCGTAATGGATTATTAGTTCTACGTACAATTGTGCCGCTTTCAGGCTCTGATTCCGCTCCTGAACGAATTTCATCTTCATCTTCGTCGTCCACCCAAGCACTTAATACACCTTCGACAAAGTTATATAGCAGTTGAATGTTGGATTTCATAGGCGCTGAACCGGACGGAACTTGCTCAGTTTTTATTAGTTTACGATTTTGACAAACTTCTCGCAAGAGATTTTCGCCAAAGTGAACAGTTTTATGTCTTCGCCTACGTGAATTAAGAGAGGCAGCCGATGCTGACTTCATAAGTTTACCGTTACCTACGGTAGCCAATGGGCATCGCCCATTCTGTGAAATTAGTGTTGCTTTTTGATTCGTTTCACCTGTCGAACTGGACGTCGTATGCCAAAGTAATGCTCTTGAATCTCCCCGCTGTAGTGTATTAGGTTGGGAATTACTGCGTTGGTGGAGAAGTCCGTTGCGTTTTTTAGGTGGCGGAGATAACAAGGGTGTTGGTTCAATGTCATAAATTGAAATAGGTGATTGGGTGAGAGTGGTACGCAATCGATTAAAATCGGCGGCGCAGCGAGGCAGTGAGTTGCACTTGGTGGCGTTTAAGCACTTGCGGTTTTGACAGCTTTGTGGGGTACAATATCGACAATCGTGACATATAATTAATCTGCGTTGCTGAGGTTGATGCTTACTAGTCGAAACTCCTGATGAAACTTGAGTAGATGTCGCTTGTTGCGCCGGAACATTATCAAAGGCCAAACTTGCAGGTATGGTATGCATTTGAGCTTTTGCTATTTGCTGATTTCGAGCTAGATTGGCTGTTGATATTGACGGCGCAATTTTACGCCCAATTGATTGGTAATCAAGAAAGCGACAGTTGGGATCTGTACAAATAGGTAAGAGAGGGCAGGATGGATCCATACACGGGGATGGAGATCGCGGGGCTCGTTCAGCTGATGACGATTTACGTTTGTACACGCTACCATGGGGACTGGACATATCAGAAACCGTAGCAGATCGTTGTGTTTGATGACGACGGGAACGATCTCGCTTCGCTTCGCTTGGCCGTAATTGTGGTGACGTTGTCGAATGGGCTTTGCTTACTTTCACCGATTCTTTTGGTGGTAACTGCGGTGGCAATATCTCATCTTTAGGCACGTATTCATATCGATCTTTATGTGGTTTAGCGTAAAGACGTTCTACATTGCTAGCTGTAGCGGAAGAGGTAGTTGACACCGTAACTACCTCACTAGCAGAATGTCGAAGACGCCGTTCTTTAGAGCGCTGTTCGTAATGACAACGATCTGAACACACTTGTGGAATTGGTTGATTTGGTGTTTGCAATTTATGAGTGGTAGTAACAGTATTCGCTTGTGTTTTATAAGGCAATTCTACAAAGCTTTGATGTGAAGTGCGTCTATCTTGAGTTTGAGGTTTACCTATTGACTGGAGACGATTCAGTGGATAGGCAATCCAATCTGTCGCCTCCTCTTCACTCCTGTCACTGTAGCCAAAGGAATGCCTTTTACGAGATTGTTGTGCACTATCATCTTCCTGAGAATGCGATCGAGGTGTATCACCGCTTCCATTCCGACGGTGATGCGGTCTTCTTGGCGTTGCTGCAGCTACTGTGTCCTCACGTGCGCTTAGTACTTTTGTTGGCTTTGTCAACCATTCAACAATTTCTGATTTCAATAAAGAAATCTCTCCAGGACCAGAACTTTGGCGTGACAAGGGTTTCTTAAGCAATTCCGTTAATTCTTCTTTCAAAGATTTGGCAAAAGAGCTTGTGGTAGCTTTTGGTTCGGAAGATTTTCTTTCAGCCATTGAGCGTTTTCGGGGAAGATGCTCAAGTAACCAATCGGGTATGTCGTCTTTGAGTACAGTTATTTCACTTGGTCCTGAAGAAGTGCGCGCCGGTAAGCGCTGTTTCTCTAACCACTCGATAGTTTCGTCCCGAACGGTTCCACTCTCTGCTGACCGAGCAGAATGTCTCTGTTGCGCCTTCCGATCAAACCACTCTAACTCTTCGGATGGACGAGTTGGAGGTTTTGAAACTGGCACTTCTTCAGCACTTTTTTGTCTTCGCGGAGGCAATTGAGGTTTTTGTTCATCACTGCATTTGCGATGATGACCGTCGAAATGTGAATGTGTATGTTTGGGTATAGTAGAAGGTTGTGGAAGCCTAGAAGGCGTGTGTGGCGGTATACGTTTCGAATTTCTACGTTTGATAAGTTTTTGTTCAAATGTGTCTTCATCGCGAGCACGAACGCGGCGCGTTATTTCAAATATATCGCCATTTATTTGATGATAGAACTTTTCAACTTCTACACCTCGGTCAAATTCTTCCTTAACTTGTTGAGCATTCAGCTTAGCACCTCGCGATGGAGGACGTGGAGGTATATTTGTGTCCACTTTTCTTTGGTCTTCATCATCCCCAAGGGAATCTGTTGAGCCTAGTAGAGCGCCATTGCCTCCACCGCCAACCATACCACCAATAGAACGCACTCCCGATGTCGCTGTATGCTGCTGTTGATGTAACAGCCGGTCTAGAGAACCATGTGTTTTTATAGTAGGACGTAATGGACCCTCGCCTAATGACTGCAGTCGACATTGTGCGTTACAAATGCAAACACCACGCTTTTTGCTACCAAAACGAAATAAACTACTAGCCAACTGCGAAACGCCATCGCCCAAAACGCTGCTGCCCCCACCGCCCCCTGTGCTCACATCCCTTCCTGAGGCCGTTGCTGCAGAAGTCAAACGTCCGACTTGTGAAACAGGCGTTATGTCGACTATCACGCAACAGCAATGCAACGAGAAGGTTTTTTTGTCGCTGCTACTGCCGCAAACAGAATTATTATTTTCGCTTTCGCTATTTTGTGAGGTTGCCAGAATGAGCGGCTTAGGAGTGCACACGAAAGATAATAACTAAGCTGTATGCAAGCCAAATAACGGGATCGATTGGATAGATGGGAAAGCACTATTTCAAAAATGTCTAGAAAAGGACTGCCACTGTAGGTTTCACCAAGTGCTTTGGGTTGGAGAAGAATAATTGAGGATTTTGTGGAAATTATCTTAATCTCAACATCAGCATCCACCATGCCCACATATATGTATTTAACAACTTTTATATTTTAATTTAAATTCCGCAACAGTTTCACTGCATATTGATACACTCGATTAAAGTAAAATGAGGTTTATTTCCTTATAATAAACTGATTGCTGCACTTGTTAAGGTAGAAAGTCAATGTTAACTTCAAATCTCTTATATTTATTTGACATTTAAGATACATGTATATATATATACGAGAATAGTTTGTTTGTTTTTTTGTTTTTTTTTGGATTTCACACACAACCACGCTTCTGCTATGCTACAACAACACTTCCTCGACACTATTGCAATTGAAATCCCTTGAAAAAAATTGAATTGTGCGAACACATATTT
>KK502404.1:531701-604201 GCA_000688735.1 Glossina austeni | reverse complement strand
CTACTGCAGTTCCCCCCAATTTTGTGGCTTTAGCGTAGTTAAAGTTGGCGAAATATTTTATAAATTAATTGAAATTCTATGCAGTGCAATATTTATTTTTTATGTAAAACTTTGTTCATCTTTAATTGTTGCTGCTGGGTGAACACCAACTTTATAGTGCATACATTAAGATGCAACGTTTTAAAGACAAATATAAAACTAAGCGAATATATTGCAAGTAAATTTACATCGAAAAAGTTTGAGAATCGCTTGAGTTCGCCCGCAATTTATCGTATTCGTTTTTGGGAAGAATTTTTCTTACGCCCCACCTCAGAGGTATTTATAAAAACTGCAAAGCCCATATACTAATAGTAGAAATATCAAAAATCTAACTAAGGGGTAGCACTGCAACAGTGTAACAGCCTTTGCATGGTACGAGAAAGGTAGCAGCAGAGAGCACCGAAACTATTACGGCAAGTCACAATCAATTTAAAGGCCTCGCCGACAAATAGCGTGAGTGGTCCAAAAGTGATAGGATAAAAAATGCCTATGTCTAATGGCGTACGTAGAGAGGGGGCTTTAGAAATCTGGAGTTATCTAGGATTGGCGCATATGTGAATGAAGGAGTTCCATTTTCGGTCAGATCAGAAGGCGCTCTTTAATTATTACAATAGGAAATGTTTAAATTAATTTGCCAAAAAAAGCCTACACATCTCGCTAGTGTGTGTTATTTAAAAGATGGCACACACACACACACACACACACACACTTTAATATATTTAAATATTCTTATTCATTCATTTTCCTCAACAACGAGGATTTTAATCTCGAATGTGCCTGTTTGGCTGCGTCCGTCGTAGATTTTAAACTTTACACGTTCCGAAATGATGGAGAATCATAACCAATATCAAAAACTTCATCTCGAACTTTGAATTTCTTTGCAAAAACATTGAAAGCTTTCGAAGCGCTCTCACTAACTACATATCGATCCAACGGTTGTCTCAGTGAACCTCCACTAATGTATGTTTATGCGTGAACTGTTTTAAATGAACTTCCGGACTTCTGAACTTCTTCTACAGAGATCAGTTGGTACTTAGAAATTAACAAGTAAAACGTTAGGATACAATTTCGTTTTTGGCCTTCTTGGGTTTTCTTTTGAGAGTCTCTCTTGTTTTCACACAACTAAGACGTGGCCATCAACTGAACACGTTTATGCCAATTTCCTATTTTTTATTTATTTTTAGTTGATATTGCGTACTAAGTATTTTATATTAATCAAGAATTGATAAAATAACTATAGCTGATTGTTATAAGTCAAAGACAAATCTCTTACTCCCCATATTGTGGTGTGATGGGAGATGATGAAAAAGAGGTTCGAGACGTTCGTCTTGGGGTGAATATTCTTCAATACAATTCATTGAGTTGGGGATATATAGATTACGATATTGGATTTTAAGATAAACCGAAGATGCGCACATGCATCGCCGCCGAATATTGTATATAATCATATATATATATATTTATAAAAGTTAGCAGCCCCTTGCAAGTAATTGCCCAAACCAAGCATTACGTTTGCTTCGTTATTTGGTTCTTGTCGTAATTTCGGCCCAATTCACCAGGTTTTCGAACGCAAAGGATGCAAGTGAAACGGAAATATGTACCTATATATCGATGATGATCGGAAAGAAATAAGAAGATGAGTGGTGATCGCAGTCTAGTGGATGAGTGCCCAATCGATAAGTGTTATGCCTGTACCAACTGAGCGATCACAATAATGACGAGCAAAGTAAACTTTACCGCGAGATTTGACCGCCGAAAACAGTGAGTTGGTAGACGCGATTCTTACCTGCTTAGTTTCTCAGTGCAACTCTGAAGTGTAGTGTTAAAGGAATTTAATCTGATGAGAATCATAAGAAGAAAATCGAAATCTGAAGGTATGCTTCTGCTGAGATCGTAATAGTGATTCTAACAGATAAACGTAATATAATCGGGTTTGCTTTTCGTATTGATCACACATATACGGCCACTCGCATGGTAACAATGTGTGTTAAGTGGGAAACAAAGGCGGAATATAAAATATACGGAATATCGATTTGAAATTAAGTAAAAATATATCTCAGAACACTTGAATATATAATCAATGCAGATACATAATCTTGATTGATGTGAATTCAAGCGTTAAGCTTGAGCAGTTGAATACAAACTTTTCGTTCTATAATCGAATATCAAATATTATTCTATTATTCGGTGTACGCATTATTACCATTATTATGTAATGAGGTGTTTAATTGCACGATGAAAATGTTGTAAGCTTTATTTGTACATGAGTGTGTTTGAAAAAACTCGACTTAAACTGAATATGTCTTTCTTTCTGATGTATCTTCACAAATTAGTGGTTACTCTATGTGCGTCTTCTTCGTAATCTTAACTTATTATCCTATTAGTCGACTTGCTGGTCGGTCACTAAAGTTGCTTTAAATTATCCTCATCCATAATCAATTTCAACAACATGCGACAGGCGTTTGCAAAAAAGATTTTAAAAAGTTATTGATGAGAATCGGAAGGCTATGGCATTTTATAAAATTCCAATCAATTGTTTGCTTGACATTTAATTGCGATCGTCCTATTCCCGCGGGGCGAATGGGTATGTACTTGTTAAAGCAGAACCACAATACTTTTGACTTTGGAAAGTTAATAAGTCACTGCATAGATTTATGCGTGCACATCAGTACATGCGTACAAATAAGCAAACAGGCGCGGTACATGTATTTGTCTTAATAATAAGCAAAAATCTTCATTTGACATAAGAACTTGTGTACAACGTTGGTCAATAATTCCCGGGAAAGGCATAAATCGTTTCTGAAAAAATGCAATGTACAATTGCATGATGTGAACTGCCCCGCATACCAGACGAATAATACTATCGAGATCTGCACATACCCAGGGTCTACTATCTGTTTGAAAATGTCCAAAGGATGCTTCAAGAAAGAAGATTTTGAATAAATGTAGAAGGCACTGCGATAATTGCGAAAAAATGCAGCTTTCTGAATGTTTTGATAAACTGTTCTATGACAAAGCGTCAAAATGTTGGGGAAAGCGTTGTACTGAAAAAAAAAACCATGTTTTCTTTTTACATAGGTCCAGCAATTACAGACTGATATGTGATTAGACCTTAGAAGGTAGAAGTTTCGCACATGAAAATATTCGAACGTGAGCGGAATTTCATTTGATAGTCAACTTGTAGTTGCGCTCAATTGCATTATAAGTAGATGCTCTAGGTGTCTAAAGAAAACTTCTTCCGTTCTGTTTTCTTCTTCTTCTTTTCGTATATTCCTCTCTTTATTTATTTGTTGAGCTCTAATAATAATAATAACGCCTTTCTCTTGCCTTCATACGTAAGAGGAACTCGCTTAATCAAAAGTCAGTGAACAAGCCCTTCAAAGAGTTCAGCTAACTTTCCTTTCCTACTTTCTTCTGTTGACGTCGTCTCATTGCTTACGTGTTTTATTACTTTCACAGTAGAAATAATATTGTTAGAGAGCCTTCTTTTCCACTATAACAATAGTGGAGTAGTAGAGTTGCTTCACTTCTATCGCTGAGTAATGTGAGAGCTTAATTACGAAGCATAATGATTGCAAAAATGAAAATGGGCGGGAATTTCTTTTACGCTTGTTGCTACTATCATTAAGTGAAGTTTGTTTTGTTCCAAAACTTAAGGGACTGCAAAGCATTTGTGCCCGCCATTCGTTGAGTGTCAATTATGTTGCATTCAATATCAAATATTAGTTCCTTTTTTCTTTTTTTAGCAGCAGTTGTCAAATCCTCCTTGCATTGTACGAACTTATGTACCATTGAATCACACCACATTCGTATATCACAAATGTATGTTGGTTGGAAGGGCTTGCGCAAGCTTTCAATTGCAATTGCAATGGGGGTGGGATGTGAGTATAAAAAGATTCGACTCAAGCCGTAAGTAGTTTTTCGTTTCTTATTCTTTTTCTTAATTTTTATTTTTATTTTTTGTACTTTTCTTTCTATTTGCTTTCCTGTTTGTCAGTGCATGCATACACAACAATGAAAGTTGCTTTTTCTCTCTTTTCTTTATCGTTGCAAGTGGGCTAGTGGAATAACCCAAGGCCAATCAATGCCAGAAAGTCAACATTTGAGATGACATATTTTATATAAGCATCGAATACAATAAGTAATCCAGTGCGATATAAGAAAGAAAATAAGCGAACAACAAATTTTGGAATTGCTTGCAAAACTTGTTCTGTGCTTTTTTTATTTTTCATCTTTATCTTCTACTGAATTTATAGCCCAATCCCCTGTCAACGTGCACGTAAATATGTATGAATACATTTTCAATTATCTTCTTGATTGAAAAGAGCAAACAGCGAAATTTGAATTCGGTTTGTTAAAGCTTTCATTGGCATGAGTTTTTGTCAACAATTTTTATTATGTTCATTCTGGAGAGGAGGACGGGCCTTTAAAACATCTATTGAATACTGAATATTGAATATCGAATTTTGGCAAATACATATACATACATATACATACATATACAGATGGCTGCTTTTGCGTAAGCTTAAAGTGATACGAAACTTGTTAATAACTGCAAGCAAGCCCACGTATGCATGCATATTGTTTACAAAGGCGCGAGCCAACCATCAAATTTCAATCAAATTTCAAGGCATACCTAACAATTTCCTATTAATTCTTGTGCCCCCCTTTTTTTTGGTGATGCAACAACCCCCAAGGGTTCAGATATATACAAATCGTACAAACAACGTCAATGTACTTGCTCTTAAGTGATATATGATATGTGAAATAACCAAACAAGTGTGATGGTGCGCGTCCTATGTCCTGCCATTTGTAACTTATTAAAGTGTAGAAGAATATGCGAAGCAGCGTAGCCGGGCAATACAGCAATAGAGAGAACTCGAAACTGGGCATTACATCACTTATCATCTCTGCCTTTGCAAGAGAATCGATATTTACATTGCGTGAAAAGCGATAAGTAATGAAATTCTTTCAGACATGAGTTCTGGTCACCAGTTCTTGCAAGCTGGCGGGTGGCTGCTGCCTTCTAGCTGTTGCTTGCTCGCTCTTACCCAGCACCGAGATTTCTAATATCTACTTGTGCAGATATTGTGCATCTATGTGCATACATGTGCGCGCGACATTTGCTTTCAATGTAGACAAAGCGTACGGTATTCATTTCAAATAACGTAATTGTATTAAATTATGCAACAACACGTTGTAAGTGAATGGATTACTTGACTGGGGCGTTTTTGTAAGCGGTATTTATTGCATTTACCTGATTTTCAAATTTGACAGAGAAAGTTGAATAGAAAGCTTTACACTCTAAGACATATACGAAGACAGCGGCTAAAATTATCCATTTTTTGGCTCGCTCCTGATGCAACAGTCGATGCATTCTGTTGATTTTTATGTGAAAGTCAAAGCAAAAAATTCGTGACGAAATTTCTTCGCTTAACAGAACTACGAGTTAATATTCGCCATTTCAACAGAAAGACATAAAGACAAATAACAAGCGGAACCTTTCGCTAGATGAGATTATGAAATCTCGAATATAAAAGTTTCAGTGAAGTTTTTACGAAAAAGTAGTTTTTTTTCACTGTTTGAAATCGTTTCGTATCGTAAAGATTACACGAGTACTTTTGTTCTCGATTAAGAGCAATCGTTTTGCTAGTTCGATCACAGCATACGCGCGCGTGTTCGTCTCTATTTATTCTCCTTCTATCATTCCAAATATTAAACGACAAGCTAAACTGATACTACAATGATCTGTCATTTCCCGCATTATTTGAAAGAACTTTTTCTCAATTCAATAAAGTTCGGTTCCTGCGAAATTAATTAAAAGTCATAAAATTGAAGGGCAATGTTTTGTGTAACGCTGAGTGCTTCAGATATGTATAAAAAAAAGCAAAAAAAAAAATTCGGAAATATTTTATTAATACCGACATCACTTTTGCAATGGAATTCTTGAAATGATTTTATTGACTATTTATGCCAAATTTTAGACTTATATTGTTTGTGGTTCGTAGGTTTATTTTTACGTGATATTTTTGTACATCAATTTTAAGCGAAGCTGGTAAATACATTTATCAAGTTTTAGACTCATTTAGTTCATTCAATGTAACTTTGGCACGATTGTGGTTAGATCGTGCTCATATGTAAATTCGATTTTTAAACTATGAACATGTACATCCGTCCAAGCTGTCATCTCAATTTTTGTAATCATTTCAAAGACAAGTTAGTTACGCAGGCGGACCTATGGACGGATAAACGCAAGGATAGATAAATAAAAAATGGTGTCGTAATTAACGTATAGTTGTCGGCCGCTCAAAAATTTATATGTACTTTGTGGAGTCCTTGAGGCGTAATGTTAGGCGCTACAAACGAACCCATCAATAAATTGCACGGAAATCGCCTCAATAAGTCAATTAAAATGTCATCTTCATATATATTTGCGATGTAGAGAAGAGTACTTCAAAGAAATCTCAGATCAATATAGCACGATCGACAATGACACATACGGCTCTTAAAGGTGTTTGTAAGTTCGTTTTTGTTGAAAGAGCTTTGTAGCAAAGAGAAAATTGGTGCCAATTTATCACCCATAGAGATAGCCATGCGGCTAGAAAGAAAGAAGCAATGCAGTGCTCATACTCTATTGAAAGAGCGGAACAATATAGTCTGATACTGAGTCAACATTTTTCCGCTAATAGTTTTCGTATAGAGCAAAAAAAGCTTGCACAAAACACTTGAACATATATGTACATAGGCCTATAGCGAGGATTATGTACATTGTGATTTACATAAATTATTGTGCATCTCCGAGGCTGAGGAATTCCTGAAAATTGCGACATTGACTGCATATCCTGAGGTAGTTGGTAGAAGTCTATAATAAAGCTTTATTCACTTAAGTTGTTTTATGATTGCGCTCAAGATAAGGCATTAAATGCTTTTACATGCTTTTACTGAACGAACTGAGTTCGCTTACAAGGCATACGCGAAAGCTTTCCCTAGTTGAGCGAAGCAAGCGGAAGGTAAGCATGTAAATATACAAGTACTTTACCTTAACTGTATCTATATTATGTAGTTCTTAATTCACATTATATTTAACTTTGCAACATATCCGGACGCGGGCGAAAATATGCATTTTTTAACTGAAAACTGGAAAAAGTGCGAAACAAACGTAGATCCGAAAGTTCGGAGAGATGCTCCTTTGAGTGAAAGAAAGTATTAATTTTAAATTAAACACAAATAAATTTTAATCCAAAAATTCATTTTCGCTGTCCATCGCTGCTTTCATTTTCACCAATAAGAAATTTATACAAAGTTTTATACTAATTCAGTTTAGATGTTGTTTTTTTGTTTGCAATCACATATGCGAATCGATCTTCATGTTTGTTTGTTTTTGTTTATTACCCCAGGTATCCAGTAGGCACTATTATCCTTTTTATGCTGTTTTTGTTTTTTTTGCAATTAGTGGAAATTATATGCAAATGCATGCAAACGCGTGATCCGTTCACAATAATGATCCGTATTAAAGAAAAAATTAAATATTCTATATATTTGACCGCATAATCGAATCGCCATCAGAAGGCACCTAAGCTACATGCGGACATCTACACGCGCCATTTATTATACTATACATGATATTTTTTTTCAAATATTTCAAATTACATTTATTTGTTTCCCATAAAGCATTTTCGATATTTACAAACTAATATATTTGTTTGGAATATTTAAAATAACGCATTAAAATTTCATCATCGTTGAATAGTAGCTAACATATTATGTTGTTGTTGTTGTTGTTGTTGTTGTTGTTGTTGTTGTTGTCTCTTTATCTATTCATTCCCTGACAAAGTAAATATGTACACGAGAGCAGGGCAACACAATCAACGAAGTTTACGGAGAACGAAGGATACAATGGGTACGTGCACAGGAGAGAAAATGCAAGAGAGCTTTTTTATAATATTCACTTATGTGCAATTGGCACATATTTATTTACATGCACGACATGTATGAAAGCACGCGTGTATGCGCGCATTTGTCAACACGGAGGGACCATGTACTCCTAAACTAGCACATTACCCATTGCAGTATGCGATGCGGCATAGTAAGATGTTTATATGCATATACACATACATATACATATATATATACATATACACTGACACTACCATATAACAATAAAAGTACTCCTTAGTCGTTATATTATGACAATGTATTGAATAAAGCCTGAAATTATACGGCATTATACGAAAAATTTCAAAATGAAAAGCAATTTTTCTATTAAATACAGTAAGTGTTTCTCTACTTTGTTCAGTACTTTGTTTTCCTTCAAAACTGCTTTGCTTTTTGCTTTCTTTTTTTTTTGAAATTGGGTCAATTTATTTACAACACTCATATACACACACACACACACACACACACGTACGCGGCCAAAAATAAAATCTTATGATTAAGAACAAAAAAACAATATTTTCTTAATTAGACAAAAAAAAAAAGAAGGCAAAAAAAAAAAAATAAAAATATATAAACTTATGAAAAATCACTCATACGCTCAGGTAAATATATTGTGCAAGCCCGTTCACATAATATTTGTTGTTGCTGTTGATACGGTTGACTAATTTCGAATATTGGGGTCAAAAAATCAGAAAATATTTAATTGAATGCATAAAAACTTGAAAAACCAACAAAGACAATTTTTTTTTTGTTTTTTTTTCTTCTTAATAAGGAAACATACTCATCACAATTAATTTGATCGATGATGATGATAATGATGCTATTGTCGTTATTGCTATTAATGCTGTTGTTAGTATTACTATTATTATTATTATTATTGTTATTATTATTGTTATTATTATTATTATTATTGTTATATTATTGTGGTTATTCCATTTAAATAAGTAATTGGCTTATGATCAATCATCTCTTGCACTAGCACTCATAAATTTTAGTTCAAATTTTTATTATATTTTAAAATATTTTTGCTACTTTTTTATTATGTTAAACGTTTTTCAATGTTCAAGTATGAGGGGGGAAAATAAAGAACGAATCGAAAAAATATCACATATACTGCAAGCTGCTGCTGCTGTGCGTACGTGTCTTCAGCGAAATTGTACTTTTGTTTGCGAATGCCGCTGCTTGGTCGCAACATATGCAGGGTGCCACATTTGCACGCTTGCGAGCCATCGGAATTTAACAAAATTAAATTTTTATGTTGCTTACACGCACAGACACTCGTTTTAGGAAATTTTTCTTTCTTTCTTTGTCAATTCTTTCAAATAGGTTACACATACATACACACGCGCGCTCTGTATATTTTTACTTTTTTTTTTCTTTTTCTTTTTCCTTTTTTTTTATTTTCCTTTTTCTTACATTTGTGTTCATGCCACTCCCGCAATGGTAAGTACGTAAGCCTTCGTAATAAAGTTTTTTCTTCCAATTTTTTCGGGAAACCTTTCTACACTCAAAGCATCGTCATATTTAAGCTTTCGAGTCTGATTCGTTTCGTTTATTCATAATGGAAATGGACGCGTTTCCTGATGTGCACACAGTTTCATAGTTTCGCAGTCTCCTCAACTGCAACACAAAATGACCGCCTGAGTGCTCGTGCAACACTAGGGCCAGAGTTTATGACATTATTACAAGATTGCTCAGAGCTTTTTTCGGTCTCTTACTTTTGAGAACCGCTTGTAAACGTACGCATATGCATTTAAATCTCATTTATGTTAATCCAAAGAACAACACAAAGCTTAAAAGCATTGTAAAAATATTATAAAAAGAAAAAATCAATTTCTCTCTCCTATATATATATACATATATATATACATATATATGTATATTCGTATATATATTATATATATATAAGGAAAACGCAATATATATTTTTCTAGTCAATTCCCTAATATGTGTATATATGTGTGTTTGTTATCTTTTTTATAATTAAAATATTTATGAAACGGTATAAAACATTCTTTGTCTTTCTTTATATGTACAAAATAATAAATATATGCAAGTTTTGAATGAAAAAAAAAAAAAAAAAATTATGTAAATAAAGGTAGAATTTCTCTTAATTTATTACTGATTCCTTTCACATCTCGCATAGCTTTTGCAGTGCTCATGCGCTCTTCTTATCAAAGTTTGTTGTAAATAAAATGATTTATTTAAAGGTATGCAAATGAAACAAAGTGATTGAGAGAGAAAAAGAGAGCGGCAGAGAGGAAGAGAGAGAAAGAGAGCGCAAGAGGGAGACAGAGAGAGAGAGAGAGAGCAGGAGAAAGTATTTGTGTGTATATCGAGTGGAGCGGAGAAACGGACCTATTTGCCAATTGTTAACATGTTGTTGTCTTCGTCGTCGTCGTCGTCGTCGTTGTCGTTGTTGTTGTTATTATTTAAAGAGCTTATTCATTGGAATCCATATTTAGTTTATGTGTCAGTGTAACACTGGAACTTTTAATGCACTATGTGGGCAGAAAGTGATTTGAGTTATGTTCTTCTTCTAAATTATTCAGAAATGGCATGCTGCGGTTATATTCTTTACATGATTTGAATTTCAATTTTTATATTATTGATGATCTGATCAAGCGACCGACCGACCAACCGACCGACCGACCGACCGACCGACTGATTGATTCATAATATTTATTTATTAAGAGAGGACACATGATAAAAGAATCATTTGTATCTGTGTGATTCGCAAAAATAAATGTGAATGCATTCAAAATCGTATTCAATATTAGTGATGCGTAAGTGGAAGAATTCGTTTCAAGTTAATTATATTTTGTGTACGCTATTGTAAGAATTTGAATTTGTCTTCAATTTCTCGCTGTTTTTGTTTTGTTTTTTTTTTTTTTTTTTTTTATTAATAACATAAAATACATAAAAATATGCACTTACCTCTGATGAAGTTAAATAGCACATGCGCGAGTCGGTGCTTTCAATGGATGCTTGTTGCACAATGCCGTAACGTGAATCGCGATCGCTTAAATAATCGGAACGCAAGCTATCCTGCCGGATGAATTCAGCTCTAAATTGTAAATAAAATACATAGATTTTTTTGTTTTTTTTTTTTTCGAATTTTTACAATTATTTTAGTATAGCCAGATTTAAGCAAAAGGAAGAATAAATAGATTACCGTTGTTCCAATGAATCGGCTCGTGCACTTTTGTAGCCGGAATCGTTGAGACTGCTATCCTGACGCAAAGATGGCAACGAGTCCCACGGCGAACGCTTGTGCCCTGAGCTGCTAGTTTGCTGCGACACTAAACCTTGACCTGAACCGGAGCCAATGGTTGAGCTTCCGGATCGCCAACCGTCGGAGTGGCGAAACCACTGGGCTCGAGCCGATTCACCAATGCAGGAAGCACAACGTGAATTCGAGAAACTACCGATAAATATGATTTGAAAATGTATGTAAAGCCTAAACCTGACTGATTATTTGAACGTTGGAGCATTTTACTTACCTCGTGTTATGATCGGATAAATATCCTCGTTCGCGTTCCCGTTCACGTTCACGTTCGCGCACAAGTTCATTACGATCACTATAATAACCATCGCGTTCACGATCACGCTCCTTATCACGCACTGCCGTTAATGGCCGATGTGGCGGCAACGGTAAAGTTGAAGATTTTGCATTGCTGGCTGCCGTCCCCAAATAAATAAGAGCAAAAAAAAATGTTCGCTAAATTATACACGTGTATAAATCATCGATTATAAATAATTTAAATAAAATTGTGACTTGGACATAAATTATTTTACATACGCACGCACGCACGCACGCACGCACGTACACATACCCACAAATCCATACATACACAAACACACGAACGTACATAGATTTACATATATATATATATATATATATATATATATATTAATTGAGATAGTTGGCAAAAAAAATTGATATGCATAGGTGTCTGTACGTACGTTGCGTAGGTATAACGTTTGCTGACACCGTTTGTCATTCTTTTCGTAACAACGTAAACTTTGTTGGNTATATATATATATATATATATGTATAGATGTATATGAATTGAAATGAAAAATTGAAATGAAACAAATAACGAACAAACATTAGTAGTTATGATAAGATGTGAGAAATGCTTTTTATTCGAGCGGCTTATGAAGACTTCCTACTTACGCCTGCGTATGGAAAACGGACTGCGTTGTGTTGATCCAGGTAGACTTTCGGCAAATTCTTTATTTATTCATTTATTTATTTATTTATTTATTTTTTTTGTTTTTTTTTGTTAACGTCGATGAGGCAATTTTTATGATATGTTTTTATTATTATTGTTGATTATTTATTTATTTTTTTTAATATTTTTTAAATTAAAGGAAAAAATTTTTTTTGATGCGAACGAGCAAGCGAACGGTGGTGGTAAGTTGGTTGTGCATGGAAATATAATGAACGATAATAATGAATGTGAATATATAAAGTCATGATATGTCAAAATTACAAATGGCAATATTCTCCTCTTTAGCCATAACATTGTGAATATAGATAGAATCACTTCTACGGGAAAGAGGAAAAAGAGTTATGCGAAGTTTGGAACGAAATTGGAAGGATTTTCTGCAAAAGGCAATGATGACGATTCCATTCGAAAGCGGACAGACGGTCTTTATCTTACAATTGTTGCTATTCTCGTTCTTTTTTATTTTTTATCACAATTTGAGCACACAAACGGAATTCCTTTTTTTTTTTTGGCATTGAATGTTATAGAATGAAAAAAGTTTTTTTTTTTTTTCTTTATTTTGCGAATGTCAAGGAGTTAATCTGTGCTTGACACCGCATAAGAATAAATCGAATTTGGCATAGATTAGTATTTACCGAGGTTTTCCATGCTCTGTGATAGTAGCGCCTCAAATGTATGCAGACTATACGATTCGGCATCCATGCCTTTGGCAAGCGTGTTACGCAAATGCATTTCATATTCGAGTAGTAATCGTGAAGTTGGACTTCCCGGTGTTGGTGTTACGTTTGGCCCTTGATGGCGATGTTGGTGACGTCCGCTGGCGCTGCCAGCGCCAAGGCCAACGCCAACGCCAACGCCAACTCCGACTCCGACTCCGACTCCGACACCTCCTGTTCGTTGACCATAGGATTGATCTTGATCGGAATTACCGTTACTAGAACTTGGCGTAGTGGCATAGCATTGATTATCGAACATAACGTTATCCGATGGTGGCGAACCTTCGATGCACGATCTTTCTCTTTCCAATTCCAAATACAAATTTCTAGGCTGATAGCCGCGACCGATTTCATGTGAAGACCTTTAGTGTTTAATTAAATTAAATACAATTTGAATGACGCGTTTGCCATTTATTGTTGTTGTCTTTTAAGCGTGTCTTACCTTGATCCAGAGAAACGAGATTGTGACTGAGTGTTTGTACGAGCGCCAATCATTGTATTGTTATTGTTCATTATGTGGTGTATACCACCCATTCCACCGGTTATGGCAGTATGTGGATGCATGTGCTGCGAGCCGAACGTATTGGTTGCATTAGTATTGTAATAGTTGTAACGACGACGACCCATTTCAGGTGATGTGACTGGACTCTCGGTGCTGGGCATGGGTTTAAGCATGCGTTTCAATGTGCTGGTGTCAATATTCATGTCCTCGGTGCTTTTAGTTTTGCGTCTGGTATTGTTGTTAATTATGTTGTGTTGGTGCTGATGTTGATGTTGGTGTATATCGTGACCATGTGTATCGCGTGTCTGCTTAAAGAGCAAAAACGAAAAGTAATGCATTTTATAGTTTACAAAATTTCAGAGCGACATTCTCAAGCTATTACTATTACTGTGGCAAACGTGTACGCAGAGCATTTAACGCGAGCAGACGATTAGACCTTTTTTTGCCTTTTCAATTATTGCTATTTTTATTGCTATGCTTTAATTAGTCAATATCGTTTTTCGGTTAAACAACCGAGACCAGTACCCCGCTATCGAGTAAGTAAAGACAATAAAGTACGTGTTGATGTGATGAAATAGAACAAAGCGAAAGACCGTCTACCTATTGTTATTACTGTGCGACATTAATTGAGACACCGATACGGGTTCTCGTTTACATTTAAACACACGCACCTGTATGCATATACGTCAATGGTCTCGTTCATTAATTGCTAATCCAATTGTTGGTCTTTTTCATTGTTCTTACGCTTTACGGTTGCTTACCATTTCCTCTGCATAATCTTTAGTGCGAGTGCCTGTTGATTTTGTAGATGTGCCTACGGATTGATGTAATGGACCTCCGACTTGAGTACCTTCGCTTTTAGACATTTCGACATCGGATTGTGACGCTATGTTGTCCTCTGGTCCTGCTTGAGAGCCTACGTGATTTTGCGTGCATATTTCTCCCGTCTGCATATTACCTGATGCCAGCGTATTAGGCGCACTCGTGCAAGCTCCACCAGATGAAGTTGTTGCAGCAGCATCTTGCGTTTTGATTTGTCGTCCTAGTGTATCTGCAAAATGTTCCACAATTATTATATGCTACGCTCCGAAAATAATCAAATCAACAAAATTGATTTACCGGCTGTAGCTGGCATAGTTTGAACGGTCGAGACTGCACCAGAAGCGACGTTGTCGTAAAGTGAAGTAGTGCTTGCTGCATTAGTGACCTTTTGCTGATGTTGGCCATCGCTATCAGTAGCAACACGAGAGCCTACATTACGTGGCAATGTCGATGAACCTGAGTCGAAATTAAATTTAACTAAATATCTTTTATGCGTTCGCTATTAGATGCACTTACCACGCACTCTCGGATCAGTTCTAAGCCTTGCATATTGCTCAGCAGACATGCAGGTGCACTGCGGCTCACTACGTACACGTGACGGCGATGCCGGTGTACTTAATGGCTTGCGTTTAGCCTTGACTTTACCCTTACCAGGTGGATCCAGTTTCAGCGAGTAGCTGGATGATGCCTTTCGTGAAAATTTGAAAGAAGGCGACTGTAAAATGTCGCACTAGCATTAGGTTATTGTATGTATGGGATGGATGTTGTAAGGTTCACACTATATGCGGTTCTCTATAACTGCCCTCTACTTGTTTCTTTATATACATTAAATTTTTTGAAAATATATGCATTAAAATCGACATATATTAGCAACAAAAGTTAATCGCGCACAACTACGAAACGGACTTTTACGCCACTACATACGCAATCATACTAAATAAATAAACGTTATTAGAGGAATATTCAATGATCACGAAAGGGAGCTCTCTGCTTAACTCATCTATTTACTTATAAGAATTATTGCTGTGAAAGCCTTAATGTGCGAAGCATAAACTCTCTTGCCCGTTAACATTTGAAAATTATGCTCATATTTTCTCTACTATAAATGTGTGTCTTATTGTTATTGTTTTGACGTGTGTGGAAAAATCAGTTATTTTTGAATTCACTGTTGGTTTCCATATATATTAGGTGCTCGAAGCGTGCAGGACAAAATTGCTGGACGGAATTAAAAAAAAAAAGAGAGAAAGACATAGACGAAGAGAAGGAAAGAAAGAAAGAGTGTGAGAGACTGAGAGAGAGAGAGAGAGAGAAAGAGAGAGAAAGAGAGAGAGAGAGAGAGAGAGAGAGAGAGAGAGAAACGGAGAGAGGTTGTACGAAAGAAAGCTAAGAAGTCCTACATACCTCTTCTTCAAGAAACCGCTAGTTATTGGATGGGAGAATGGGGGGAGAGAGGTTGCTTGCGCTTAACGGATAAGGTGCATAAGAAGGCACATTGGATAGGATGCCTTTGGATGAAAGGAAGGAAGGATGAAACAAAGGTTTTGCCAGGAAGTAGTGCATGTGCGATAGTTCACAAGAATTTGTTTTTCATTTTAAATTATGTTGTTGATGAATCACTACAAAAATGTTGCTTCTTGCACACTACAAACACGTAGTTTGCAGTGCAACGCAAATGCAATCGATTTTATTAATACTTGTAAACAAAGAATACTAATTATGTCTAGAATACTTCGCGAATTCATTTACTAGAAAGATGAAATGAAGTTCAATGTGAGTGCACGATGATCATGATCAGATCGAAATGGAACGATGCGGGGAAACTTTGGTTTTCTGCTAAATGATCAACAACAATAATGAGCCGTAAGCAAAACAAAAAGCATAAGCAAAACTCATATACGTGGATTATGCTGCATTTTTTAATCGCCAACGCCATCACCACCTTATCGTCTTTGTATGACATTCAATTAAACTTAAAGTTATATCGCAAAACTATTCACTTGATATACTTCGCATGTCATATTATACCGTATACTCATTCGTATCCGATATTGTAGCGATTTCAAATGACATTTTCACACAAGCAACTGACTGACTGCCTTATAGATAATTCTATTCTACAAAGGCAAAAAAACAAAAAAGAGAAGAAAACCAAGCAAGGATCGATTTGATTGCAAGAACTATAAACTTCGAAATCCCATTATTTTCCCATAATTTTATTAAAAAGGCAAACGAACGAGCAAAGCGCGATGCTGCTGATTCTATCGATGCTGCTCTCAAAACAACAAATATTTCTACGCGTGGCAATCGTTTGACAAATTTAATATGTAGTACATGCTGTGGTGCTGTGATGGGTACGAAGATTAACGCAAAGTAGTTATTGAACGTAATGCATTTTGTGCGAAGCTGGTCGGGAAGCTTTCGACGAAAATAATAAAGGGAAACTGCACTTTGCCGAACCTATTGCACTTGCAATAAGAGAATCATGTCTGGCGCATACTTCAAATTCAAAATTCTATCAACACCTTGATAACATAAATTAATTTTTTAATGTAATTAATTAATTAATGTAACTGGGATTGTGGATCTTGTGACTTAGCATTTAAGCTTACCGCGAAATGATTTGGAACTTCGATTTTGTTTCTTGGAATACACGAGTATTCAATAACACTATGATGATCAGTGGCATCAATGAATTGCTGAGTTAATTGCAAATTGATTACTCATGCAATGCATTGCACTTATCGAACGATTTATTCTTTCGCAACTGGCGCGGTAAAATATAAATGAATTGCATTACAAAAATTCTCGCTAAATTCACCTACGATTTTTATTACACGACATGACTAGAGCTGCTGGCAGCTGCCTTTTAAAATGTTCCGAAACGAAATGTGATTCGTACTAAAAAAAAGGTCTCCTGTTGTCTTATTTATTTAATTAATTAATTTTCAAATATCTTATGACCCTTATACAAAAACGACTAATGACGCCATCGTGAATTTCTGGTTAGTACGGTTGATTGATGCGTGCACGAATGTAAATTATATGATTACCGTATGTGAATGAATATATATGAGTGATATGAAATGTAAAGCATATGTGTGCGTATGGAACTAATAATTTTGTCATAATGCTAAAAGGCGGATAATACGAACAGACGTTTAAGCGTTTGTTAATTTAATTAATTAACGCGCACTAGAATACTTACACAACACTCGCGAAATTGTTTGGCATCAATGGGTGACGTGAAATTGAGGCCCCAGGTATCATTGGTCATAGGATCCTTCCAATAGACAAAACATTCTGAAGCCTGGCCAATGCGTGTACCTAGGCGTGCGTAAACATTAATGAACACTAATAATAAACTTATATACATATGCACACAAACATACACACACTCACGCACATGCACATTCCATTGCCAAGCGCATTACAGAGACGAAATCAATCGTCAACGACATAGTGACACATATGAAAAGCATGGCTATACGCAATGGGACTAGATCTAGTCAAGCGTAAAATCGAAATGATCCCAATAAGTAGCCAAAAAAAAAAAAGAAGAAAATCCGAAAGTATGCGTGTGAGAATTGGAAATCACTTCACTGCCTCTTCCTTTGCGCTAAAGTACCCGGGTGATAACCGCCAATCGATCATGTTTTCGACAGCACGTTCAAGGCGCTATTGATATTGTGGATGGGACTCAATCCGCTTTCATGCGGATTAGGTCAATTGGGAGAGGCCTGAGAAATTGGAAAGATGGTTACATCGATCATATTGTACGCCAATCCAAGTGGCGACTATGTAGTGGCTGTAGTGGTCTTAGGCCAATACTCGGCACCGAAAAAATCTCGGAAGAGGCGGCCCTACTGACCGCGGTACTGATATTGATTCATATCTTTAAGATTGGCCGGTTGAGATGAGATAAGGGGCATTTCCTTGTCTTGGCTAGAAAAGAAGGAATGCTATCCCTCGACAAGCAAGCAAGTGGCAAGCGAGTTGGTGAAGGCCGCGAAAGATTAAGCAACCTTCGCGCTCATTTCTAACATATCCCTGTCATCAGAAATGGCTTGGGGAGATGTATTCCTACCTCACGCAGTTTCTGGCCGGGCAAAGTTGCTTTCGAAAGTATCTAAATAGATTCGTATGTGATAGTTCTCTGATGCGCCTGGTGTATGTGGATACGAAACAAGATGTAAAGTATACGATGTTTAACTAACGAAAGTTTACATGGGCAGTGCACGAGGTAACTAGCGGTACAGTCGGCAGTCGCAATGTGGAGTGTCGTGAGCAACCTTCTGACGAAGATGCGGCAAGCAGAGGTGTAATGAAGTCAATGGGGGAATCTATTAACGTCCAATCAGAAGAAGCGCACTAATTGAAACCAATGCCCAATGATGTAATAGCTAGCGGTCGTCCCGTGGATCCCACGAAACAGATCGATAGAAGAAATGTATGTAAATTGTAGATGCAATACGTAGGTGTCATGACTGGCAAATGTGCATGTTACTGGGTTGGACCAGTAAAAAATACGCGCAGCCATACGCAGATGTATTTATTTTGCAATAAACATAATAAATTCAATCAATACACTTACCAGGTTGCACAAGTCTGACATCGAGTATCTTATCTACCTGGCTGTTGTAGGCCGTTATATGAAATACGCATTCAGGAGAGTCTTGAATGCAGGTGATATTAACAGGAACCAAATCTTCGGAAACTTGCTGCCATTTCACTGTTCCAGCACCGCTGGACGAAACATGAAACACTTCCGCCCATAACCTGAACGAACTGTTGCGCATTAGCCAAACGATTAAAATGATGATGATGATAAGTAACATTGATTGTTTGCAATGATGATTGAAGGCACAAAAATTATTTTGTATTGTTTTGCCGTTTTTAAATGTTGTTATTTTTGTTATTGTTGTTGTTGTTATTATTGTTATTATTGTTGTCATTGATGTTGTTATAATGTGGCTCATGTGTTGTGTATGTTATATCGTTTGCAATATAAAGATATTGTTGGAACCATTGTCGTTCGTTGTAAAAAGATGCGTCATTAAATGTTTCCAAAAATAAAACGAAAATAGAAACCAATAAATTCTGTTTGACTTTCAAATGAAAACAATTCTCTTCAGTTCCTTTACTCATCAATTTGACGCATGTGCGATAAAAGATTTTCGAGTTTCGATGAAAATCTCATCATTTTTTTTGCTATAAAGACATTGAAAGAAGACTCTTGAGTGCTCAGCCAAACTCCTGCAAAGCTTCAAGTAATGCGTCGCAATCTCTTGCTCGTGGCTATCTTACACTTGACTCCGTTAACCTTAATAATCGGAAAAACTCAACTTTGAAAATAACGTTCAACTCAAACAACAACAATTTGTTGTGTGTGAACCGAATAAATCCACAAATTCGGATATCGTTCGTTAATGGCTGCTTTTGTTGTAGTTGTATATATGTGTTCAGACAATAAATATGTAACATTGTATTGTAGCGGACAATTTGAAGAGAAATCTTTTCTTCTACAATGAAGTTTCAGCCTCTATCCAAAGGATAATTAATTTCGTCGTATTAAGAAATCAATAAAAAAAAAGAAAGGAAAAAACGAAATGATAAACATTCGATCACCTCAATAAATGTCCATCGCGACGTCGTGAGCTCTGCCACGGCGAATCCTCATAACGATAGCCTTTGCGTATTAATGGCGCGCACGAGCAGCTCAATTTATTACCCATGGCACAACTAGCACAGCCACCCGTTTGACCACCTAATTATCGCGTAAAGAGAAAACCGAAAAGGAAAAAAGAAAAAAGAGATGAGAAAAACACAAGGTACATAAGTAATGTAATCAATTACAATAATAATTTACATAATTAGGGTAATAAAGCGCACGTAAACATAAACGTAATCTTCGTGTACCTACCTGTCGCACCCCGATGTCACCACATTGCGCTTACGTCGGCCTGAGAAAGGGCTTGACCGCGATTTAGAGACTGCGAGCGTTGATTATGTCGATGGGCGTGATATCGACTGCTTCTCTGTAATTAAATTAGACCAGCATGTCACTTTCGTGCTCATCGCTCATGAAAACTTACAAAATCGCATAAGGCATCTTTGACTTTATTTTTAATTAACATAAGTTTTTCAAATAATTTAGTTGCACACAGGCCTGTCTCTCGAAAATATTGCTTAAGATTAATAAGACTTTGCGAGAGTATAGGAATAAAACCGCTAATAATCTGTATTTTTAAGAAAATTTTAATTTTCACCTTCCGACACATAAATATCTATTTATATCTCTGAGATACACAATATTTCGGTTGCATTCAAATTATCTCCGCATAGAATATAATTAAATCGTTTATTGTATTTCTTGCTATACTTTGGATGCTCTCTCTCTCTCTCTCTTTATGTCTGTCTCTCTCTCTCTCTCTCTCTCTTTCTCCTTTAAAGGGTATAAACAATCTTGCAGAAGTTTTGAAGAGTTTCACATTCACTGGAACGATCATCTTACTCGTTGCTAAGAGCAAAGAATTAGTAAATAAAAACTCTCTTAGGTGTTACGGTAATGCCCGTCAGCAACTTTCTAAAGTGTATAGAGAGAGACAGAGAGAGAGAGAGAGAGAGAGAGAGAGAGAGAGAGAGAGAGAGAGAGAATTTCTATTTCAACAATAGCTCGAAACTGAATGTGGGCAGGAAGAACATATCAAAACCTTTCGAAAATTATTGAAATGCGTTTCTCAAAACCTTTGCATTTTCTGTCTCAGATTGAGCTTATAAGTGTCTCGTATCAATTATGATGGAAATGAACAGAGAAGAAAAGCGCAAAAGTCGAGTGTTTTTTTGATGCTTTCTATCGTTCTCGTACGTTCGCAACGTATTTCGCGCACGCAAGTTTTAAATTTTCGCGTTGAATCTTACGTTGAGGCCAAATGTAACTTTACCGACTCGGTCTAGTAACATGATTGACAAGGGCGTTGCCCGTATTCGGTCAAGCCAGCGGTACCTGACTTTACGCGAACTGTTATTACACTTAAAATTCGTTTTACACGGTAAACGTTAACTCGTGTAAAACGAATTATTTATTATTGCCTCCATATTCTTTTTTCTTTTTTTTATTTAGCCAATCACACACACGATGTAACACGATGAGATGGGACAAGATGATCACTTCCCAACAGATGCGTGCCCAATCGGTAAATGTGACCGAATTCTCGCTAGAGTTACGATCAATGTAAATTCTATCGCATTGAGATTTGAACCCGCGAACACTGACGTATCGGCCGCGACGCGTGTCTCAGCGCCTACCCACATATGTCTCAGGTGTATGCACTAAAGAAATTAACTGAAATTAAATTTAACTGAATCACGCTGCATTTGAAAGAGAGGAGAGGGTAAACTATTATTATTAAGAGTTGTTGTTTCCTAAAGACACATTTAGACGCAATCAATTACATAATTCGGAGAATTTTAAATGAAAAAAATAAAGAAACCGACATAAAAAGAACTCAATTCTTTAGGTTCCTTAAAATCATCTTAAGTGAAATTGATAGTCGTTTTGATTGGGCACGAAATCGTAGACAGAAATCGCATAAAAAAATTATAATTAAATTTTCGCAACTCCGAGTTCATGTGAAGAGAATTTTCTGAAAGTGAGGTTTACGCGTGCACTCATTAAAAGTTAACTGTTTTGTGCCGGCGCTGTTATTATTTTCTTCTCAGCGGTAGCTATTTTTGAGATAAATTGAAAAACGAATGTGTCCGATCACGGGATTGCAGCAAACCGATGAACCGAATCAAGTTACTCTCAATAAAACTCGATGTGGAGTGCCCTTAATCAAAATCGCTTTATTATCCTTTGTCCATAAATTTAAGACTCCTCGGTATATGTATGCAAATGTATGTAAGTTTATGCTTTTCTATGCACACAAATAAGCAAAGATGGCGAAAAAACGTACTCACCACGTAAACACTATGTAAAACCAACAGGCGACATCCATCGCGAGAGAATAATTAAAAAAGAAGAAAAATTCTATTTGGCTTAGAGGGAGTTTCTTGAAGACGGCATTACAAGCACTTGCCAGACTTGACATATTCACTCTGTTGGGTGCATTGAAAAAGTTTCTGTGCCCATATCGTGAAGGCTACCGTATATCAATTTGTAGCGGGGTATCCTTTACATAAAATAACCGAATACTCATAGGCAGGGCATCCTAGACATCACATGACATATTTCATAGTGTAATTGAACGTGTTTGTCTTATGAGCGTCATTTACAGCAAATTACATACCTGCAGAGCATGATGTTCGTGATCATTTGGAACTATCGTCGAGAGTGGAACGTAAACCTCAATTCGCCTTTAGCGACCTGGATCCTAAAGATTTAGAGTAGGTTCACTACCGCGTATTGTGCAGTGACTGCCGTGTGAATTAAAGCAAAGATATAATAGCGCCAGTAATAGTGACCGTTAAACGTTAACGAAATCAGTGTAAGGCTGATTTGATTTATTTTATTGTACCTGCTTTATCTATGCTACAATTAGACTTTTCCTTTTCCACTTTTTACACCCTGCACTGTAAGGTACGTATTAACCATCATAAGTTATTTTATGCATTCTATAAATTCTATATGTGATCGACCTTGGATAAGCAATTGGATGTGAGAACTGCCTGTCCACCTGCCTGTCCATACGTTGTTTTAATAAACAACAACAAAACAAAAGGGGATAAGTAGTAGTTACTTTATATATATATATATATATATGTATATGTACTCTTACTTGACCAAGGGATAGAGATAATAACGGGTTGAATATATTTTTCAAAACGCAGGATATTGCTAAAGGATTAAAAGTATGAAGATATTTTCTTTACTAATTACTTAACTACGTCATGTTGTTATGTTGATAAAAATTGTCCGCATAGCCACAAAGCCCTGCTGTGAGATGTTCGCAATCGATACGTGAAGAAGTAAAATAAAAACTAAACACGATCTTCATATGGTTTCATATCTTCGTTCTTGTAAAAATCTTACACCAAATCCTTAGGGCAGAGGGTTTTCGAGTAGGCGCTTGGCAACCGACACAAAAGACAGCTGCTTCGGTTTGCGAAACGAAAAGTACAACAAAATTTGTTAGTTGGATTCGTCCAAATACGAGATCGGCAGATGGCGCGTGTTAAGGAGCCCTCATTTGATGTTCTTTAACGAATTTGACAGCGGTGTTGAGATTAAATTATGGACACTATGTACATTTTGAAGAAGAATCGTAAATGGGTTAAAAAACTTGTAGTTATATGTACATCGATCAAGCTTTCTGAATAAGAAATTTCTTGATCAACTTGATTAGGGACATAGAAGTTGATCTTTTCTAACAAGGCTGGCGGGTCAACGCTACGATGCGTTAGGTTAGCAAGGAGGGAGATACCTACTATAAAGCTTTTTGCTAAGAGAGAAGCAATCTATTCAAAGCAGTGGCATATTCCAGTGTTGGGTGCGAAAAAAGACATACACGATTTCTTTGTTGTTGTTTGTAAGGATTATCAAATCCTCTCCCCCGCTTTTGCAAAAAGCCCAGAGCAGTTCTTGCCTTATTTATGGTAGGCTTGATCTTTAAGAATGAGTCCTCACAAAATTGATTAATAGTTTGTTTCTTTTTTCTTTTTTTTTTTGAGTTTCTCCAACAGACCTACCCGTACATACATACATTTCTGCTCCTATATCGTTACGTTAATTGGCTTTAATTAAATTTCACTCTCTTGCAACAAACATTTGTTTTTATGTCGTTTGTTTGAATAGACAAACAATTGATTCGCAGTTGTTTCTAAATTATAAATATAGTATTATTTTATTTGTTTTTCGCCTATGCTCACACACAATACATATGCATATATGTACATCAATCAATACAATGGCATTGCTAGTTAGTAGAAGTGCGGTTTTTGGTTTTTTCTTTTTTCTTTTTTTTTTTTCCTTTTGTTTTACTTTTGCACGTACGAAGAGCTGTGTATGTGTTTGACAAGCGTACGAGTGTGAATTTCTGATTTCATTTCACAAAATTTTTAAATTACTCAAAAAAACATTTGGTTTTAAATATGTTTGCGTTTTCCAACAATTAGACCGATGCGGTGATCACAGAGTAACTAAAGAGCGACAATAAATGTTGAGATTTAAAAAATTTTGCTGCAAAATTGTGCAGTTAGCATACTTATGCCAAAGACGAATAGATATCTTTAGATAGATACACATATACCTCACAAACATACATGCATACAGCTATTATATGATTTGGTTAAGATTGCACTGCCAACTAATGCCTGTACTCAAGCGTATTCATAATACGCTTAAACTGATGAAATTTATCACTCGTTTCTAATTATGAAAGTATTATGAAATCATTCATCGAAAAATCGCTATATATATATATATATATATATATATATACTCGTTTCGTCTTACATTTTACATAGTTAGCAAGATGGGTCAAAAACTTTATCAGCTTTACATGAAAAAGCTGACATAAAAAAGCTTAAGATCATTACACATGTCCCCGAAGTGTTTGGGCACTTCAATCGAAAACTTAACATGACCTTGGCGAAGAAAAGAAAGAAAAGAAAATTTGCACTCATCGCTCACTCTTAATTCAATTTGTCTCGAACCCATCTAAATGGCCATCATGAAGGTAGCGCCTTAATCCATTCATTCACATAAAATTTATATTCACATATTTATGTGTATATAAGATTTGGTCCAAAAGAAAAATTGCGTTTTTATTTGTTTAGTTTCTATTTTGGATTCATGTTGCGAAAATATATATAAGCAAACGTTAATACAAAAAATGATGGCCTTTTGTCCATATCGTACGGCCACATGCACGCATCATAATAAATATCTGAAATATAACCAAGTGAGTAGATATTTTCAAATGTCAAACACACGTTTTGAAAAGTCGAAATGTCTTGTTTTGACTTAACTGTTCAAGAAGAAGAAAGAAGAAATGTTAAAAAAGAAGTGAAGCGTCTAGCGTAGAGGTACACCCGCACCCGATACACAGCCGAGTTGTACTTGAATCCCTAAGTTGTTGCAAACAAGCAAAAGCTTTAAATTTTAGATATCATTTCGATTTTCGGAAAGCACTTTAAACGCGTTGAAAAGCTGAGCACTTTGGCCAATGATTTATGATTTATGATAATAAAGTTCCTAGAGAAATGGTGCGGGACATTGAAGTTCACCTCATCAAATAATATTGGGCGAATCGACAACAAAATTTACTAACTTAACTTCGAAGAAGAAACATCAAAAATAAATTCACGTTTCTCAAGTGACGGTAAGGTTAACAAAGATAAGCTATGTTTATAAGAAAGCAAGGACACAAGCACTTCCCAACCCGCATTCCTAAAGACAACGAACGGCAATTGCTTTTAGACGAACTCTATTGAATCTACGTAGCGCCTATAAGAGGGAGATCACACAACATAGGCATAGGTTGGACTAAGCTCGTGCAAAGCTTTTTTGTAATTGTAAGGATGGTCAAACCCTTCGGACCAGCTAGCTTTACTGAAAGAGTGCTGAATGTACAAATTAGAACATGGTCTTAGGTCGAATAGAACTCTTAGATCTATGAACGAATCTATGTTTTCCAAGTTTTGGGAATCGATGAAATACTCAGTAGTGAATGCAGCAGTGAATGCCTTGCCTTGAGAAAGCAACAAAAAACAACTATTCGTCAAAGAACTAACAAGTGTAGATGCGGCCAAGGCGATCATTCTACATTTTCCAAAAATCCAATTAAAGTACAATTACAGAACGTTGTTAAGTCATTTGACCGGCGGGATGAAATGCAATCGCTTACGATGAAGGGCGGGCGAAGGTTGTTGTATTAAAAAAAGTTGATTGACTTGGTCTCACCCAATGGCTACGTTTTGTTCCCCTCTCGAGGAGAGACGTTGCCATTCTTGTAAATATCCAAATTTTCAGCAACCGATGGACTAAGT
This sequence comes from Glossina austeni, assembly GCA_000688735.1. NCBI lineage: Eukaryota > Metazoa > Arthropoda > Insecta > Diptera > Glossinidae > Glossina > Glossina austeni. Next base: position 577,964 of record KK502404.1, on the reverse strand, counting down.
GCATCGTTCTTGAAGGCCATGGCAATTTCGTTTGCTCTCAGGCCTGGGTTTTTTTCTCTCTCTCTTTATTTTTACGTAGCTCTCCAGTCAAAAAAAAAACTTTTCTTTTTTTTAAAGTTCTTACCTCTGCATGCCCCCATCCATCGGCATTAATTTTGGCAGCAGCTTCTACGCTTTCCTTGGCACCCATTTTGATTGCAATTTAGTTTTACTTTCGTTTCGTTCTTTCTCTCAATAATATCCGAGATGCTTACAAGTTTAGAAATCGCAACACGATTGATTTTAAATATTTTTTATAAGTGAAACTTCTCTTTTTGTTGTTGTTGTTGCTGCTACTGCTGCTACTGCTGTTGTTGTTGTTGTTGTTGTTGTTATTGTTCTTGTTGTTATATGACCGATATGTTTTGTTGTCGTTAATGATTCTTTCTTTATCTCTCTTTCTTTCTTTTTGGTGGTATTGATCGATGGTAGATATCTCGGAATCTTCCCAAAAGATTTAGGCGTGCCTTTGTCTAAAAAGTTCTCGCTTCTAAGCACAAAATGATTGCTTTGCTCCTCTCATGACTTGGTTATATTGTAAATGAAATTGATAAGAAGACGTTTTTTGGCTTAAGTGTATCTTTCTCCTTTCTTTCTTCTTTCGTTAATTTCCGTTTATTTCTTTTTCTTTTTTATTTTTAGTTTTATTTTTTTTATCTCTTTCTCTTATCGTTTTTTCTCTCTTATACCGTCGCGTTATTTCTCCCTACCTTTTTCCTCTCATGGTCTTTACAAATTTCTTCTCGTTACATTTTCATTTATTTCGTTGTTTTTTTCTACTTCATTTCGATTTCGTCAATTAAATGTTTATTTCAATTTACATTAACTGCATCTACCTATATTTATAATCAAATGTTATGAATCGTCCTTTAAGAAATATTTCAAAAATTATTTTCGTTTTACTTTCTCTCTCTCTCTCTCTCTCTCTCTCTCTCTTTCTTTCTTTCTTTCTTTCTTTCTTTTTTTCTTTCTTTCCCTCTATGTCTCGCTTTAAGTTGCAACTTTTCATATTCTTTAACGTTTATTATAAAAAAGAATTTTTTTACTCTTTTTTCTATTCTCTTGCTTCTCGTTATAATGATATATAAATCCGCTTGTAGTGGTTTGCGTTTACGTATCTGTTTATGTGTATGTTTTTTTATTATGATTATGATTATGATTGTTATTATTATTATTATTATATTTTTGTTATATGCTGATTTATTCGCTTTACTTCGATGAGGTGACGAGACGTTCCACTTTCGTTAAGCAATTAGTTTAAGTAAATTTATTAAAGTTGATGTGTAACCCCCTTAAGTAGGCAACGTTATCTTTCAAAATCAAAAAGGTTGTTAAACACTTATAATAGCGTAGGAAACGAAACGAATGGACGTACTCTCCGGAAACTACGGCAAAACAGATATTATTGTATAGTGTAAGAGAGAAAGAGAGATTAATTTATTTACATTTGCACACAATATCGTTATTAAAACAAAAGGCACAAAGGAGTCAAAAATTACAAACCCATAAACACCCATAAACACACACACACACGCACACACATATATACACACACACATACACTTTACATCTTGATCATGATATAAATTATTATCGATCATTTAAATGCGTTTAGATTAAATTGATAAACTTTTGCATTAAAGAACTCGTCTCGCTCATCCTACTCGACCCGCTAGTGATGATGAAAATGAAATTTTCATAAAAACTAGAAGATTTTTAACTAACAAGTTGTTGTGAATATTTAACGTGAAATGATTGTGGTTCAGGCGTTAAGACTCTCTCGTATACGTTTCTCGTTTGCTGCTTTTTCCCTCTTTTTGTTTGCATTGTTTTTTTTTTTTATTTTTTCTTATTAAGTTTAATAAGTAAACAAATGTTTGGCCACTTGCGTCAGTCAATTAGTTCTTAGCTAACTTCTCGTGTTTAATTGCGAGAGATTTGCCTTGTTCGTCTGTGTAGGTGTAGGTGTCATATAGGATTTAAGGGAGCATTTTACACTTATCTATCTCACAATGAAAAACGAGAAAAACAAGAAAAAAAAAAAAAGAAAAAAGTAAAAAAGTAAAAAAGTAAAAACAGTATTTACACAATAGTAAGCAGCTGTCAAAATATTTGGAAAATTATAGCAAAACTTAACGAAAATCTCGATTTTTGCTTTTAACGAAACCCATGCTATCGTTAATGTATTCTTAGGTACCTACATACATACGTATATCCATATAATATATGCGCGCATACATATGGATTTTTGTTAATGTAACGACATGTTCGACGTTTAAACACACAAACACACATACGCACACACTTACACACATAATATATATATATATATATACATAAATACATATGGATGTAACAAATCAACCGTCCGACATACGCACATAGTTTATTTAAATTTTCATGCATATGTGTTGAGATGGTTGGTTGGTTACTCAATATCGGTCTGTTGGTTAATTAATTGCAATTGCAACTCAGAAATTTGGGATAGGAGATTGAGAAAAGGAAAGCAGAGTTTTGTTTAATAATAATTCTTATAATTCTCTTATAAATCTATTCTGGCAAGAACTTTTAGTCTTAATTTCAGTTATAATTTTTATCTTTTTAATTTTTTCTATTCTTTTATAAAGCGACCAGGTAAGCGGACAAAACTACACACATAAAGGCACGTACGCATATATATATATATATATATATATATATACACACACACAAACATGAACGCACGCACGCACGCACGCACGCACGCAGGCAAGGAGTTTTGCATAGAAAAGCCACGCCTTTATTTTTAATTAGATTAAGAATAAATTCATTCAAATACTTTGTTAATTATTTAATGTTGTAAATGACTTCGAACGGCAGGAAAATTACGAATGAAATTTTCTGGAATTTCCTGCGCGTTACTAAATTTTCACACGATGTAGACACTTTTTCTATGTTCTTTTTCTCTTCAATTTAGTTTAGTGCAACCTTTTCACATCATCATCATATGATTGATGTTTTCTGTGTGTGCTTTTTTTCTTTCTTTCTTCCCTTTCGATCTATTTTATACGTTTTTCCACCTTTTTCTCCTTCTTTTTTTATTTATTTATTTTTTATTTTTATTTTTTTGTCTTTCTTAATTGTTAAGCAATTTTAATTCGCTTAAAGATATTAATTGCTTCGAACAATTATTTTTAACTTTCGTTTTGCAAAAAAAAAAAGTAAAGAAAAGCAAGAAATTTTTTCTTAACCACTCAAGGAAAATATGTTTAAACAAAGCTACAACACTGCACACAACCGTCGTCTATGAAATTCGTTAAATATTTGCTGCTGGTACTTTCTGAAATTCGAACTCTCGGGTACTCTGCCGTGATGCTGTGATGCTGTGATGCTGTGATGCTGTTATGATGTCGTTTCAACCCTTAGCTCTCGTTCTCTCGCTCTGGGATGCGGACGTTTACTTAAAGGAATGTTGTAACAATGTACATATACACGTAGTTATAGCAGGTGGCGAAGGAGGCAGAGGCGACGGAGATGGCGGCGATAGCAGTAATTTGCTCGGATATGTGACCATAAAAATGCATAAGATAGAGAAAGTATGAGAATTATAGTATGATAGGCGAGTAACAGATGAAAAACTCCTCGTAAGCCACACACAAATTTTGTGTATTATATGTACATACGTACTTATGTACGTGTAGGTTTCATTTTCTTTCCATGCCACACATAAATAATTAAATTTTCCTTTCCTTTTTTTATTGTTTGTTCCAAAAAGTCAAAAAATGAAATAATAATACACTCGAGCGCAACATAAAATATGAAATTTATATGAAGCGAATCGCCGTTTAATAAAACTGACTGACTGACTGACTGACTTTTGCTTCTTATAATTTACGGTCAGCCCGTGTTCACGTTGCGGACGTCACGTACGTAACACGACTTTCTTATGTACAACAAGGTATCAGATGTTTTTTATATTTCGCGAAATGCGAGATTTTATTTTTGCCAGCAGTTATCCGTACTGTTCTCAAATGTCCTTATCTGTCTTTCTCTCTTTCTCTCTCTCTCTCTCTCTGTTTTTTTTGTTTTGCTTTCTCCCTCTTGTTTCACATCCCAATACATTAATTATATGCTTTTTTTCTCGCTTAGCATTAAAGTTTGTTTATTTTAACACAAGCGAAGAAAGTATTTTACGAGATGAAGCATGAGTCGTGAGAGCGAAGGATGCTTCACGAAGCGCACGCGTTTCAAAGTTAATAAGCAGTGCTCTTTGTTAAGGCAGTTATATGTTATTTGACAGGTTGTTTTCGTTTTCGCTACTACTACTGCTGCCATCGCTACAATCAAATGCACGAAATCGCAATAGCATCTCATCGTTAGCTGAAGCTTAATATTTTTTTCATGTCAAAGGCTATGAACGATAACACGTTAACAAGCAGCTGCTTGTATATGGCTGTAATACTAAGTGTTGCTCTAATTTTGCTTTTTAATTGACACCATTAACAAGTGAATGCATCGGTATATCCTCCTGCCACATAACATTATATTTTGTATGTTTGTTATCTTTTTTTTTGCATTTTCCACAAATATCTTACATAAATTTTATTCAGAAAAAAAAAAAAAAAAACAATAAAACTTTCTTATATATGCGATATATGCGATAAAATTAAAGAGCATCCTTTTCATCTCCTCGAGCGATGCACACGATGGGTATGATAAGCGTTTAGATAGAGAAGCGGCTAAATGGGAAGTAGGCGAAAAGCTTCTTTCTTTTGAAGCTTATTATGTTGCATGCATACACGTTTACATGCATATGCATATATGCATATATGCATATGTATATGTATATGGCATAACGTAGCGAATTGGCCGAGATAGTCTTTTTAGGGCATTTAGAGGGTGTGGTTCACTGTGGATGCCCAACGCGTAAACTTTGACACACATATTTTCAATGAAGATATTTCAATGAAAAAAAGCTAAAAAGCTGCAGAGATGACATATTAGGTGAGCGAGCGGGGTCCGTTAAGTAATGGCACCTGTACAAACATATATATCAACAACACACGTTACACGTTGTGCATACAGGTAAGTAAGTAAAAAAATAAGAAAAAGAAGATGAAATAAACAAAAAAACTATGAGGCGAGTTTAAACAGCTTTGGTCGATGCTTTTAATACCTTTGATCGTCTAAATCGCTATATATTTCGGAAAATAAAAATTTCACTCATCATCGTTGACACGTGGCTATGAATTTATTTGCGATTTATTTGCGATGATTTCCAAAATGCAAAGGTACAAATCGTTTAAGAGCGCGCATAGAAAAAACTTTGATTTTGCTAGAGGACATAAGTAAGTATTCTTTAATGGTAATAGGCGTGGCGTTAAGCTGCGTGCAATCATTTTTTAGAGCATTTGATTGCATGCTTCTGAATGCCGACGTGAATTGGCCCAGTGACGGAAGGGTTTAGTCGATTTAGTTACATTACAAGTCAAGACTTTACATTTCACCAAGTTCCGTACGTCCGTGCTATATATGTCTATATAGGGACGTCGATGATAGAACTTTACAAATAATTGATAATTAAATTTAATTTCGGGCATATTGTAATAATATTTAATTTTGACAGAACAGCAACAACAAGTAGTTTATGCACTGTTCAACTGCTTTTGCCACCCACCATAGGCATATACAAGTATAATTTAACGTACTGAGACCGTTCAAATTAATGACTACATTTGTTTTCTTTGTTCTTCTTTGTTTTATCTCTCTCTCACTTCACATATATAAAATATACATCCAATTATGATAGGAGGTGGTGAGCATAACTTTAAAAACATTGAAAATATTCACTTGGCATTATGTAGTTACAATAATACGCATGCAATCGTCACTCAGAAACTTCATGGCCTAACGCATGCACCTCTTTGCTAGCAATAAAATATGTAGTGATGATCGCTTATAATCGTTTATTTACATTTAGAACTGCCCGAGACAACGGCCATATCAGAATTTATTGTTTAGGTTTGTGCCAATGTGTCAATTTGGTCTTGAAGGAGAACCGATTAGCTCCGAATAGTTTCGCTGCATGCATAGTCATTTCCCTTGGCTCAGTGCATTTCACAATTTTTCCAAAGGACGAAAGTGTGAGAAAATGGATATCGAACTTTACTCGTTGGCTCAGTTCAGAACATTCTTAGCCACATTTGTACCGCTTTGCAAGAAATAAAAGTCGATTCACTTTAAACGTTAGCTTATGGCTTTTGACTTACACGCAACAACCTGTAGAATGAATTAATTTCAGTTAAATTGAAAAGGGAATTGATTGAAGCGTGCCTTCAAAATGGAAAGAGCATAACAAGCCAGAATATTCGAAAATGGGAATAGACGAGCCAAAAACGAGCTGCTTCACTAGATAAACTGAGTGGATTACATCGTCAATTCTCTTAGCATTAATGACAAGTGATTAGATCTGGTCATCACGGACTTTCATCCGTTTCCTAATCTTAATCCCACAGGGCACTCGCGCTCTTCACTGCATATGCAAAGAAGCTATTGTATAAGAAGAGCAGCTTCTGAGTGCTCGTCTGTACGATTTATGAAATTATTCGGGAAAAGATATTACACTTTAAAGTAAGCCGTTGCGAGAAGCTCTTAAGCTATTATATTAAATTAAGTTAACCAAGGTGAGCAAAGTAAGATGAGATTTTACGTAAGTCTTTAATTGGCGGTATATTAAGTTGGTCTGCATGTACGCAGCACTGAGAACAACTTGATATAGGCGTTCTGAATTTATTGTAATTTGTCTGCTGTCGTCTGCTCCTCCCTTCGTCTCTTGTCCGTTCGCGTATATTTTCGACGCTTATCGATGAAATACCGTGCAAGGATGAATTCTGAATAAAAATTGAAAAAATCTTTCATGATCGTCGTGACATGACAGATATTTGACATTTCCCCTACGAAATAATTATGGAAAATTTAGGTCAGATTAGAACCTGCTTTCAAAGGAACACTTTTTATAAGCAATAAAAGAAAAATAATAAATAGATAAACAAGTTTCATGGCCATAAGCTTTAATTTTTTATATTTTATAATGAAATTCATTCAGATTAATGATTAAATGTGATATAAATGTGTGCATAACTGTGTTTTGCGAACAAAATCAAAATCAGGTTTGCAGTTCAATGGCAGACAATTATTTATGTTTTAAGTTTTGTATAAATTTATTTGCTTTGAAGGAATACACTTGAGAAATATAGTTAGGAAATATTATCTCATGAAAAGTAGATTCTTTACTAGATCAAATAGATACGCCAGCAGATATGCTTTGAAGATAGCCGCCACAAAGAGCCAATTCGGTCCACTTTTAATGAATAAAAGAGATATAGATAAGATATTACAAGAAGTTCAAATCGAGGACTGCCATTGCATTGCATTGTTCTGGCTACCAAACCGCACATGCTTGTCTTTTGCACAAAATCAATCACACTTTTGACTTTCGACTTCTATTAGCAACCGTCTTGAATATCTCGTACATTAAAATACATGAGAAAGTCATGGTTGGCCACATTTATGATAAAAAAGGCGTAATTGAAAACAGGTAAGGACATTATAGTCGAGCAAGACCGAAAGAAAATTAGATACCCTACACCACTTCGCTTAGTACAATTGTTCGCTGGTTTTGCTAAAAATACATCAAAAATTGCACATCATTTTCATGCAAAGACATAGCTTTCATGCAAAACCGCCTATTGAAGTGTGCTCACAACTTCACAGGTCGTAATCTAAATTTTGCAAACCAAACTTACTTCCTACGAATTTAATCGTTTTTTAGTTTCTGCGATAAGAAACTAGAAATTAGGCTTTCTCTCTATGTAAGGGCTTGTGTTTTATGATAACCACTATGCCCTTGTTAGGGGTTTAAAAATACACATGTGATCCACATTTTCTTTCTTATTTATTAAATTTAATCTTATTTCTTACTTACAGTTTACTATTCATGAGTGGGGGCCAAGAAATAGAGCCATGGGTTCCAAATTTGGTCCACTTAATTTTAATATTAAAGTACTATCGTTAACAAATTTTTATCATAAAATATTAACAATTGCGCGTTTTAGGCATATAAGGGTTTACATTTCATAAGAATCCTTATGTGCGCTGTTATCCAAAACAATTGGCCTACTTCGCCTAAATTCGGTAAGGATGATTTCTTTGTCATTTTACTGTGGTATGTCATTTTCACTATCAAATATTAAAAATTATTCTCCTTTACCATATAAAGTTTTTTCGAATAATTTTGAATATTGCAATTTTTTTCCATATAACAACTTTTAAACAGATCCTGCATAAGAAGTGGTCGAATAATAGACTTATCTGCACCATTTTCAATCGCGTTCGTTCTTGGGTCAAAACACGTTAGTGTACTAAATTTCACCAAAATATCTCAAAATTTGCGATTTGTAGGTTGAACATAGTAATACAAGGATCAGACCGACGGATAGACAAGCTTAGATCGGTATAATAAGTGGTAGTTTTATCTGAGACCCATCTGGGCGTTACACATAGGTTCACATAAACTCGGTGTCACACATAAGTCCGCATAAACACTCAGCATATTGACCTCACCTTATAGAGGTTTCCATTTCTTAACATTAAGGGGCAAGAATATTTGCCTATTTATATATATATATATAGAAAATCATCGCCGAATTTTTTAATTAATTAAAAAAAATTTAGACATATAAGACACATTTCTTACTGGTTTAGTCTATTTATATTCAACATCCAAAAAAAATAAATAAAAAAATTCTACATGTGTAGCAAAAAGATGTAATGATGAATGTGAATGATGAAAATATTAGTTCGGAGTATTTAATAATCGGCCTTGCTTGACTCTACTGTTTTAACTTGTTTTTGGTTATTCTGGCTTGGATGAATACTCTAGAAACCTATAGTGAAAATGTATCTCTGAAACACAATTTACTTGCATTTTCATTAAAGATACCCCTACTGGCTAGACTTAGGAACTTTGTCATGCCTACTGGCTTCGCTTATGTTTCATTGTATGCTAATGGACATCATCACTATTTGCTCCATTAACCGATTTAAATTTTAGGAATAGATTTCAAATATCTGATAGATTATCGTCAGCATACGATTTAAAAACCAAATATCAACATTTTTAATATTTAATAATCTATTAACTTAGGCCATATAAGTTTTCGTTTTCGTGGTTTTTTGGCACATTTCTGAGCAAACACTTTCTCTATTGAAAATCAATTTTAATCAAGTACGCATTGACCATTATTATCTATGACCTTCTGCCATTTTTCGGATAGCTTCACAATTCCATCGGTGTAGAACTTCTTGGTTCAAACGGTCTAGTTGCGCACTGTACAGAACTGAATTGATGGTTTCGCCAGGTTGCAGCAGCTCATAGTGAACAATATTCTTTCAATCCCACCAAACATTCAATATATCGTTGCTTCCCGACAGGCTAGGCTTTGACGTTGTTTGTCGAGAGTCAACAGTCTTTGACAACGATCGCTTGCGTTTGATATTTTCTTATGTCACTCATTTTTCACCGCCTATAATGATTCGTTTCAGAAATGGTTCGATTTCGTTGTGTTTCAGCAGCATTTCACTGATGGCAATTCGGTCAATCAAGTTTCTTTGCGTTAATTCATGTGGCACCCAAACCGCCTCTTTTCAAATGATTCCAAACTATCATATGTTCATCGTCAAGTTCATCGACTTTCTCAGTGACTGGCTGACCAGAGCGAGATGCATCTGTGACGCCGAAATTTCCGGAACGGACCGAACAAACCACTCCTGGGTGGTTCGTTCACTCACTGCATTCTCATCATACACTTCACAAATTTTTCGGCATATTTTTGCAGTGTTTTTACCTTTTTTATAGTAAAAAGCATTTTAAGGCGCATTTCTTCAGATATTCAAATCTTCAGACTTCAAGTGTTCAGACTTTCAAATCAATCTAACTTTTTACGTGAGCAAAGACTTAGAAAACTATCTGGATGAAAAATGTAAGCTGAAAAGTCACATTTAAGCACATGTTCGTTTGAGACAATCATGTGAGTGTTGCCAGATATATAGGCATCAACACCATCTAGTAGCAAAAAAGCGCGCAGACCTAATATATCAATATTTTTTGTGTTAAAAGCATATAACATTGTGAGAGCATTCAAAAATTCTACTAACTTAAATGATTTTGTAAATTATTTTCATTTTGCATAAGTTTATATAAAAATAAAATTTATGAAGAGCAAAATTAAATAAATACAAACAAAACATTTCAGGAACATATAATAACAAAAGAAAAAAAAACTGAAATTTTTGTAAAAAAAAATAAATGAGTGGACAATAACGTATAAAATCAATCATTAAATGTAGAAAGAATAGGGTAGATAAATGCAGAAGTTAAGTTATGAGTGCGATTTCTTGTATTTAACTATTTGTTGTGGGAGTAAGCAACAGGTGTATACGCATGTATACATACATTAGTTTGCACAGCTGTTCGTGACAAGAAAAGGGCTACAAATTCTTACCGATCAGGACGCGATACTAAACGGCGATTAAATTTTTGGCTTCGCCACCTTTCATAATAATGTAGGAATTGAGGCCTATTTATAACAACTGAGCCCTATTTGTTACGAAAAAAAATTACAAATCTCTTTAATTCAAGTGGAAAATCTATCATTGTGGCTGAGTTCACATATATAGGATATTAAAAATAATTAATATTGAAAATATTCTTTCAACTTCCAAATTAAAAATGTTTTAATATTTTAAATATGGCAATACTTTGAAATAGGTAACTTCAATACGCAATTAATAGCAGTCATATATGTTGAAATTGTTGGATTACAGCACACTTGGCAGCTCTACGCGGCGCCATCTCAATTTGAAGATATACTTATTGATAGAACAATAAAATAGTGATCGCTTTTCCATTTGTGCTGCAACTTTAATATTTGTTAGTAAGTGGTGTATGTTGAATATAATGCTTCAAGAAATTTTCGATTATGTTAATGAAGATGGTGTTTCTACAAATATTGGTCCTAATGCTAGAGGTTTCGAATTATACCTCTGTGCCGCCAACAATTGTCAGTCATTTTTTCTTAAATAGAAATACTGCTGCAATTGGCTGAATTTGGAACACTCAATATTCTATCAGATCCGGTCACTTTGTCAACGTCATCGGCCACTGAACAGTAAGTTCGCCAGAAAAGATATTTCATATTTTTCTTATTATATCTGCACTAAATTTGTATCTAATGTGATTGGTCAGCAATGCTTTAATTCAGTACGTACTGAAGATGTTTAAGGAAACTCCGAAAGAAAAGATGAACTCCTCCGATCCTTGTGATATTTTCAGAGATATTTCCGATTCAAGCGAAGGTATAAAACGGATACAGGATGTATGCAAGGAAATACCCGAAGGTACATTCACATGGGTCAAATATGTATTGCAACAGAGAAAGTAAGGAAATTTTGTTGCAAAAAAGGACTATATTGCAGCTCAGCAAAGGTTTTAATACTTTGTCGACCTATTCAAAATATTCAAAGATCCGTGAAAGTGGTGCCGCCATTTACGTAACAATTTTACGTCATATTCGCATTATCCGTGATTATGCCTTAATTCAGATTCGCTCGTTTAATTTTCTCAGATGTAATTAAACAAGTGCAACAAGTGCTAATTTTCATATCAACAAATGTAAATTAAATTATAATAAATAAATTAATATCTGTATGTTAACAATTTACTTGTTTTTGTATTAAGAGGACCGTTTCTCAGATGCTTCCAAATTCAGTGTAGACATTCGGACTCGCTCATTTAATTTTCGCAGATTCTTCCAAATTCAAAGTAGCCATTGTAATGCAACAAGTGCAAATTCAGACTCGCTCATTTAGTTTTCTCAGATGTAATCAAACAAGTGCAACAAGTGCATATGTTTACGTGTTACTAGTGGGGATCAAAAGGAGCTGTTCAATAAATTTGCTTGTGTAGTCGATCGCTTCAAGTCAAGATCAAGTGCGTTCAAGGAGATCATAAAAAATGGAGCACGGTCGAAAGTAAACAACATTATTGGAAATTGTTGGACGAACTGAATAATTTCATAACAGTAAGTAGAATTTTTATTTGCAAAAGAACATTGATTATTTCATCATTAAAGTCGCCGCAGTTAGCAGTGGCCGATTTAAAATGTTTTCTGCTTCCCTAGAGTTTTCTATTCACGGGGATATCGCATACCGGTTTTACTGTCGGTAATGAACTTTGCATGAACTTTGGCGGAATATTGATACATTTTGTGATCAATATCAATGGAACGATCAATCACGTGTCTTGTTGTCGTTGGCTGCTTTAAATGCCCATTCGTTGACAAATATGAAAATTGAAGATGTTTGCTCTTTTCTCACCGACCACTCTAAGCAGCGAGCCAAGGCTTTCAATTTATTAGAATAGATACGACGAGAGCAACAGAGAACAACAAACTGGTAAGTAGTCCCGCTTTGAATTGAGAATATAAATATCGTAAAATTTTGTTCCACCATCTAAAGCAGTCATAGATCTTACTAAGAATGGCTCATTGGTATTTCCTTTGTATACTAATAGTGGATGAGGTTTGTAAATGAATATTTGATATAATTTTGATATTGTTTCGGATAATGTTTCCCTAGATCATTTTTATTGGGAAGATATTAATATTTGTCAAGAGTTTACTCGCGCCAGTTCATTGCAAAGTCTATGGCGCTTGTATTATTATCATCGAGAAAATATAGAGCATGGTTATGTCAACGGATGGAGCTTGTCTGATAAATTCAGGCATATTGGATATAGAAATTACCGTAAAAATAGTCACTTCAATTTTGCCTCATCATTGCAAGCAAAAATTTACCCAGAATGGAGTTGCGCATGTCTACATTTTGTGACTATTGGTTTCCACACTAGAAGAAAATAGTTGCCCGAAAACCTACCAATGAGGGGTTCTTTAAAGACCTTCTCAGTTGAAGTTGTTATGGATGTGTATGGAGGTTGTTCTTATCACTACAAATAAATTATTAAGATAAAAGGATTATACAGATATACTGGTCGCGGTTCAGGACTTCAATATATTAATGGTCGTAATATAGCTAAAATATGTTTTGCGTTCTGTCGTCTTTCTTTTCGGGTGGGATTCGTGCCGTTTGCATACAAACGGATTATACAGCGAACTGATAGGCGCTCATTTATATTATCACGCAGCCATGTGGTGAGTATAAAATTGCTTTTTGACGTAACAAACCGATATGCATATGTTTTCATCACAGTCCTGCCATAATCGGGACCATTATGCTTGGCCTTGATTCAAATATAGATAGGATGGCTGCCGAAATTTTAAGTCGATGGATAGCACGCAATTCTGCCAACACATTGGCAGAATTAAGTCATTATGGAATGAAGTCGAAATGAGAACCTGGGTAAAGCAGGGTATTATCAAATGCGGCCTCTGTTCATAATATTTAAAATATTTTACATGTATTACTGCAGCAGCCATACACTCAACCAAATGCAATAAAAATAGTCAAACACCATCGATCAGTTCTTCAACTGGTTACATGGGCAGTTTGTGTGCGGTTTCGGCACGCGTACATCAACGCGACGGTGAATCGAAGCTTTATAATACCGCGCCTACGTGTTTGGAACTATCATGTCGAACCGTTAACTTTCAACTAAGGGATTAAGTCGTAGTAGCAACTACTTGACCTTATCATTGAAGTCGTTAAGCTGCTCGTTTAAATGTCCTTCACTTAAAAGGACTGTTTGTATTCCCGCCCAATCCGAGATAAGATATATGCAGAACATATAAATAATATAGCATAGCAGGAAACCTTATATTAAATTCAAAGCCCACGGGTTTGTAAAATCATATAAAGTAACGACGTGTTAATGTCATCTAACAATCCGAGTATCATTTATTACTTTATTCTTCGCTAATATTCATTTGTTTGTTGTCCTTTCAACTTAAAGTACGTTCACAAACGCTAATGATTGGTTACTTTAACTTCAAATGTGTTGAGGTTGAAAAGAAAACCAAAGAGTAGTCTATTTTTCTCTACATATTCCAATTTTAGTTCGTGAGCATAACTGAGCTAATTTGATAAATGTTTGTTTTTTTTCTAAATTTCAGTTATGAGCAAAATGATCAAAATTGAATCTCTTGTTTTCCATTAATGAAGTATTCAAGATATCAGTGTTTTGCTCCTCGAACTCTTATAAGCGAACGAATGTAATTATTATCGATCGATATAGAGTCGCGTAAAGATCCTCAATGAAGATTTTTTTCAATTCGATTTTTTTAATTCATTTTTTACATCCATTATTATTGTGCTTACCATATTTGCTTAGCCAATTTCACATGTATACGACATTAGATTGTTTCGTGTTTTCAATTGATTTATTAGCGTTATCCGTTGAGTGTTGAGTTTGAGAGTCTTTATCTAGCTTAGCGTTGGTTCAGCAATATGCATATATAGGCTATAGCTAAATTCGGGAAATGTGTTCCTTCCTCCTATCATAAATACAAACCTACTTTATTTTCCCCATCGATTTCTCAAACACAAACTACTAACTTTTTTACTAACTTTTATTCGTCAAGATAGACGAAGTAAAAAGATAAATAGATGAAGCGATGAAATATGGGATAAAAACTGCTGTTCTTGGTGTTCATCTTAAAAGTGGGTCATTAAAAAAAAAAAAAAAAAACGAAAAAAAATTATGAATTGCTTTTCGTACCAACAATTTTATTATTATTTTATTATTTCTTTTATATTTGAAGTACTTTTTTTCTACCCTTGTTCGTGCATTTCCCTCGTAGATATTTAACTTTGTTGTTGTTTTCGAAAGCACTTAACGAAATCCAAGATTGCGGATTGTTTCAAGCATTCATAATTCTTTGATCTAGAATATAACCGAAAGAATATTCGTAGAACGGCAAACGGTTGCAAAGGTAAGGTTTAGTGTAAAAAGAATTTGCGAAAGTGCATAAAGTACAGATTTCCGTCTGCTTTTGAGTTTTCATTGCTGAAAACTCCAAGCTGAGGAGTGTGGGTAGCGGAGAAGAGGGCCGTCAAGCAGAGGAGAGGCCGTTTCGGTTTTATGAAAATTGCTTATTCTTTTTCTAATTCACTATAACGGCCGTCCATGTTTGCTATTATTTTGCGCGCGTGCGATTAAAATAGGATGTCAAGGTCATGTTAAAACGAACACAATATAGTATAGCATATATATATGGAGTGAGTCCACATGTAAATAGCATTTATACGATTATAGAATTATGTCGGAAGTTGTGAAGATCGATATTGAAAAATATATTATTGTGGGGGTTTAGGCAGTTCGCATTAATGATTGGATAGGAATGTTTCATCGGGTCCTGATATAGAAAGTTTGGATAATTTTGAAGTTTATTCACTTACCTGCTCTCACTTTCTCTCTCTCTCTCTCTCTTGATGGCTTCTTTCGCAATTATTTTGTTATTATCGTGATTGCGAATTGCGTCGAGGAAATGGATTTCAGGTTTTCGGGCCCCGTATCCTTCAATATTTAATTAGATTTCATAATACTTTCGATATCCGTTAACCTTGATACCGGTTGGTGGTTGAGGCAGATTTTGATCCACTTGGTTTTTCTTTGTATTTTTGTTATTTCGTTTTTCTTATTGTCTTTCTCGATCAATATGATGATTTAGTGACTTATATGCTAAAAGTGAGGGGAAGACGCCTAAACTTAAAATATGTGGTAAAATTTCATTGGATTGATGAGAATCAAATCGACTTGAGGGAGTGTTGCGATGATTGTTTACTTGTCTTCACGTTATTGCCTTTCGTTCACTCATTTACTCGTTCATGCATTTTTGTCTTCCTATTTAGGGAAAGGATTTATGGGATAAAAACAAAAACAGAAAATATCACCACAACAACAATAGTAAAGAGATTTCAATAAAAACAAAAAAAATAAGAAAACGACCTGACTTTTCTCTCTATGCATGCAGTCAAAGAGCTAAGCATAAAGCAATGAAGCACTGAAAATGTTTAGTATTGATGATGTAGTAGCAGTGGGGATGTTGGACACACGCACACACACACACACAAACACAAACACACATGCACGCACACAAAGGAAAACGTGTTGTAGAAGTAGGTTATTTGGGAGTGTCTTGGCGTTGTCATATCCTTTTTAAATTTTGTTGCAATGGCAATATAAGATTTACTTTAACAATACGAAATGGAAAGGATGGATGACAGTGTATATAAGGTTTGTCATCTCATCTAATATTTATTTTTGATATGTGCACATATGTATGCATTTTGAATGTATGCCAACACAAGGAGACCATTTAGTCTTTAGTCTTTTTAGTTATGCTGTTAGACCATAGACCATATTTAGAAATACGTGTTCTCTTTATTTGCGTTACGGCGCTCAACTAGCGTACAATTCCATTCTAAAAAGAATTAGATCGATTGAAAATTTTCATGATTGATGTTCGCTCCCCCCCCCCCCACACAATCCGATTTAAGCTAAACTCTTCAAATTTTTAATAATATCCTGGATTTTAATTTGCTCAATTTGCGATTACTGGCTCCAGCTCATTACTATTAACGTTGTGGAGAGTGCATTGAGATTGATTTGATATATCTCATATACAACTATAAATAAATAGATTCATATGTTCGACCTAAGCTCACTCAATCTATTTTATTTGATTGCAGGGCGGCTACATATATAGATGTACTAATGAAATTCCTGAACGTCTGAATGCCTTTCTGGGCCTTTCGAACGAAGGCTTATACAACTGCAAATGTTTTAAAAGGCTTCCTCTTCTCTTTTCAAAACAAGTGTTGTCTTTGTTTTGCGACTTTTTAATTATTAATTTTTCTTTTCAATGAAATTTAAATCGAAAATTTTTATTCCAAGTTGACAGCAAAGAAGAAGGATTCATTCAATTTCATTTCCACTTATCTCATCTAATTTCATACGAAAGTGAAGCGGATATAATGCAGAGTATTAAAGGACAATGTTTATCAAACACTCATCGTTGTCGATATTTTGTGCAACTAAATCCTGTTATTAATACTTTTCCATACCGCTAGTAATATTTGGAGGAGCTACCATAAACGCTACATTAATGCTTTCATTGAGTTTAGAATTAAGACGCAATTTACTTAACTCTCCCCAATGGTCTTCTCTTCTGTCGGTCTTATTACAATCCTGATGATTTCTATTTCATGAAAATTGGAATAGAAATCGAAAAGTTGAAGCAAATGAAGCGCTTCTGCCATTCAGTTTTGCAATTGTATGAGTTTGTCATAAACTTTATAGTTCATAAGCTTGGTCGTGATAGCTAAACAAAAATAAAATTTAAACCGACATAAAAGAAGGGCTACGTACATGATAATTATTAATTAAAAATTCGGAATTCTATCTATTTCCTGAGAATCATCAAAGAACTTGCGCTCGCACGACCACAATTAACCCAAACCTTGGCACTTTTCATTAAGATATTTCAAGTTGGCAGATATTTATTTAAGGTGTGCCGTGCCGTAAGGTGCATCTACATTTATGACATGTTTTTTTTTTTTTTTTTTAACCAAAATCCTTGCTTATTGTTTTTGGATTTTGTCTTAGATATCCTACTTTACTTACTCGTAAATGTCTGATGCCTAGGCAATCCCTCAAAATGCAAAATGAACGAATTTTTCTTGCAGTTACTCACAGTGTATCTTAAACGACCCGTTGTCTAATCTATTCATCTCTACTCGTATATGTGAATAAAGCTTAAAAACGCCCTTTTCAAAATATTACTCTACTCTATTTTGTATGTTTTTACAACAACAATTTCCAAATTATCACTGTTGTTGTTATTGTTATTGTTGATGATGATGATGATGATGATGATGATGATGATGTTGCGGTTTTCTCAACACGCATTTTCGTTCCTCAAAGAACTTATTTGATTATGTAATTTTAAGAAGTATATAGAGAAACACAAAGCGAACGAAATCATTTTTTAATAACTTTTACTTATAAAGAATTTCGTCAATTGAGATTTTTCGTAAGTTTTTTTTTTAAAGAAGCATCATAAAGCTTAACTCTTTAAAACTAACACAAGCCACCATAAACTTTAAACGCTCTTGATAGTTGCAAATGTATTTTATTATATATTTTCGTAGCGTATTTCTCTAAGGTCAAACCGCACACATATGTTGTTAAGGGATAAAAAGCAAAAAAAAAAAAAAAAAAAAAAAAAAAAAAAAAAAAAAAAAAAAATTAAAAATAAATAAATAAACATAAACATAAATTCGTTCTTTGATTATTTTTGTTTTTTTATTGATACTAAACAATGCATGTACGTACAAATGTCTGGATTTAATTGCCTGTAATTGATTTCTTATTAAATTAATTAAATTTCAAATTTTATTATTTTTCTTTTCTTGTTTTAATTTTGTGCTTGTCTCAAACAGATTTCAACGCGTCCCAACAGTAAATGAAACTTGTAACGTTTTATTGTTATTTTTATTTAGTTTTAATGTTTGCTCGTGCACATACACGCACACATGTAATATGCGAACAATTCTCGTTCAGAGTCAAACAGTAACTGTGTTGCAGTTGAACTGTGAGTTCGCAGGCATCCTTGTTCTGGCAAAAAAAAAAGTAAAATATAAAAAAATAATAGTAATACTAGAGAAAAAAATGAATAAAAAAAAAAAAAAAAAAAAAAAAACAGAAAAACACATCCACATTCACAAATGTTTGCTCGCTTTACAAACTATTAGATGTTTTGCTGGTAGATGGGAGCATGGTAGGCATTTATCCTTGGATAATAGCCAACCCGCACGCACACTCTGAACGAAAGAGAAACGAACGAACGAATATTGGGCTATTTTTTTTTTTTTTTTTTTCTTTGTTTCCCTTTCAAGCAAAAAACTATTTGTTATAAATGAATTTGGGGCTCGTTGTAGCTTTTTGACTCGGAAAAAACGTTTACACTGTCTCTATCCCTGTGTGTGTGTGTGTGTGTGTGCGTGTGTGTGTGTGTGTGTGTGTGTGTGTGCGCGCGCGTGTGCGTGCGTGTATGGGTGAAACAATGAAGCAGGGTATCATTGATGGGTCTCATTATGTTACTTGTAAAATCATACCTAGATAGGAACGCATAGTCCGGTGTACGTCCACGTAATCTCTATGCATCTATGCATATGGCTAGGTAAGTTTGCTACTGCTGCTACCACCGCCGCCACCGCCGCCGCCGCCGCCGTTGTGCATCACTTACACTTTAGTCACAAGTTTATTTAAAAAGCGCTTTTCCTTTTGTTGCTGCTTTCATGTGATCAGTGAAAAGGAATGTTTTGTGTACACATTAAGCTGAAGATTCTCTCTTCTCTGTCAATTTCCTTGCTTATGCATGCAATTGTGCATGCATGTGCCTGTTTGCTTGGATAACGTGTACGTGCGTGTAAGTGTGCGTTAACAGAACGAAGAGGTCTTTGTTTAATTTATCGCACATTTTGTTATTGTTTTGCCAAGGAATTGCAAAAACAATAACAATCGTAATATTTAATATTTAATGCATAATGTTAGATGTAACCACGTGACAGTTCAGTCTTAAGCTTTCTTATCAGCATAACTGTAAAGCGCATGTTTCTCATCGCTCCCTTAATAAACTTTGCTTTTCCTTCCGTCGAGTACACGGTAAAATATCAAAAGTAATGCTCAAATAATTACAGTGCACGCTGCTCCACAACGATAATGGACGATAAATGTGGTCGACGATAAGTTTACCTAAATTTTACGATAATAAAAGTGAAAGAACCCATCAATTTTATTTTAATGTGGTTAAATTAATATTTAAGACGGGCTTAGAAATGATTTAAATCTTAAAGACGCTTGCAAAAAATACATTTTTTCATTAAATTATTTCTCTAAATACAAGTACAATACAGTACAAATACAGTAGCTCAATAAAGTCTACATGCAGTACGAAAAACTACATTTATGGCGGGTTGAGGGTCGAAAAATATATTTTCTAAATTAAATAACAATTAAATTAAATTTTTTTTCATTAAAGAAAGTTATAAACAAAAAATATAAAATTAAAAAACTAATATTTTTGTACCGAGTACTGCCTGCATAAATCTTGGCATTAAAGAAACCCAGAAAGAATTTCTTTTCCTTACATCAACACCCATTTTGTTCCATTCCCCTAATAAATCTTTTTTTGAATCCTCCTATATGCATATATCCAATTCATGCCAGACGTTGTAAAGGGTCCGCACTTAGTTTACAATGAGAGATGTGTGTGTCAGAAAGATTCATTTCTCCTTAAAGTTGACTTTCAAAAGATTGAGATAAATGTGATGTTCCATAAAGACCAGATTTCCAATTCCAGCCGCTGACATACATCACCATACTATGGCAGACCCTTCACCGGCGCGCTTTACGGTGTCCAATGAATTTTGGATTGCCATCGCTAGATTAGATTTCCTCCATACTCTCGCAACGGAATATATTAAACTTGAATTTGTCGCTTTTCCCAAAGAAAATAACGTTTTTCCTAAAATTTATATAATCTTCTTGGAATGCGGCTCTGAAGGTCACTAGCTCTTAAAACATTTCGAACGGTTTCGTGACGAATGTTTATATATATGCTGATATTTTTGTAGGTCAATTGTATTTTCAACCGAACTAGTCTCGGGTTCATTTGTTACACATCTGATAATACTTCGTTTTTCAAGTCCGGTCAGTTCGTCTGGTCGGCTTGATCGGTGCCTATTTTTTGTCGTACTTTTGTAATTTTAAATTCTCACAATTCTTGTGAACACTTCAACTATCTCTCACTTCTTAACTATATATAATGACTTTTCTGACCTCTTG
The DNA here is from genome assembly GCA_000688735.1 of Glossina austeni. NCBI lineage: Eukaryota > Metazoa > Arthropoda > Insecta > Diptera > Glossinidae > Glossina > Glossina austeni. The sequence goes on along the minus strand of KK502404.1, from coordinate 557,023 downwards.
AGGAATTTTTTTATGTGCTTGCATACGTTATGACATTTTCAGAAAAGGAAACGAAGAAACTCGCTCTAATTGAAAAATTATTATTATTATGTTCTCTCTTTCTTTTTTCAATATGTTTTGTTTTGTTGACTTTATCTTACGTCAAAAATATGTTGAATTGCTATTACTATTATTATTATTATTATTATTATTATTATTATTATTATTATTATTATTATTATTATTATTATTAATTTGGCCAGAGAATAAATTCTAAGATTAAAGTTTTCAGGCACTAGCATACCGACTTTTATTAAAAACTCTACTGCACTTGAGATTTGCATCCGCGACCAATGAGTTGGTAGTCGAGACTCTTTGCCTACTCGGCCACTCAGCCGGATTTTGAATTGTTAATTAAGATAAGTTTTCGTTTTTTAGAAAATAAATTTTTTGATCCTCAATCCCCTCCGTCAATGGAGAGAAACCTTAATTTTTCGCACTGTATGTAGACATTACTGTGCTGCTGTATATATAATATGTGGACGTATAATATTCTAAGAATAGGAAGTGAAGCTGATATCGAAAATTTAATCCAATTGCAGACACAACTCGATCGGAAAGCATTTGTTTCTCGGGCTGTACGCATTTTGTCGTAATGCTTGCAAAATCCAAAAGGGAGCTTCAGAGACCCTATAAAGTATATATATTCTTGATCAGTATGAAATTCTGCATTGATTAAGCCATGTCCGTTCGTCTGTGTGGTGTGTCTTGTTGGCTCGACTTTCAATTTGGCAGAAACATTGCAAATTTTTGGTCGCAAGTTTGTATTGAAAATGTGCCAAATTGATCAGAGCGCAACCCCGCAGGGAAGCGTACACTGAAGACAGCTCCGTTATTCTAAATAAAAATTTGTGGGTTTTCTCCCACTACTCACAAATTATAAAAGATAGAAGGTTGGAATTTCCCACATTTACTTCACGAAAAACTCTACGGTTTGTGTGGGAGAAAATCGGCCATGCTCACACAAAGTTACAAATGATTAAATTTCTTTGTTTTCACTTTGTTGAGGCAGAAGGCGTGAAACTATTTTTTATATATTATCTGCGTAAAAATGTCAAACCTAACATAAATATGGTGGACACCATGACCTGCTCGATTAATTTTTTCTTATTAATGCCAGCGATATGGGTATCAAAGAAAAGGTCTTGGAGCGTAGAAGGCGACAAGGTAAGTGTGTTGATTCTCAATTAATTAGGATGGGCGTCGCAACGTAGTGAATTAATTTTTTCGTCACAATAGCGTTGATATGAGTCTCAAATGAAAGGACTTGGAGAGTAGACTGCGAACACCTAACTGTGTTAATTCTAAATTAATTTCCACAATGGCGATAGGTTAATTTTTCTCAGCAATACCTTTTACGAACTTCGTAAAAGGTGAACGATAAGTTTTATTTCATTCGCTTTTGTATGACAGTAAATAAAAGCGAAATTGAAGCATTTTACCATATGAAGACTTACTTTTGTTGGACCCCTATAAGGAAGAGAATCCAAGATATTGGCCCAACCGAGTAAACTTTTTCGTCAAGATATCGCAAATATTGCGCTTTTTAGGTTGAAAGCAAAAATAAACGGACGAATATTGGACGGACGGGCAGAGAGGCGAATTTAAATCGATTCAGCGAATAATTTTAAAATGAATTCATACAAAGTCTTGACTTAGATATTTGTTCATTTGTTCATTTATTTGTGCCTTGTAGAGAGGCAGTCGTTTCAGTTTTCTTAGCGAATTTTCTATTATGTTTTCTATTGGCTCAATATATACTCTTTCTCCGGAGTGGAAAACAAGAAATTTTTGGCGGAACGATACCGCGTGTGTTCGACTAAATTGATCGAGTTCTGGATGGTTTGGTATTGAGTGTTGGCAATGCCCAAACTATTTGGCACAATATTATGAATGAATTTAAAAATTTATTTTTAATAATAAACTATTGGCTGAAACTTGAAGCTAAGATCAAATCTTTTATTCAACTAAGTAAGCATAAGTATGAAAGTATGGCTAGTAGGCAGAGCCAAGTGAGTGAAGTCCGAATTCCGTCCTATAACACGGCGTTGTAATGCTTACAACTTACAGAAAAAACTTGTTGACTGGCCGCAATTATTTCAATTAGAGTAAAAATTCCTTTAAAACTCGAGAACTATTTTTCAGAGTCGCTTTTGGTTTTATTATGAGTCTCTTAGAAAAAGAAAAAACAAAAAAAATTGATTCGCATGCCTTAAGTACGTTAATACTATGATATAAGAGATATTTCTAAGATTTTTTAAAATAAAGCGAGTACACTTAATTTAAAATAATTGATTTATTTTGATTTTGTTTGTAACGTCGTTCATCTCTTTTAATAATATATAGAATTAAAAAAATAAAAAAAATAGAAAACGATTAGATAATGTAAGCCTTTGTCGGAGGAACGTTACATATGTATTCGTTTGCTTCATTTGAAAGTTGGTTGTGACGTAATACTCTTTTTGTTACAATCTACCCTTCTTAACGTCTGCAAGTTATCTAAATTATTATTATTATTATTATTATCAGATCAGATATGCTTCGGAAAGTCATTAAAGAATCGTGCAATCGTTGATGTGCAACCACATAATGAGAAACCTTTTGATGGATTTTTACCTGCCCCACACGCGTGTATTCTGTGCATTTTATTATTATTGATCGTGCTACTTAAACTAACTGAGGGAGTAATAGGAAAGTGCTTTCTACCTGAGAAGTTTTCATAATTGTAAAATTTACTATACATGTGGTGTAATAAACACGCACAGAGCATTTGCAAGCACATTCAGAAAGTTTCAAATATCGACTGAGCAATAAATAGGAACTCATTGTGTTTAATATTATATCGAGTAGACTGAAAAGGCTGAAAAGCCTCCGTTTAATTCAATTAATTCGTAGCGTGCAATATCATTACTAATATGTCGATATAACTAATCTAATATATATATTATTAGATCCAATAATTTTTATATTAATAAACATACAGACATACTTTATGCTGGTATCGTGTGGATTATCGTATCGGATTATTCGCTGTACGCTTTTTATGCGCACTTTTATAATTGATTCTATTCGCGTATCTATTGTCGCATCGAATAACGATGCGATTAATTGTGTCGTTCCATAAATTCCCTAAACTCTATAAAGGCGTTCTACGAAAAAAAGAACGCCTATACAATTGTAAGAAAATACTTTTGAAATCTTTTTAAATATCATTTGATTAAAATAATATACAAATTAAAGCAATGCACAAGGTCGAGCCGATGAATATGAAAGATTGCATTCAAAGCAAGCATCAAGCCTTGAGCCCCTCGTGATACGCCATAATACGTGATATAACACAACTGATATAATAATTAAGGATTTTTAATTATTCTAAAATTTTCTATGTAATGTGTAATGTGTGGAGGAGAACAATTTAGTAGAATACAACTTTTGCTGTCTTTTCAAGCGCATTGGATTTTTCAAGCGACCTTTTGCATTCTTATTATCGTGTATCTCGAGAAAATTATGTTGATTGCTCCTGTTTTGCTTTACATGTTACATGTTACATAAGACTCTTATACTTTTCCCTCGTTCTGTCTCTGTCTGCACTCTTTCGTTCACAGTGAATTTATTTGTACTATGTGTTAAATGAAATTTTGTACCCTTTCTCAAGAAGCTTGGATAAAGCTCCGCGTTGTTGTTATTTAGCATTCAGGATTTTTTTTTTTTTTTTTTTTTTGCGCGTATGAAACATTGTAGGTGAAGCAAAGTTGCAAAGTAATTTTTTGGTTGGTTTTGTACTTTCCATCATTACGAATAGTAGTTAAAGGTGAACTATTTATTATCATTATTTCCTGTAACTTCTTTGCATTCGTTCGCTGTTTTCGCAGACTCAGTAGACTCGACGGATTTATTCGAGTGCTTTTTCGCTCCACTAAGCGGTTCATCCTATTGAAGAAGATTGAAAATTTTAAAGAACTTATTCACAAAACTCACTTTACTTTACTGCATTTATTTTCGTTTACCTTTTTAGTTGGACAGTTGGCAAATAGATGGCACACAGATTTACACAGATGGCAACTTTTTGGTTGTGGTCCAAGATCGCATTTAATTGCGATGTGATTGGCAAAATTGCCGCAATTGTAGCAGCGTATGCGACGATAACGTCTTCTGTTCCGCGATGGTAAACAAAAACCATGACATTCGGCGCCTTCATATGAATGAAGTACATAAGAGATTTACATACACATAGATATATGCCATAGTAAATTCTTTTCGCTTACCTTCTCTACCGGAAACACGTATGGCCTCTAGACCTCTTTCAGATAATTTGCACTCGAATTCGACCTCTTCTTGTTCAGCTAATGAACGAAAGCCGGACATTTGTATCACGCTCTTATGATGTGTGGGCAAAAAGCAAAAGAAGAAGAAACATTTATTCATTAAATTGCGCTGCCTACGTATTAGGAAAGTTCTAATCACCTGATGAACAAATACTTCCCGACCGCCATCGTGCGGCGTTATGAAACCCCATCCTTTGGCCACATTGAACCACTTGCATTTGCCGTAACGTACATTTCCGACTTCGTGCGGCTTCGCGTCTGCTTAAATTGATATTGTTTTTCTTATAATCGTTTAGCAAGCGTATATAAGATTGTGCGTGTGTATACAATATTCAGAATGATTTAAGATAGATCCCATCGACTTGGCATTGTTAATTCGTCCGGTCCTTCCGTCCGTCCGATGTAAGTCGATATGTATACTTGTATTCGGGCTACGGGTCCCAATTTTTAATGGGTTTTGATCAAATGTAATGCAACGATAAAGAACTTGGACTACTGAACATGGACTATATAAACACTGTCATTGATGAGGAATAGTATAGGGACCTATTTAATGATTGTGAAGAAATTTTTTTTTGAGACGGACCCATTTCTTGAATCCCTATCATATAGGTCTTCTTATAAAACGTAGATATTTCAACGCGATATCGGTTGATTATTATTAATTTTTGACGAAAGCGATAAGCAAAGGATAATACATTTTTCAGAAAAAAACAAAAAAACAAACAAAATTAATCTTCGATGAATCTCGATCGCGTCGGTTCATGTTTAGGGTCCGCTTTCATATAAAGGCCTTCCACTGAAAGTATGCGGTCATATGGATAGAAAATATAAATGTTGACATTTTATCACGAAAATAAATGTGGAACTATAGTAGGCGATCTGTGTTTTGTCTTCTCAAATCAATGAGATACCGAAGCTTCATTTTTCTTCTTTAGATACGCTCTTCATTTATGGGCGTGAAAATAACGAACAAGAGCATAACAAGGACATAATATCAATAAGAAATCGAAGTTTATCAAAGCGACTATAGTAATCATCTAGTGTACCTTGCAGGAACCGATAGCCTTAGTTGTCATCCTATAGTTTGTATTATTAATAAGAGTAACAATAATTGATTTGTAGATTCAAGTCAAGGACACCTCCGCCAGATCGTATCATTTTGCATTGAAAGACGGACATTATCATGCGATCAGGTCAAATTAATTGCAAATCGCACATCGATCGTGAATATACACGTAAACATAAATACATAAAAATATTCTTTGACGTAAATTGCTTAAGGTTACAAACGGAAATGAAAGATATCGTTATCGCGCAATGGCTGATGTAAAACACTAGGAAATATGTTCCTTGATTTTGTTGGTAGGGATTGACAAAGTATTTACGGTATGTTAACAACATTCACGGGAAACATAATGTTATGTGTGATTGTGTGTGACTGTTGAAGTCGCAATAACGTTTACATTTAGCTTAAAATATGTGTCTCTTTGCATGTGTGTGTACAGATGTCACGTGCATATACACAGCAATAGGGACGTGAAGGTGTACCGATTTGTTACACTGTTTGTCACAGTGAATCGGGGGAATGCGCAGAGCCTGTGTCTCTCTTCGCTTCATTTTGGAATTCTCAGCGTCGCAAAACTCGTGCTTTAATTTCAATTTTTATAAAATTGCAAATTTATTACATATATTAAGGTTATAAATGATGATGATGATGATGATGATGATGATGATGATGATGATGATGATGATGATGATGAGCTAAGAACAAGCTATATATAAAGACGTAATCGTTTTAGGTTGAAATGATCCATGGGCGCAATCTTAAATTGAGCAAATTTTACACATAAGCCTTTTGCGTTGAGCATCTACGAGAGCCGCTCCGGCGTTTACAGCTCGTATTTATTTCATTATTCAATTTTCTGTTGACGCTATCGCTGCGAATATACATACATACTGTAGTGAAATGAAGATTTCGTATCTAGTTTATAAACTAGTTTGCCCTATTTTCCAGTTTGTTTGCGAACTCATGTCTTCATTCTTCTTTTTTAAGATGTTTGCTATGTGGGACTCTCATACCATTGTACACACACACACACACATACATATATATATATATATATATATATATATATATATATATAGATATTGTATATTTGTACATTTATATGTATGTGTGAGTGCACATGCATGACGTAGATATTTCGGAAAGGAATTAGTCATAAAACTAGTTTATTTTACGAAAACACAAATGTCGTATATATACATATATATATATACATATATATATATACATATATATATGTATATACCATTCATTCAAAGTATTCATACACATGAGAGTACGAGGGTTTTTAAGAAACTATGGAATTTTATGAAAATTTTGTATGAATACTTGTTCGGTACATAGATCAGATTATTTACTTAGACCAGCACAGTAGAGAGACAAAATTCATAACAAAAGTATGTCTTTTGAAGGCATAGCATACAGACATAGATGAAGGTTTTTCTTTTGTGATTTATTTTTCACGTAATTTAAGCTAATATTTGATGAACCCATAGCCTTTTTCGTGTGAAATTCTCCAAAGGATATACAATATAAAAGCTTTTGCTTCTATTCTCACGAACTATACGCTTTCATTTACTATTTTATACCGCATATACATGTACAGTAAAATCAAAAATTTTGTTAATGTTTGGGAAAATTGCATACGGATACATTTTATTATATTAAATAAACTGGTTTGTTATCAATCATTCATTCTTAAATAGTTTTCGAAACTACACATACACACCATCAAAAACACATTTAATTTTCTACATAATTTCCTTCATGATGATGTCGAAAAGTGAAGAAAATTTAAAAATATATTAACGTCAACTTATAGAAGACCGGTGAAAGGCGTCGCGTAAGGGATTTATATGTATATACACATTTTTTTTGAGATGATGAACAAATAAGATTCGTCGAAGCATTATTTACTTTATTGTAATAAGCATCGCAACCGAGCATTGCTTCTTTTTTGATTACCAAGTTTTTGAGTTTGAGATGAAGTTCGTTTGTCTTGTCGTGATGTGCGCGATGTTCAACAGAGGGACATATAGATTCTATTAGAGCGTTCCCTCATTTGACGCTGATGAACTTGGCAAACAACAAATATACGATAAGATAAAAGCAAATGAAAATTCATTGCGAGGAATAGAGGAAATATAAAATAAAAAAAAAAAGAGGAGTAATATCTTACCTTCTGGTTGCTGTTGATCTTGCTCTTCTGCTCGATCGACATTATTGGGACTTGCCGTTTCGTTATCGCTGTGGAGATTAATTTTCTGAATTTTTTCCTCAATTTCTAATATTTGTTGTTTTGCGTTTATTGACAGATTTTCATAATTTGAACTCTGGTGCGTGACTAGTGTTGCACTGATATTATTATTATTATTAATATTCATTTCACTCATTATGATAATAGATAAGCGAATAGTCCCTGCAGTTGTAAATGTTGTTATTTGTTTAAATTGTTCGTTTTTTATTTCTAATTTTATTAAAATAAATATTTTATTTATATTTGGATCCAAAAAGAAAAAAAAAAAAGTGAAAATAAAAATAAAGGTTTTCTCTTCTTTCGTGGACCAAGTTTAATTTAATATGTTCTTGGAATGCATCGAGAAGTACTGTTACGCGCAACGCACTTTCACGCACTAACTTAGCGTTATGTTCGTCTACTTCTAAGAACTGTTGAAAATTTCAAACTAACAACTACAACAACGACAATAGACAACACGAAAGAGTCCAAAATTCGAATCTAGATAGGAAATATATATATATATATATATATACAATACACAGTATATGTGCGTTTGTTTATATGCGTAACGCAAGAACATTAGTTATTACAGTTAAGGCTCATTTAGGTATTTGTTTTCTAGATGTTGTTGTTGTTGTTGTTGTTGTTGATTTTGTACATTACTACTTTTTTTTCTTTCTTTTTAATTTGAATTCAAAAGAACAGTACGGAAAACAAGGGGAAGATGCGTATACTGCCTTTCACACCAACAGGCATACGATTGCAGGACTAACTATGGAATGTTGTAGGGGTCACAAGTGACGGATACACGTGTAGTTGAGGGGTCGATTGTTGATATTATTACTATATAAGGGATGAAAAGGTGAATGGCCCATTTACTTGTCGAGAAGCAATAGGATCACACTAGCGAAACTCCTTATGACTATATCATCTCAGGATTTAAAAATATATGCATTTTTTATTTAATAAATAGACAATTAGATCCAACCAACTAATCAATTAACATCGTTTTTCTGCTAAAAACCATTTTAAATCGTAATTGTAAAATCGTCTACTAAATGGAATACAAACTGAGCTGGAGTTATTATAGTCTTGGAATCGGACGAACGCGTCCATCTTAATATTCAATCAATAGCTGTTAGTCAAAAATACTTTCCAAAAATGTTGCCTTTGTAGTTGCACTTTTGCGATTTTGATAGCTCTAAACCGAAGAGACGGATGGACGAACCAATATATATATATATTTTTTTTTTTTTTTTGTATATGACCAGCTACTCAGGGGATGTCCCCTATAAGTGCAAGCACGATGGCGTTGAGAAAGAATTATACTTGAGGTACGGTGGGAAAGACCATTGCTGGTAGATTGTTTCAATGGTGGACAGCGTGATCAAAGATAGACAAGCCGCATTAGTGTGTCGTACGTTATGCAGGCAAATCAAGGACGCGTGGGTGGAAACGCTGAGAAAGCCTTGTGGTCCTAGTAGAGGACTTAGCTGCTGGACGTCTCCGTAGAACGCATGCCCTGGATGTATCTACACATAAACTCATATTTGCCGATGCTTGAGGATATTGAGAATTTTGGGCATACTTTCAACGTCCACGAGGCCCTGAGCACTTCGCTGTATTCGGTCGAGCGTCTCCAAGCAAGATTTGGAGGCCCCTACCCACATATGCAACTTATACTCCAATTTCGGCCGAATACAGGTCATGTAAATGGTACGGATATCAGCTGCAGTGAAGAATACTTTGCATCGCTTTAAAAAATCTGAGCTCTTCATTGCACCGCTTGACACTCTGATTATATGTTTCGCTTAACGAACATCATTTTGATAATTGATGGCCAGCAAATCAAGCGTTGCCGACTCTTCTACTTTGACCGCGGCAAAAAAGGTGGGTTTTTCATCACGTCCTCTATGCGTTCGTGGCATTAAATTAAATTAAATTCACCCTATTAACTAGACGCCTTCTTTTAATTTTTGTGAGGCGTTGATTCAGTGTGCTGTTCGTCATGCAGCGGTTGTTATGCACTTCGGTGTTGCTGGGTCTCCTTGTGAAAGAGAACGAGGTGGCACAGGGTGCTGCGATCTGCGAATGAATAAATACTGTTTTCTACTACGCGTACAAGGTGCTTGCTGGACACCGCGACGAGCGAAGGAGAAGGATTACGTGTTGAAAAAATAAGAAAATAGAAAAAAAGGTTTAATGAGAATGTTCCAAAGCCGCTTACTGCGAGCTGATCGAAACCAGATTAATCAAAAAAAGGCAAAAAAAAAAAAAAACAAACAAAAATGACGAGTAACTTAGGGCGAACCTATTGAGAATATTCACCATCTGAAACAAGCTAGGACCGAAAAATATTTTGTTAAATGTAGACGCGATAATTATTCAGCGAAGTTGTTAGGTTGGTTTTACTGGGTTTTGGGACCAGGTTTTCTATGTATACGCTGGCAAATCGTGTAGCTGGCTATGACAATTATTGCAGACATCCTAAATAAATAAAAAACCGGTTTCTACAGCTAAAAATCCGATAATTGTGCTGTGCCTGTAATTGTATGTGCGTGTGTGCGTGTGTGCGTGTGTGCGTGTGCGTGTGCATGTTCTTTTCTACTCTTTCCTTTTTTGAGGTGGAAAGCCATCGAAAGACGCCCACTAGAGGCAGTGTAAGACTTTAACCCGCTAACGGCCTCCTATACTTCTATCCCCTGTCCTGCGACACGACCGATTAGGCATAGCTCCACAGAAAGGGCCGTCGTTTAGGCGCTACATAGGAGTCTACGTTGATGCTCCTCGTTTCTTTGTTTTCTCATTTGCGCAGCATATTTGTCACGAGATTGTCAGGGAGGGGAAACTTTCCGATTTCCGTGTGTAGTCTTTGGCGTTCGTTTTGGCCTTTCGGACAGACAAAGAACCCGTGTTCAGCGTCTTTGTGGCACTTGCAAGAGCTACCAAATTGGTCCTGCTCTATCTTAAACCTAAATATATGTGCAAAACATAGGGAATATTAGGTTTGCGCGAATGCATGTGACACTCAGCAGGGCCTAAAAGAAAACAACCTTTTATTAAGCCGACCGATTCAGAATCAATTTCTGAATTTGAATCGGAGGTGACCGATTGAAACTCATTCTTAAACGAGGCCGCTTACAAAAGATGAGCATATGTATGAAGGCAGTCTAACTTATCGTAGTTGAAAATTAAGATGAAAATTAATCCGAAATAGTGAGTTGATGTATAAATTTACTCTGGTAAAGTTGTACTTTTCGGATTCTTTTCTATATAATGCTTTTATAAAACTTATTTTCCACTTAGATATTCGTTTAAAATCATCGTCATCGTCATCGTCATCGTTAACATTTGTACCGATACTGAAACCAATAATTGCTATAATTTGTGGATTATCGTTTTGCGTCCACTATGGTTGGAGTGTGAGCGGATCACATCCGTTTTTAAACATATCTTTTGGCAGCACATTACAATACGTATGTCGAGTTGTAGCTTGTAGTTATCACAATTTTGTCTACTCTGAGCATATCTGCGAGTAAGAAAAGGGACATGTGAACATTAACACCAAACTATATGCCCATCAAGAATATGTCCACTTTATTGGATCTATGACACATATAAATGGAAAGAAATTTATTGCATACTCCCGTCTTTCAATAGTGGGTATGGGGGAAGTGGGCAAATAGCGGGCATTCGATCGTCATGTTTGCATCGTCGAAAAAATACCCAGCAACGGGCAGTCGAAAAGCCACAATTGTAAATGGTAATGGCCAAGTCTGCGTAACCTTATGGGGATGAAAGGATCGCATACACTTTCTTGGCTGTACGATTTTTGAATGTTCCAAACAACAAAGAAGAAAGCAATTATTTCATTGCTCTACGTTAGGCATAAAACAAGCACTAATTTCATTTTCCATGGATTATATTTTATACATTCGTAATTAAAAAGAAAAAAAAAAGAAACAAATTTAGCGCTTTTTCCTCATTTGGCGTAAGTTCAATGAATTATCGCTGCATAAAATGATTTGTTTTCTTTGGCTTTCGATTGGTGAATTGTTCGCTGGCCAATCAAAAAACTCTGTTAAAAAATCAAATCGCATTAAAAAACTTGTCCATATAAATCCGTGTATATATTTTCATATATGTGTTTATGAAAATATATGCATATGTATATATGTTCACACTATGTTCTACATTGGTTGTATACCCATTACTCACAGCATTTTGCTAAAGACGAAAAGAAAAAAAGAGAGAAAACATGAAAAAATCATGATCTATCTATACGACGTAAGACTACCCCTGAAATGTGTTAATTTATATAAGCGCGTGTGCCCTTTGATTTCGTTTGATCGTATTCCTAAACTCATGCACATAATTGGCACGTGTTGTGGAATTAAGTATAAGTACAGCCGTATTTTGTCACAAAATGGGAAAAAATGTTCGCTTATGTGCTTTCCATTATTCAGACACTCAGTAAACACACTCACACACAAAAAATAAATAAAAATGAATATTTATTTACGTATGATTTTGATGTTGACCACCGGATGAAGGGGATGCACCATTTTATAAAGTCGAGTAACATGTACCCATGGCGACCGATGCACACTTATATATGTGCCCAGCTGTTAAAATTTAGATTGAAAATTGAGCCTGAGGTGAATCGTGTGTGTTTTGCAAACGACTGGTATAGGAAGCCACGGTCCTGCCAGTCGTAAGAAAGGTGTTCGAAAACAGTCACTTGCCTTTTCACGAAAAACATTTGGCCCCCTTTCAGGTCTGAAAATTGTGTTCGCAATTGTCATAAACCACTTTCACTTCTCGCATAAATTCTAAGACAGGGTTAATTCCATAACTATCTCTGCAGGATGGAATATCTACTTTGCTCCTGCTACGTTATTGAATTCAAAATTATGTCAGCTGGCTGGCGTGGATGAAATATTTACACTATTACAAAATAAACTGTCATGTCGTTCATGTCATCGTTCATATTACCCCAACTCCAGCGTAGGTGTATTAGGTGCTTGCATGTATTTTGACCATTGTTTCACTTAAAAAAGGTGTTTGTTTATTGAGAAAAATTAGTAAAATATTTTCATCATCATTTCCTACAAGTTGTCCCCACCTTTCCGGCACAATGTCGATACCGCGTTGGCGGACTGATATTGGTTTGGCAGTGATCCAATCGTCGACCCATTTTCGCTCTCCTTCAATTTTGCGGAGCCGCAAGCTACCCGAACAATGCTGCATCGATATGAACAAGTGGTAATCAAAAGGCGCCGTGTCTGGTGAGTACGCTGGAGGTGGCAGCACTTCTCATTCGAACTGCAACAGTGTATCATTGCAAACAATTGCAGCAAGTGGCCAAAATGGCATAGGCATCTGTAGTAACAATTTTGATCTTTTAGGAGCTCGTAACAGACTACATCTTTCTGATTCCGTCATAGGCGCAGCAACACGGGCATGAATATTCCGCTTCGGTGTCGATGTGGATGGCTCTCCTAGACAAACCCATGGCTTTTTCCGTTTCGTATTTTCGTAGTAGATTCACTTTTTATCGCCAGTCACAATACGCCACCTCGCGGTGGTGCCTCTGCGGTGGCAGATTCTTTCGCATTAAACAAGAAAAGTAATGAAGGTCGAAAATGCCATTTTGAGCGCTCTATGATAAGCGCCGGCGTATGCCGAATAAATCAATAATATTAAATGGCAAGCTATTATTTCATATAGAGAAAGGATAAAATCATCGAATTTAAGCGTTACGTAGACTGGTATTTTCCCTTTCTTTATCAATTTTACCTGCATAGGCCTCTGGTCAAAATACATGCAAGCGCCTATTATATATCCCCATGATCACCTTAACGTGGAAAGCAATTGAGAGCTTGAATTTACTTGACCGGAGGTGGTCTTCTATCTAAATGATGGAAAATCTGATCCCTGATCAGCCATGATTTGCCAAAAATGTTGAATTAAAGCGAATGCTGTAGAAAATAATCTTCAAAGAAACTAAGCCCCAATCTAATATAATAAAGATTACAATTACAATAGGCAATGGAGACCGAACTTTATGCCCCTGTCTCATCCTCTGTTTATATGTGCTGTAAAATGATAAAATGTTCACAGTGGATTTTTTATTATTTTATGTATTCCGATTCGAGTAAAGCAATAGCCGAAAGAAATCATGATGATTGACTGACTTAAAGGATAAGCGCTAAGAGAAAAAAAAATTAATGATAGAATGAAAGAAGTGTGCTTTGATAAAATGTTCATTTTTGATTAAACCGCTAGAATTTGTTCTTTATCTTGACTTTGTGTAGGGTCTTGCAACAAAATATGCCAATTTTTTTCGCGCAATTGAACCATTACTTCATGGGCTGTATTGCAGACGACGACCATTTGGTGAAATAAAAAAAAAAAAATGGAAAATCAAAAAATCGTCGCTACCGTTGATTAACACAACTCGATAATGCAGTTCATTCGTGCGATGATCGAACCAACGGCATTTTCGAAAAATTATGACTTAATCACATCGCCGAACAGATAACAATGTCGCTCATCATTCCGAGAACAGCTTTGTGTAAAAAATTATAATGATGGAATTTTCAGTACTTCATTGCGGTATGCGAATGTGCGTCGATTCATACTTAAAAATCTCTTAGTTTTTGTTTGTCAAATGTCATTGCAATGACAGTTCAATGTTGACAATTCAAAAAATGGTTGAACAAAACAGCTGAACATTGTTAAACATTCGTTTAATGTTACGTAAGGTAGTTTGAGGGCGAATTGTGCCCAGCTTATTTCTGAAGATTATGCCGTGATATTTGTCAAAGTTTGCTCTTTAATTATTGGAGGGGGAACGGTCCAACCATAACGTTTGAGTCTTATTCAAATTCGCGTTCTGCCACGAAAATTTCACACGTGTTAGCTTCAGCATATGGTCGGTGTAAGTACTCCGATGAAGCGAAATAACCTGAACTCCCTGTGACAAGATTCAAAGCAGTACGAGCCACAGATGCGTAAGAAATAAAAAGGCCGCAAGCTTTAATAATAGATATAAAAATGGGAATAAACAGGCTATAGGTGAGACTTTTCATCGTAACCCGAATTTATTTACCACACGCTCTTCTCCGGAACTGGACATATCTGGAGCATTTCACTGGTAATACTTGGAAAAATTGATTGCTTCAAAAATATTATTTCGACCGAGTACCGCAATATCTCACACAGCCATAAAAATATCAAAATTAATGAAAAATCGCGCGTGTTTCAATACTTGAGACATAGTGCTTCATAATGTTAATAATTACCGGGGGATAGTAAAATGGAAACATTTCTCGAAAATTCTTAAAAAAGGGTTATTGTCATAGCGCCGTCAGTGTGAACGTTGGTGAATGCGTCGCTAAAAGTTTCTCAAAATGAGAATTCACGTCGAAGCTTATAGGACACAGTCCGGTCGATTGAGAGAATTTTTTTGTTCCATACGTTCATATAAACGGACGCGATGATTCGACAGACCATAAGTCGTCTGTTGGAAGAACTGCCAATCAGAAGGGGATAAGTTTTAAAATTTTACGTCTGCCCTATCAAGTAAAAATAATCAGAATTGTTAGTTACAATATTAAGCAATAAAATGGCTTTTGCTTAATTATTATTTTGTATCGCGGTGTTGTGAAATCGAAATTCAGTGCAGGATCTATGAGGATTTCTGACACTTTGTCCTTTATTGAGTTGTGTTGGATGATGATGTTTACGATATATGCAGATTATTGGGCAGGCTTATGGTCCTTCCGTTGAAATTTTGCCTTAACGCCGGTCTAAATTGATTTCATGTATCTTTTCGTGTTCGTATGTTTCAGGAGCTTAAAAACGATCGCGTAGTAATATGCGTGCGCACAAGCACATTGTCTAACCAATGCCTAATCTGGAAGTGGCCATTAGGCATTAAAAAAAAAAAAAAAAACAAAATTAAAAAAAAAAAATAATATTAAATAAAGAAAATAATCCGCTTTCAAAATAAATGGTAGGAAAAAGTATAGCAACAAATATAATGTGAATGCAGTTCGGGATCCCTAAAATGAGGGTGCGCACTAATGCATATGCTGATGATGGTGTGCGTTGAAAGAGAGAACGCGTTGTAAACAGTGTAATCTCAATTGCAATTTTAAATAATATCCAGCTGTCTTGCAAAATACTTCCTATCTGATACAATTAGTAGTTCGACACGCTTTTGACGTTGCATTTAATATTCGGACACAACTATTTATTCAATAGTAGCCTCGTTGTTTGGCGATAGAAGTTCTCGTTTTCTATTTTTAGCTGAAATTTCGCCGAAAAGGTAACATGAAAGCCGACATTTTCGGCGTGGGGTGACTCTTATGCTACTGCTCTGGCTCTGCATTGTAAAACGATATTTGCATACATTTGTTTAAGCGTGTGCGTGTTCGTGTGCGTGTGCGTGTGCGTAAGCCTCCTGTCGGGCTAAACTGACCGCCGATAATAGGGCGACAATTTTTCCTTTTTTTCTCTTTTATTTCTCGGTGTAATTGGCACTTGATTGACAGGAACATATATGTATGTAATGCACAGGATACGTTCCTTTTTTTCTTTGCAATTACTTCGCTTTATGTGAATTTTTGTTAAATGAAGTGGCAATTAATGCAAATTGACAGTTGTGTCAATAATAAAATCGCCAAGCACATACACACAACCGTAACACGTTTATTTTTACTTGTATTTAATGATTTTGCATTTTTCTTTCTTTTCTTTTCATTTCTATTACTATTTTAATCGCCGTAGAAGTAGAAGTACTTTTCCGGTGACCTCCCGATGCTGAAAGCTGACTGTTCGATAACTGTAGGCTCACTTTTACAGAATTCAAATGTTTTCTGCCACATGAAACCATTCAATGAGTTAGTAAATTATTTTGTATTTTCGCATTTCAAGGCAACATCCATCTAAAACGTTAGATAGTCATGGAAACATTTCGACGCCTTCAGCGCCTTGAGGTTTTTCATCTTATACTTTTTTCGTTTACATACATATATAAAATTTTAAGCTGTAGTATTAGTAGTCGTAGAGTTACTGGCCTGAAGTTAGACTACTCTGTGTTAGCCCACATGTTTGTCTCTACTAAAAAATGGCTTTCTTCACTCTCGGTACCGTGCCACCGCTAAATTAATTGATAATTGAACGATATTGAAAGAATAGGAAAGGACGAGAAATCCTTTAAAAATAGAAAATACAACCATAAGTAACGCAAACAGCAAGTGCACCGTTTTGATACGTTTTAAAGCTTTTAAAGCTGAAGCTTTCAGAAAAACCTAATTTCTTTACTATATACATGTGTTATCGCCGCCAAAATCTGCCAAATTATGCTTGCCCCGTATGCATGAGACGCTAACGTAGTTATAAAAGATTTTCGAGAATTTAATTGCAAGTGCAGAGTTGCTTCTCCTCTACTTTTCTTTATAAGTTTTTTTTTGCATAAGTTCCGATATTTTAGTAATGAAATTAAGTTTTTTTGATAGGTCTCGGCATTTTTCAAGATGTATCACAATGTCTCTGAAAATTGTTATAACTCAATTTGCACCTTGCATCCTTTCAGCGTTTGCTCTGTGACTGTGCATACCACTTGGCAGCAATAACGTATTTTTTTTGGTTATTTTTTGATCGTAATTACAGGCTTAGTTTGTCTTATACGCGCTTGCTTTCTAATTTTCTTCTATTTTCTTATTTTAATACTCATCTTAACTGTTTCTTTTTTTGCTTCGTGAAAAACACTTTTTAGCAAAGGCACTAACTTTACAATATGTGGGATATCTTGGTGGGTTACCTTCATTTCGGTCTAGAATTTATTTCTGTTGCCTAAATCCATTAAAATAATAATAATCTAAGCTTATGCGATTATTTCTCTTTTCGGCAAAAGACAAAAGAGTAAGCATGATAAACAAGATATTTGCCTCTCAAGCGTAAATTAATGGACGCAAGAAAATTTGTACTTGTTCTTGCAGAGCCGAGCCCCTGGCGGGATGAAAATCTCCTTTCCTTTTTTAAACATTTAGCGCTTTTTACTGCAACTGCACGTTTTTAATAATAAAAACTTATGACAAAAGCCTCCTACGCCTGCTTTGAAAGGTGAATACCACAGGCGGACACCACCTGCTTTAAGACAAGCCCGATGGTAATCACCGCGTGAAAATTTGAACGCAGAATGGAAAAATATCTGAAGTCACATAGAAGGTGGTCGCTAAGGTCATCCCTATATACACATTTTTTTCAGTGTACAGTTTGTGAGCAGTTGTCTACGAAGATATAGATTCTTCGCCCGTTAGCGTTTAACTTTCTCTTGAGTTTGATTTTTGAAAACACACCTTGACAATTCGCGCAATGATATGTAATACGCTACGCTACCCTAATGATCGTTAGGGATACATATTAAGCCTTTTACCTTGATTTCAGTATTTTCAAGCGCAAGTCTCATGACTACATCTCTGATCGCGTAATTTTTGTAAGTTACTGTTTAACTGGCTTCTCTGACATGGAAACTTTCAAACGATATTTCGTTCACTTCCGAATGTGTAAACCTGAGGCAATTTTACACAATTTAGTTATGATGACGAAAGAGTGAAACAAAGTTTCGTTTGTACCAAAAATTGCACCCAACCGGGGTTCCCGGGAATACCGGGCACTTTCGAATGTTCAAACATGCTGAGATTTTGCACACACGTTCAACTATGATGGCAACATAATGTGAAAAAAAAAAAATTATAATGTGCACCCTGTACAGGTGGCGATTGATAAAAAGATTAATAAAAACTTCCGGCAGATTTAACAGACAAAAGTATTAATAGGAATAAATCGAGAAGTCCAAGACATTAGATAATTCAAAACAAGTAAGAAAGTTATATTCGGCACTATTGAAATCTATATCGGCCTATTGAAATCTATATTGTTACGATAAAGTGAGTGGAATTTATCTTCGACTTTTTTTCGAAGTTTACTAACATAAAACTTTATGTACCAAAATATATTTAGATAACAGCTTTAAGTCCTTTTATGTGATATCCATATCAATGATTATGTCAGGAAAAAATTAGTTCGCTACGTCCCGATGTCCGGGATATTTAATTTGTAACTAACGCACATAGTTTGCCGCATTCTACACTCCAAGCTCTCTTATTTGATACCAATTTTGCTAATATTATTAAGACAAAATTAATCAATCAGGTCGTCGTGTCCATCACATTCATTTTAGAATTAAAATTTTATAGTCTATTCGGGCCAACTACTTTAAATATCCTACAATGGTACGTCCAATACAATGCTTGGCCTATTGACTTTAATTTTTGGCTCTGCATCATTACCCAGGTCAATGGAAACGTACTGGAGCCATAATGGCACCTAAATTTGATAAACTAGGAAACGACATCAACTCTTGCAGACCAAAACGTCTTTTATTTGCCTTTGTGGAAATCTTTAAAAAACTTTTGGTGCGAGGACTGCAGCCTAATATTAAATAATAATAACAATATGGCGCAAGTGCGTCAACGTGGTTTTCGTTAAAGACGTAAAAAATGCTTTGGGAACTAAATAGTACTGTTCAGCTGTGTTCTTAAACGTTAGGCAGGCTTTTGAATGAGTTTGGCATCCAGGACTTCTTTTTAAATAAAAAAGGCCCTTATCTGCTTCTTTCCAGCTTGTCCGTCGCTCATATTTAGAATATCGCCCCTTCTCTGTTTAAGTAAACGTTGTGGAACCAATACGGGTATTCCATAGAGTAGTGTATAGAGACCTGTGCGTCGAATATCCAGCTGGCTGAGGATTTCACTGTCGCTGCATAGGCAGATGATACAGTTTTAACTGCACGCAACGATTCCAACCT
Organism: Glossina austeni; assembly: GCA_000688735.1. NCBI lineage: Eukaryota > Metazoa > Arthropoda > Insecta > Diptera > Glossinidae > Glossina > Glossina austeni. The sequence goes on along the minus strand of KK502404.1, from coordinate 537,470 downwards.
TGTTCAAATGCCAAACCTTGACCAGTTATGCTGCTTGCCACAGCACCTTGGGGTGAAGTTGGCTCCAGAGAGTGGCTGCGGTCTTGCCCTTTTTTAATATTTCTTAAAAAGAATATCTTTTTATCTTCTCATATCATTTGCTTCCATCCAAAAAATCAATTATCTAAAGCACTCTTTTTCTTTTGGCTGCTACAGTGGTCTATCCCCTTAATAACATTCCTATATAGTTAAAAAAACAGAATACAGGCGTACATATTGAAAAATCAATGAACATCACATGTAGTTTATAAAAGAGGTGATTGCTCTTGAATCGAACTGCATTAACTATATAGACATGTATCTAGACAAAAGACGGACGTACAAAAAAGAAAAAGGCAAAGAAAAACGCATTTGGAAATAAGAACATAAGGTATATATTGGCTGATTGGTCAAAAATCAAGGGTAAGTCTTGAAAATAAATTGTCGTTACACAAAGTAAGTCTGTAACGTTATTTAGACATATGGCATACACCTTTGCGATATTGCGAGCGACTCCGACATTAACATTCGTTACGGCTACCAATCTAGAACTTATAGATTAATCATAGGAGCTCCATGGTTTATGGTGAACAAACATAAAGACTCCAACATAAGCACTCCCGAAATACAAAATGATCCGATTGCCGATATCTTGATCGACTTGGTTATTATTCTTACTTGCTCGCAACTGCAAGTGGTTTACTGAAATAGGATTGTGAAGAGACAGGCAGGCTGAGAAGAATCTATTTTTTCAAAAATAAATGTAAATTTGTCTATTTTGTTAAATCACACCCGATGAAAGTAGGATTAAATGACTTCTTCATGTATATAAGCAAGAGTATACAAATTGTAAAATTTTATTCTCAGTCGAGAGTCAAACTCGTGTATACATTTAAGGTGGTTGGTTCATTTACATGGTTCGGTACATCGAAAAATAAAAAGAACACTTGTCCTCTTCTATCCTACTAAATAAGGTAACCAAGACAGAACGTTAAAAATTCTTCTCTACATTACTCACATGAAGATATTGTAACGCGAACTCTGTCTTTTGTGAAGTTTACGTTTACATTCAGCTCCTTTTGACATTAAGTTCGTGTTTTTCAAGTTAACTTAGGTTTCAGTTACAATTTTTAGGAGATCTTACGAGACTTACAAACTATTTGCAGGAACATATACATATATATATTTACAAAGCTTTAACTATCGTTCTGCTCTTGTCCGCTCGAATATTGCAATTCAAGTCGCTTCACTCGACTACCCTTTCTAAAATAAAGTTGTCATTTTTTGCGTCTTGGCTTTCGCATTCCTTGGAATTTGCTTCCTGAGCAAGTCGACTCACATCTACATCTCATCAAAACTCAAATCATCAAATCCGAGATTTACGTAACAATGTATTGTTTGTCTAAAAAATGTTTATTCTAAAGTAAATATTGTTGATTCCATAACGTGTTGGGTGTGGCTTTTTGTTAGCAGTACAACCAATGGGGCTCTAAATAAGAGAGTAAAGCCTGTTAATATTAAATTAAATATACCGAACGTCAGGAAATGCTCGATTACCTATTTCTTAACAATCTCGTCGGTATGGGTATCAACTGAGACGGCTTGGAGAGCGAATTTTCTTTTTTTTAAATTTATTTAATTTTGATCATAGTGTCATAAAAAATGTTTATATATGTCAACGACAAGTAGAATAAAAAACATTATGATTGATTATTACAAATGAACGCTGGTAGTAATTCACCAAGAAATTGCTAGTCCAATGATAGTTTCGTTCGACTGCAGCGCGTAGTAAAATAAATAGGATTCGATTCCAGCCGAATATAAGCTTTCTTTTTATAAGTATGTCGTTGATTTTTGTGCAGTCCGTGATGTCTGCAATGAAGTATGATTTCGTAAAATACGACTGTGCGTTCGATAGCGAAGACACAACCCGTACTAAATTTGTTGGTTAAATTGTTTCGCGGATGTTTTACTGAAGCGGAAAGAGGAGGAGAAAACTCCAATCATTCATAATATTCAAAGCACTTTTCTAGAGTGCGACAAATTGCAGCAGAAATTGAAACGTGAAAAGAATTTTCTTCTTTTTTTTTTTTTGGGTTGTTGAGTAAAGTCGGACTAAGCCAATAAATTTGTGACTTATATGTCCGAAGTGCAATACTTTACTGAAGGATTTTCTTTAAAATTTCATTTAATTCAACTGATGCATGCACACATAATGTTCCATTTCCTTTGATTGCAAAGTTTTTCAAATAATTTGAACTTTTCGATTTTGTTCTATTCCATTATTGCACTTCTGCAAGACAACAACCAAGTGCTGTTGTCTCAGAAACAAGTTGTAAACATATACATGACCTCTCTCGCATATACATGAATGCTCGCTTCACAACTCATACTTTCTCACATTTTTCATTCTTTGTTTACATATACTCTGCACGTGCTATTGTTTATATTTTAAAAGTAGTACCATATGCATTTGTTGTTGGCAAAATGAAAACCGCATCTATTTTGTTGTTGCAAAAGTAGAAGAAATTACTGCTTAAGCTGACACACAGACTTATTATTGAGAATATATTCTAAATCTATCATCCAGCTTGTTACAACCGTAAGCGTACATCAATCATATGCGCTTTTCCCAATTGTGCGATAATTCAAGGCGAAGAGCAAAACAAGCAACATAACACACAACACACACACACACACACATTAAGCTTTGTACCTTTATTTCTTTTCTTAGTACGACTAATATTTATTACATTGGGCTTACAGATGTTTTTTTTTTTTTTTGGTTGTGAGAAGCCATCTGCAAAATTGAGTGAAAAATGCATAGGATTTGCTTATGGACCCCCTCGCCCCTCCCCCCTCCCACCGTCCACCCCACGGAAGTTGTAACTTTTATAATTCAAACATTTGAAAAAGTTTTCAACAGCGATACAGAGTTGCATTTGATGTATTATAGGAAAACATACGTATTGTCAATATCTCTGCTTCGCTTTTAACTAAAAATCTCATTTGAAGCTCTCCAATCCAGTGCACCGCGTACGTTCGGTGGATTGCCATTAAACGAAACTGCGAATGACTTTAATATATTTTAAAATGCTGTATTTGCTATTAGATAGCTAGTGTTTATGCACGTATGAAACAATCGAAGATTTTGTGATTATTAATATGATTATTTTTTTCTTTTATTTTTCTTCTTAATAATAACGACAACCGAATTTTGTAGTAGAAAGAAAAGAAAATGGGATTGAGCTTCATTTACACAGTGAAGCAGTCATTTATTTTCCTATATAATTTTGTTTTTAATTGTATATATATATATATATATATATATGTGTGTGTGTGTGTGCTTATGTGAAAGAAGAAGGAAGTGATGTAATGTAAAATATATATGTATATTTTGGGAATAGTCAGCAAAACGGCGTTATAACGTAAATGTATTCTAACGTCAATATAGAACGCAATATGTAACGCACTATGATATGATATGCCATGTTATAGTAATGAAAACAAGAAGAGAAAAACAAAAAAAAAAAAAACTGTCTGCAAATCGAATGAAACAAAATTTTGTAATATTTTTGCAACATTTTCATATGTATTTATATCTTTTAAATGTATTCTGATTTATTTTCATTTATTTCTCTTTTTATATATTTCTTTTTTATTACAATTTTTAAGGTTTACAGCAAATTATATAAATTAATAATAAAAAGAAAAGTGTTTCAAAGAAAAAACAAAATGCAAAAAATTCTCAAAACAGAGACGAGAAAAGAGCAAGACAGCGCCAAAGAGGTTAAATTTTCCAATTTTCTGTTTCTGCTTTTACTGTTATCGGGGTGTGCTTTTAAAATAATCTTAATCAATTCGCTGATATAAGCGGACACTTGGGGGCCAAAAATAAAGAGAAAACAAAAAAAATTCTTTTTTCTTTCGGTGTGTTTTATATTGTGTCTTCATACATGTTTACATTTTTTGTCCGTTTACAAATTTTAAATATAAAGTTATGAGTTTCTGCGTGTAGCGTGTCTTTGTGTATATGTATGTATGTATGTATGTATGCATGTATGTATGCATGTATGTATGTATGTATGCATGTAGTTGTGTGGGTGTGGGCGTGGGCGTATTACTAATTCTTATGGTATTTGTTAGGCATTAGTAAAAATATCCTTATATCTAATCAGCCTCATGAAATAAGCTTATAAATTATTGTGTTGTGTGTGTGTGTGTGTGTGTGTGTGTGTATGGACATGTGTGTACGAGTATGTTTGTTGTTTAATTTTATACAAGTATGTAAATAGTTTTAATTTTTAAAATTTTTTCCTTTACATCGATGAAATGACCGAATATCGAAAAAATTTTCTGTTTTTTTTTGTTTTTCCAAAATTTTTATGAAGAAATCATATGATAAGATAATAAGAGGGTAGGAGAAGAGCGAGAATACTCTGGAAAGAATAGTTGTATGTTAAGTAGGACATCATAATTATATATAAAAATATACATATATATACATATATATAAGTATATAAAAAGTATGGGAGAAAAAAGAATACGGTGGGTGGGTTTAAAGGGGGCGATGAATGAAATCGAAATGGAAACGAAATCTTCTAAGTTATTCATAACTTGGTAATTTTTTGCTTTAAACTTTACCGCAAAATACTTTTAACCGACGAATTCATCGAATACTGTCTAATATTATTTCTATAATTCATTTTGTTTTTCGCTTTTTTCTATAAATATAAAATATTTGTAAATATAAATTATATAAATATGTATTTATATATGTATATGTGTAATTATTCATAAATTTTATATATTATTTACCGTTCTTTTTTTCATGTTTGTAACAACACGTTTAGAAAAAGAAAATGGAAATTTGGAGTATATTATATATATATTTTTTTCATCTTGATTTTTTTTTTTTGCTTGTTTTTTTTTCCTTTTTTTAATGTTTTATATTTTATTTTCCAAAAAAATGTCACCTGTTTCAATTGGCCACATACATATATGAAGCATGGAAAAGACAAATAGATGGATAAACAATTGTTAAACAATTCGCCATTCTCCCTCCATTCCCTCCCTCCCTCCCTCCCTACCTCCCTCCTCTATGAGGAGGTGTGGCGAAATCAATTTATATTAAAGTCTCATCGGTTAGCAGAAAATTTCAATTATTCTTGAGATCAAAACAAAAAGGACAGAAAATCATTAGTTAGCATTATTTTTTTGTAATATCGGCTATCTATTCATTCAATTTGGAGTTCGAATCGAATTCGCTGTTCTCTTTGTGTTTTGCCTTAATGGATGAAGATATTATATTAATTGTTTGTCAATATGCTAGTGGTGTTCATTTGATGAGTAGTGTTTTTTCTTCTAATTTTTTTTGTCATCGCTGCTCCTTGCAACGTTGTATGTGTTCAAATGAAAACAGGTTGAAAGCACCGATTTTCAGCTAAGTTTTTCATTTTGTTCTAATAAAAACTAATGTAAGACCTAAACGATATATATGCAGCCATATATATCTATACGTACATATGTATCTATATATGTTATCTATATATGAATGTTTAATATTACAAATATGTGCAAGTTATGTGCGCCTGTATATGTGTGTACACTTTCAAAATAATAGGTATTAGCCGGATTCATCTTCTATCCAAGATTAATTTTTATTATTATATCATTATTATTATTATTTTGTTATTATTATTATTATTATTATTATTATTATTATTATTATTATTATTATTATTATTATTA
>KK502404.1:514005-531480 GCA_000688735.1 Glossina austeni | reverse complement strand
TGAATTTGTTGTTCTCTGTTGTTTATACATAAAGCCCTCTTTGAATTCTATGCAAAAGCTAATTTTTATTTTTTCTATATTTTTTATTTAAACAAAAAATAAATAAATAAATAAAAAAATAAAAAAAAAAAAAAAAAAAAGAGGAGAAAATAAAAGAGTAAAAACAATAAGTAGGAATAAAGATGGTGGAATATTTATTGCTTGCCAAGGAATTAGGTTGAGGATATTTATAGTTTTTGTCGAATTATTTTCAAGTATGTAGTTTCGTTGCAGTTGTTTTCCTCATAGCGTTCACAGTTACTTATCAAGCATGTAATCATATGTATATATGTGTATGTGTGCAAGTATATGGGTTTGTATAGAGTATGAATTGCATTTTGTGGCTGCACGGTGTAAATAGTAGAACACTTTTTTGATCTTATTACCAACTTTTCAGATCTTTTGCTCTTAAGGGTAAATTGATGGGAAAAGTTGATTATTCGGCCGCTACAGAATTTTGGTTTGTGTGTTCGGTGTGGAAGTTATCGAAGAAGCAAGATTGGCACGGAAAAGAACAATGGAATGGGAGATGAGAATGGGAATGATGGAATCTTTGGCATATGCTTAATAGCGCCTACGATATTAAGGAAGAAATTTCTTTTACATTTATTTGTTCATTTTGGTGTATATACGAGTATTGCACACGGATTTTTGAAGTCGGGTTGCATTTTTATAAAAAATTATCGTTACATTTCTCTTGTTTGATTGAATTTTTTGTAAAATATATGTAAATGTATGTATATATGTGTATGCGTATGTATGCGTGTGTGCGCGTGTGTATGCATGTATGCATGCATGTATGTATGTATGTATGTATGTATGTATGTATGTATGTATGTATGTGTGTATGTATGTATGCATGTATGTATGTATGTATGTATGTATGTATGTATTTGAATTAAAATTTATTCTAATTTGTTTGCTAACATGATTATATTTAAGGAATAGTGATGGGGAAGGAGGGCAAGTAATTGGTGGTTTCCTTTTAATATTAGTTTTCTATGTGCATTCAATAATCATGGGCTGATTGGATTCGATGACAGACGGTCGTGAGTCTTGTGTGTGTCCCAACGGATGTTGAGCGGCCGCAGTATGAACGCTTGCTTCATGATTGCTTGCGGCAATCATATGAATTGGAGGTTTCGTTACTTTATGGTTCGGCTGGGGCAGTAAATGTTGCGGATGCTGTTGATGCATTGGCTGCTGCTGTTGGTGCAACTGATTGGCGGTAGTTAATAGCATAGTGGCAGCTGCGCTCGTTGGCGGTGGCAAATGGGGATGATGCAGCATCGACATGTGCTGTTGTTGCAAATGACCGTGGGTTTGTGTCGCTACTCTACTCGGTGTTGTAAAATGCTCAACATTGGCTACATTGATGTGTCTCATATGGGGATGAATTTGTTGTTGCATCTGCTCGAATGCTTCTCTGGAATCCGGCTCCGTATGATCTTTATCTGCAAGTTAACATATTTTAACATATAATTAATCTTTAATTTTTTTTTATCAAATTGTTGGTGTAGCATTTTGAAGCCTTCTTTTACCTAAACATTCTGAAGTGGCTGCAGCAGCCATCGCTAATTCTTCCTCTAAATTGTTTGGTTTGCAGCTTGTAGTTTTCCAATGTGTGCGTAAGCCCGACGCACTAATGTATTTCTTATCACAACCTTGACATACGTAAGGACGATCGTTGGTATGCAATCGCTTATGTAATTTTAAATGAACAAATTGTGTAAACTTTTGTGGGCATAAATCGCACGCATACGGTTTCTGGCCGCTGTGCAAACGCAAGTGTGTTTTTAGATTTGATGTTGATGAGAAGCGTTTTTTGCAAATGTCGCATTGATGCGGTTTTTCGCCGGTATGTACTAAGTGATGCTTTTGCAAGTGGGCTAGCTGCGTGAAGCTCTTCGTGCAGACATTACATTTAAAAGGCCGTTCTCCCGAATGGGTCCGTAAATGTACCTTCAAGTTGCTAAGTTGTCCGAAAGTTTTGCAGCAAACATTGCATTCGTAATGCATTTTGCCGTCTTTCTTTTTGAGAGGGTAGGGAAGCGAACGATAGCCACGCGAAGCCAAAGTGTTTGGACTGAGCGGACTACCACTGGGTGGGCAAGAGTTGCCATCTGGACTTATGCTGCTGGGTGGAGATATTCGTAGCGGGGACAGCCTTTGCAATGGTGTTAAAGATTGCATGAGAGCATGATTCATAATTTGTGTATTGCCTGGTAATAGGTGCAAGTTTGGATTTGAACCTGAAGAGGAATGTGATTGGCGATCGAAAGGCGATTGGGTACTACGAGTAGGCGAATGGAAAGTGGAAGAAGCAGCGTGTAAATGCATGCTTGATGGCTGCGCATTTACATTGCTATTAGAATAAGGTGAGTACGCTGAGTAAGGTGGCGTATGCTGACCTTCAGGCACATATGTTCCGTTTAAGCTGTTCGGCGAAAAGAGAACGTGATGCTGCTGGTGCGTCGTGGGTGGAGGCCCCGGAGAGCACAGATCTTTTTTGCATGACGATGACAAGTGTAAGTCTGTTTCGTTGTCTATTGTACTATGTTCTGGCATCCTAGCTATATTAGAACTGGAGTCTGGATTTACTGCGCTACCATAACGTTGTGATTTCTTATAGGAATAGGCCATTTCGGTTGGCGACGAAGGCGGCGGGGTGGCCGAATTAACTTGACGGCAGCCCACAACAACGGCTGCGGCGGTATTTTCAAGTCGATGTTGGTGTTGACCAGTTAATATTGTTTCTAAAATACTTGAAGGCGGTGTATAGCGTATATATCCCGGTGTTGAGGGCATTGGCGAAGTTGATTCAGCCTCATAATAGGATTTTGTTAAGGGAACTATTGTGCGTTTTTGACTTGATTCGAGCACAATGACCGTACTGGAAGCTGGTTGTATTGTGGCAATGGGCTCGGTGTTTGAATTTCTCGACGGCCTGCAATCTGCGTCGGTCAGTTCATCGACTTGTGCCGGCGAGATGCAACTTGTTGTAGTGATGGCACCGAAGCCATTGTGATGATCATCTACACCTGAGCTGGCACTAACTTGGAATTCGTCGTTTGGTATAGTGGTGGCGTTGGTTGCCTCAGTCTTGATGCTATTCTTAAACTCGTACTTAAGTGGCATTTTTACCTTGAACTTTCTATACTCGTTCTTGCAGCGATCAAGTGCCGCAATTGGAGGTCCTGTGATCGGACTGGTAGTGGTTACATTGCAGTGCTTTTGGGAATGTGCAATTACCGTTTCTTTGGGAGCGATCGCTTTTTTTGAACAATCCAATACATAATTATGTTCACTCTCACTGTCGCTATCATCTCCACCGGATGGGGTTAAACCATCTTCATGGTATTCATTGCTGTGGTAACCCTCATCTGAACGCACCGAACGGACGCTACCATCGTTTGGCGTTAGCTGATGATCGTATTGCGCTTCTTTTTGCAAAACCGGTGAACTATTCACATTTTTTATATCTTTGCTTGTGCAATCCTTCTCAGATGCGCAATTATCTGGTACAATTACCGAAGAGGTGGGTGAGATGGCGGTGGTGGACGTCTCAGGCTTTAAATGTAGAACACTCTGATGCGGTTGATGATGATTCGACGTTCGTATTAATGATCGCGGGTTTTGACTGTGATGAATATGCGGATGGGCCGTGTGATTAATTGGCGATGAGGAAGGGCTTGCTGTTGACAGACACCTCTCAGGCTGGGATGGCGCCGGCGGTGATGTGGCTAATGGAGGAGGCAAATGTAGGCCCATTACGTATGTTATATGATTGTAAGCCACCTCTGGTGAGATTTCTGTAGCAGACAATCGGTAGGGTGAGCATGGTCGTTTCGCAATGCAGTTATTTTCTTCGCTAGTCGGTATTTCGCCGACTTCGGTGTCAGGCTCTTCATCTTCTTCATCAACTGCTTGCTTGCAGGCGAATATTGTGCGTTCCGGATCCACATCGTAGCCAAGACGTCTCGCGAAATCCTTGCAATACCACACCATCAGTTCTTCATTCGGAACAATGTCTCTTGTAGTATAAAAATAAATATTCTCTTGATGCTGACAAGCCACGAGATTCATCGCGTCTAAGCTGTACGCAGAGGCGACATAGCGCATCCAGTTAGATTGCGAACGATCTGAACCATCCAGGTAATAAAAATCATCATCTTTAAATATCTGCAAGATTTCCGAAAAAAAAACATATTTGAGGGCAACAAAAAGAGATTCTGCCAGTAAGTACACTACAACACACAAATACACAAAAATACATGTACATTAATATTAACATTAGCTACAATAGTTTTTAGAAAATTAAAGTAAACTTCTGAGAAGTAGGACGTGGTGTCATCATAGTGCACTGCGTCCTATCAAAGAAATTCCCAAAGTACATACATACGCATACATAGAAATATTTGTTAATGCAAACACCAAAACTTATGCAGTACAGAGAAAAACAGAGCGAGCGAGCGAGCGAGCGAGAGAGAGAGAGAGAGAGAGAGAGAGAGAGAGAGAGAGAGAGAGAGAGAGAGAGAGAGAGAGAAATAGAAAGAGAGAGAGGAAGACAGAGAGAGAGAGAAAGACAGAGAGAGAGAGAGAGAGAGAAATTTAACCGGAGAGAGATAAACAATTAACAACAGAAAAAGAGAGAAAGTAAAAGCGTGTCTATGTTTTGATGTCTGGAATAAAAATGAAAAGAAGTTTGGAAGGAATATGTTAAAAAAATAAGATTGTTACTCGATTTGGTTCGAATTTTCCGGTACCCATCACCGGTTTTGTTTATTCATTTTTACAAGTTTATTAAAAATATGTCTACGCGGAGCCCACGGAATAACACGTTTCGGATATCTTCTCAAATTTGAAAAGTGAAAGGACTTATTTGTGGTTAGAATTAACATTCGACAATTTAGTGTAATTCCTATAAAAAAATATCTGACTTATTAACATGGAGTTACATTAGGATCAATAGGGCAATAATAGATGGGTCCTCGGAACCTTTTCAATCGCCCTATTTAATAAGCTCAAGACAAACGTTTGAATCCATGTTACAGCGTGGTTCCAATAAACAGATGAACAAGTTCGGATGAATTGTAAAGAGTATAAGCGCATTTTATTTATTGGGCTCGCAAACTCAATCTATGACTAATTATGAAGTACGGTATGATAAAGTGAGCGTATGCTCTGGTGATGGATACAATAAATAAATAAATAAAAAAAATAAAAATGTATAGGAAAAGTGGTTATCGATTAAATTAAAATCAACAGAATTTAGTACCTTAATATTCCCGTAGGTTATGTGGCATGTTCCCTGCACCTGATTGTGATCGTTTGATCGCAGTTGGTTGGTTTTTTATTTTTATTATTTTTTGTTGGTTTTGTTTTTATTTTGATTTGCATTATTTCAATCGATATCGATTCGATATAAGGTTAAGATTATATATAAGTTTCATTTTTGATATGAATTGAAAGGATGGTGTGGTCGGTCACACATGAAATAACAACGAACAAAAAAATGGAGAAAAAAAGGTTTGGTTGTTGGTTAGTCAATTTTGTTTGCAAATAATTTCGGCAAATGAAATGGAAAACGAATTGGATGATGGAGAAAAGTAGTACTGCATGTGTTGAGGGAAGGATTACATATGATGATTGCGTATAGGGATGGATGGGTGACGTCTATCGGCAATGGTAGTTAAATGACAATGATTATAAAAAAGGTAAAAATACAGCATGTCCTACATGGAGCAGTAGATATAACGTCCTTTTTTGAAGTGCAACATATCTGTGACAGATGTTAAGATTAAATGATTATGCGTAAGTGTGATAAATATGCGTATAGAGCACATAGTACTCTTCTCATTAAGCAGCAACGCAGTGATCAGTACAAACAGAGCATTATGAAATTTGTTAAGCCTAGCGAATGCATGATTAATGGTCGCTTGCGTACGAATGAATAAACGAACGGAATATGTTAGCGATCCAAAGATCAGAGCGTTTGCATGATTGTCGGTCTATTTGGATTAATGTCTGTTATTTTTTTGGAAGCTTACCCGCCAGAAATAGCGTGCAGTGTTTGTATCACTGGGATAGTGTGGAGTTGGAACACCTTCAAAAGGCCCAAACCGGGTACCGCGTGGTATAACACCTATGCTCCAAACTCCTTCAGTCTATAAAAATTAATTATTAGAACTACTGCCAAATATAATTTTCAGAGATTAATTACTTTGTAATTTACCTTTACATTTGGCGTTGAAAATACCATTGAAGGCTTAAGCGTTAAGCTGCGGGGTAGCGTTTTATCTGCTCTATTCGGTACACCACGCTCACAGCTAACGTCAGGCACAAGGTACACAGCGAGACGCTCGAAGTCTTCTTCTTTCATTCGGGTGACATCATAATCGCGACTGCCGTCCGGTGAGGGACTACGCGGTGCCTCATCAGACGGACTATTTATTGCGTTCGTGGTGTCGGTGCTAGATGCTGCAATCGACGTAGTGTGTCCCTGTGATTGTAATTGTTGTTGCGTCGTGATGTTCATTTTTTTTCAGTTTTTTTTTTTTTATTTTTGGTTAGAGAAGTGTATAATGAAGTATATCTTTGAATGTCTCTCCTATCGAAGAAATTTGATTATTATAATGCGGTCGTTATTGCTGCTATGCCGCTAGATTAAAAAAACTATTTATAGTGCACGCAATTAAGTTAAGGCGTAGTTTGGTTCTCTGCAATGAAAAAATTATTATAACCGTTATTTAGTTTTTTCTGCCATTGATAATATCCTATATATGCGTATACTAGGATAACCCACATAAAGTTAATTAGTGTTTTTCATTTTTTGGGCTCTTGTCAGCCAAAAAGTGCTCTATATTCCTGAAGTTTAATGAAAATAATTTTTTGATATTTTTCGAGACTTAACAAGAAAGAAATTAATTGCAATTTAGATCGAAAATTTCGATAGCTATTGTTGACAGATAACAGCTTGTAAATTCTAATAATAGGAAGATTCGAAAAATAAATGAACATTCAAAAAAAAGAAGATTTTTGACTGGTATCGAAAGCAGAATGACTGCGTCACTCTGAATCATGTAAAATCTCACAACTTTGACATTGTCAGGAGATTATATAGACTGTCTATTCGTTATAAATTTTTATATAAACAAACAGAATAATGGCCACATCAATTTTATTAGTATTTACATATTTTAATTGTCTCTTGTCTCTCTTTGAGGGGGCACGTAATAATAAATCGGAATAAGTAATCGAATATTCCTTGAAAATGTTCCTTTTCCTTTTCCTTTAATTTTCAATTTATTATTTAATATCTTGGCTAAGAACAATCTCGAAACTTGCTCCCAAGTGCTTTGTCTGATCAGTTATCTGCATAAGTAGCCATGTAGGCTAGAGTCGCGAGTACCAAGTCAGTGATCGCAGGCTCAATTCTTAACGCAATAGACTTTGCTTTGATCGTAGCTAAAGGTATAAGACTTACTGATTAGGCTGGCAGTCACCTCCCTATCGCTTTCTCTTTTCACACTTCGTTCTCATCTTTTACCGTTTTCCACGTGTAGAAGGCACCATTCCTCCCCTGTGCGATTGGTTACATTAAAAATAAAAAATAAAATAAATGATCGGGTCTTTTCACCATTTCAATACTTGGTTACACCTTTAACAACGTACCGCCCAAAGTGTGCTTGAAAAGGTCCTCTCAATTAAATCTGCGGTCAACACTAACAATATAACACTACAAGTCGCTTGGCCGTTTAATGTAAAGTAAGAGGCAAAGAAATTTTTCACAACTCAGACCGAACCTTTGGTTTCTTTCGCAACAACAATTTTCTTTCTTGGACAAAAGAAAGCCAGCGATGGGTGTCACCAAGTACCGAACATTATCGAAAAAATCGACAGTAAAGTACGATAAAAGTCTGCAAATTAATATAAAATTGCAATATTTTTCTCAAATCTCACGAGGTTGCTTGCTGTGAGTAAATTTGTGAGGCCACTTAAAAATTTGCCGATCGTTGAGGCTTTAATTGCCCAGCATTTACCGGCGTGCTTAAGACTATTCAGTTTCATGCTTGATTTGCAGGGTAAAGGCCCAAGCGAATATGTGTGAGCTTTTAGATTTTTATTTTAATACTTTCGATTTCGAGAACGCTGGTTATATGAATTAAAATAAAAAAGAGGAACGGACCAATGGGTTTAGTGTCAAGATTCCAATTGATTTCGATATTCACTTAAAGTTACTGGGGAATATTTGTAGTTTACAGTGCTACTACGATTGTTGTGCAAACTGTGGGCATTGTGTAAACTTAACCTATGAAATTTACCCAATCATTCATGTAGTCAATTTCAGTCCTTTAAGGGAGTTTTATTTATCATTTGTACTGTATTGATAAGAAAGAAATTTCACTTTTTATACCACACACCACTTGTGATAGAAGCTGTGCGGATGTATCCAATATCCAGAAGAACTTGGGCTACACCCACCTTTTATTATACCGATTGATTCAGAATCATTTTCTATTTCGATCTAAGTTTGTCTGTCCGTGTGTCCATCTTATATTCTTAAGTTCAAATGAAATATGAAACACCGACGTATTCTGACGCAAGGACAAACGCTATTGAAAATGGTTCGAATCGAGACACTTTTTCGACCCCTTCCCATATAACGCATTACTTTGAAAAGTCGTAACATGAATGACTGTATTAAGCGGAACGGTATTTTTGCTCTTCTTCTTTAATATTTCCTTCCTGGATTTCAGTGTTTAAAGTATCCTGAAAATTTGTAAAGCCATCGAAGGGAATATTCATTTAAATAAGAAGTTCATCACCATTTGGTTCGCGCTTTGTAGAAATCTCTTAGCGCTCTAAAGGTTATGGAAATCATTGGGATTCTTGAAGTTAACCAGTAATCGAACAACATTTTTACGACAAAAATGGCAAAAGGTTATCGATCAAAATGGCGTATATCCGCTTTAATAAAAATTAATTTTGTGTATAAGAAAAATGTATTTGAAGTTTGATGACACAAGGCCAAGAACTTTTTCTTTGTTTTATTGACAGTTTGAAACACGTTAATAACGCATAGAAAAAGCATTCTTAGGTCCCTTCAAAGAATAAGCTTCTTCGATAGGATGATGGAGCGATACTGATGTAGCTGTATGCGATTGTTATAGTTTTTAAATTGAACTTAGAATTACAACCGTCGCAAGGTTAAATTCAAGAAACCGCAAACGCCGATTGTTCACAATTCGCTCACAATCGCCAAAAGTTTAATAATTGCAAATGTATAGCACAGCAGTCTTTGTTTACTGCCACTATGTTAGTGCTTTTCAGTTCGTATGTTAAGCCCACGCCGTCGTATTTAGTATTATGTTGCAGTTATGCGAAGAGGTATTTGAGTGGTGGTGGGTTAATTGCATTCTCAAATATTTTCAATCTTTATCTTAAAATAAAATTTACAATGAGCAAAAACCCCACCTTTTTTGATGCGGAAAACAGACGGGATGCTGTGGACGTTTCTTTGCACCGGTTTCTCTCCCTTTTCAATAACGACATGCGTGCAACAACTTTTAATGTTGTTACCAACTCTGCAAGCGAATTCTCTATTTGTCGCAGGCAAATAAAGGGCCAAGCAGACGGATAGAACGACATGCTTAAAGTAATTCAACAGTTGATTCTGATCAAGAATGTAGTATAGCTTTATAGCGTATAGCTTTATAGCTACCGTCCGGATGTTGCAAACGTTTGCGACAAAGCGAACATACCGCAAATCTTTCGATGGTGAGTTTAGCAAGTGACTGCATAACAGCCCGGACTAATACAATTTTTTCCTTATTTTTTCTTCTTCTTGAATTGAAAATTTTTGGCCGCTATTTGGTTAATGAGATCTCCTTTTCAGTTTAAAGTGAATAAATAATTTATACACACAAATACTGATTGTGGGAATGTTCGCATATATGTACGTATGTATGCCTTTGAGTTTTTCGTTTCGTTTTTACAAACATATTAGCTGTAGCTCTCATAATTCATATCTTATTGTTTGCCATACAAAGTTCAAGGTCAATGTAAAATTAAATGCAATCCCGTCTCGTGTGTGCTGAAACTAATTGTGTAAATGTATAATTAATAGGTGTAGGTGTAGGTGTACGAGCATGTGTGTACACATACGTACATCAAGTATTGACTGTTGCTTTTAGTTAAAAAAAAAGAAGAAGCAAACAAAGTAAACAAAAAAAAAAAAAAAGGAAAAAAAATTACCGAAAGCAAAGTGCTCATACAAACATAGGTATATTACGGTCTGTGCATTCTCTTATCATAATCTAACCCTCTTTGCAAATTACAAATTTCAGAGCAATGTATGACATAAAAATTCACTTTTACTTTAATTCTCGAGCACATAACGCGTCGGTCTTGACCGTCATCATGATTTGATTTCATATACAGCTCGTCGTCACACTTAAATTGTTTACTTGCAATGTATTGGTAAACATACACACACCCATGTATGCGATATTGTAAGAGTGAATACGATAACATTTGAGCGAGCGATTGAGTATTAGTGTGTGAGTGAAATTATTTGTGCATTGAAGAATTTTTCAAGTGTATCCCCCACACAATCGTAACAAGAATCAATGGCGTTTAGATGGCAGAACGTTCGTGAATGATATTTAAAGAAATGTATGTCTACATGTACGCATATATATATATATATATATATATATGCAAATGTTTCCTGCATTCCGATTTTAGAAAAATTATTCTATATAAATATATATATATATATATATATATATATGTATATATATATGCAT
Source organism: Glossina austeni (assembly GCA_000688735.1). Classification (NCBI taxonomy): domain Eukaryota; kingdom Metazoa; phylum Arthropoda; class Insecta; order Diptera; family Glossinidae; genus Glossina; species Glossina austeni. Next base: position 520,630 of record KK502404.1, on the reverse strand, counting down.
ATATGCATATATAAATGAACATAGGCCGCCAGTTATGTAAAAAAAGCACACACACAAGCGACAGGAGACAAGTGAATGAGAGTCACTTTAGCCGGCTTTTAATTGGATTTAACTCACCATTGGATGCGTTCAAAGCGTTTCAAATGAAAGAAATGCGTTCCATCACAAATATCATATACGTTGAGTAATTCACTTTGATTTCACTTTTTTTTTGCATTTATTTACTTAATTATGTATTTTTTTTATTTTTTTTATTCTATTTTCATTCTTTTTTTTGTTTTTTCCTTTTTGTGAGTCTGATGACGACTCTACGAGTAAGTGTTCTAACTATTGCTATTGTTATTCTTTTTTTCTTTAGTTTGCGTTACAATTAAATATGTACTTCTAGATAATTTTTTTATTGCTCTTTGATTTGCGTGATTTAGCTTTTGGGCTCGCTCGCCTTTCGATGATGAAGCGCCACAAAAGCGTTGATACATATGCACCGAGAATAGAAAACTATATACATACATAATTATTAGTTGAAATTGAATGATAGGTACTTCGGTAGTTATGCCTTCTTAACCTTTTTCTTTTTCTATTATTGCCTCTTATTTTAATTTTTTTTTTTGTTCAAATACATTTTGTCAAATTCTCGTAGTGAGCTAATTCGCTCGCTCGCACCCTTACGACTGCATGTTGCAGAGCATTCTGATGCAATTGTTTTGTCGGCGAAAAAGCTGGAGGGACTTTCTCAAAGTGTAAACTTTTTCATGTAACTGTTGTTGTATACGCATTCAATACATACATAAGTATAATGTAAATATAAAAATATACATCCATCAGGCATATATATATATATAATAAATATACATACAGACGCTAGCCAGGCAACGTTAGCGAAAATTAAAAGCCGAATGCGGAAATTTAAAATGCAGACGATTGGATCGGGACGGGCAGCGAACAGGCCGCTTATACAATTTTGAATTAATAAGTTTACTACTGACCCATATTGAAGGAAAAGTGTTATGAGTAAATTGTAAACTTATTCTTTGAATGATATTTGTTGGGGTTGGTTTCAACAACACTTGTAGAGTTCTTTCTAAGAGAATAAGTGAGAAAGAGAATATAAGATTAAGAGCAGTACGTGATGAAACAAACGGTGACGGAGAAGAGAAAGGGTGCTCAGAAAGCTTTCTTCTTTTTTTTTTTTTTTTTTTTTTTTTTTTTTTCGTTTTGCATTCAAAATCTCAACTACTATTGAGTTTTATTTATAGAATTTAGTCTACGCATATAACGGCATTTAATCCTTGACCTTTATAGACTCGTTATTAAGTTTCACTTCGTTATTCTTAGTGCATATTCCTGGTTGTAATGTTGTTGGAAGTAACAATTCTCTGTAAATTAAGAGCACACACACACATTTTTTCTACCTACGTTTGAATTTTCATCATTCTTTCTTATAACTAACTATATATATGTGCATGCATATATATTTACACATATTTGTATATAGAATATACAATTATCCTTATACGTTATCCCATATGGAAGAATAAAAATTTGCAATTATCGCGATTGATCTCTAATGTAACTTACAACCGAAGCTTTGATTTTTATTAGTTTCATTCTTCACGAATTACCGAATTGCATGGATACTTTCTGACGCGTTTCTTAATATCACATATGAATACGAAACATAACCGAACCGATAGCGAACACATTCTAAATTCTCAGACATCCGGAAAACTGCGAAAGCGCAAAATTTCTAATAATTCCTCACTTATGTGTTCTTTGTTCGGTAATGGTCGTTATTGGTACTCGCGTTGGCGGCTATTGTGCCGAATCTCGAGTCCGCAGTACTTCAATGACGAATTGTGGCGCTTTGTGATGTAGGTTATGATTTTTTTTTTTATCTTTATTCTTTTTTTTTTATTTTCTCAATTATGCGGAAGGTGTTTTTATTCTATTTTTTTTGTTTCTTTTTTCTTCTTTCTTTTTCTTTTTAACTTCGCAGGGTTTATTAACAAAAACGTTTATGGTTGGGGAAGATGTGATCGCGTCTTCCCGGTCTTTTATTTTTTGGTATATATTTTCGGTTATTATTTGGTGGCTTTCGCAAAGACATGAATCCGAAAGAGAACGAGAGAGAGAGAGAGAGAGAGAGAGAGAGACAGAGACAGAGAGAGAGAGAGAGAGAGAGAAAAGACTTGTTGCCAAAAAATCGAAATATTCTGGTATGCGTTGGTTGGTAAAGCAATAACCACGTTTGCATATATATAACCGAATATATATTCTCAAAAATATGTACGTGTCTTTATGCGTGTGTACCTGCGTATATATGTATATATATGTACATATATGCGTTTATGTATATATGATTGTATCAGTATCTATCTGAACAAGGAAGTAGCAATGAAAATGAAACGATAGTAGCAGCAATAAAAATAAAACAATTTCAAGTGCTCTGAAAATTAAGCAAACATTAGCCCGCCCCATCGTCTCGTTTTACCGTACATAGATCGTAGGCCATAAGACGGAGGAAAACAAATCGAAAACTGATTTCTATCTAATAACGCATGTGCATTTGTGTGTAAATGAAATTTCAAGGACACTGAGACGCCAATGAATATGCGTCGTTTAATTGAGCAGAATCGAGTGATAAGAATTCGCTCGCGATGCACGCACAGTCACAGTGTATTAAAACGCTAGAATTTCATTTGCTCAAAGTCCGATTGACTATATGCCGTTAAAAGTCATACAGTGCTTATGCACATTCCCGCTGTAAATACGCGCGTTACAACTATGTACTTATTTTTAAATATTTGATAGATATTTTTTTGATATTTGCTCCACTGTCTAGTTAACACTTCTAATGCATCCATATATATATATATATATATATATATATATATATATATACATTTATATATAAACATATATATTTTATTTTGCTCAAGGTCACGATACGCTTCGCTTTTATTGTATATTTCGTTATTTTTGCTATTATTGTCGTAGTTATTCTTGTTGTTGTTGCTGCTTTTCTGTATTTATTTTACTGCACTTTTTTATCAGCTTCAGTTTTATTTACTCTCAATGTTACTGGTAGTAGGTAGTTTCAGTATTTGGTTTTCCTGGTTCTCAAGTGCAAACGATCATCATCATTATTATCATCATTGTGATCATCGTTTGTTACGATTTAATTTATGTATTCATCGTGGAATTTATTCTTCCTAGTGAGCACGCATGTGTATGTGTTTGTAAATGTAAACGCGTCTTAAATAATCGCAGACGTTTGTTACTCATACGTAGCGTATTTTAATTCTATCTTTACTTTAACTTTGTTGCTGGTGTATGTATATTAGATTTCCTAGATTCCATAATATTCGGCGACATGCAATGTAGGAATTTTACGGGAAAAGGTCTCAATTAATGCGATGCGTTAATCCTATCTAATCAAATCCCTTTTGTTTTCTTTCTTTTTGTTTTCCTTCTCCGAGACGACATTAATGTCTTGAAATAGTTGTTTATTATTGTTAGATAGGCTTTTGTATATTGAAAGGGATTAGGACCGCCGATCTACGGATATATTACGAGGGCAGGAAAAAAAATAAAGAAGAATCAGCTTACTCAATATCGATAGATATGCCGAAATATTACCACACTTTCTCAACATAAAAATTCAGTATGTATTATTTCTAAAGACGGTCAGGCTTGCGACGCAGTCATGTTCACCAGATCGCCATATTGCTTGGGATTTTAGTTAGCCTGCAAGTCTATAAATTTTGTAATCATTTCAAATATTGTTAATCCCTGATCGGATTTAAAAATAGGAAAAGAAAAGAATTGCTTTATAGTTTTTTTTTTTTTTTTTTTTCTATAAATATCTATATAGATATATGTATAATTTTTCATAAAAATATACCTATTGTACGTCGTCGAATGAAATTCCATACGTCTTTCGGAATATCCAAAAGTACGTTACCGACATCCCATAAAGTACGCATAAACTTCGGATTGACATAGTAGTAGTTGCGTCAAGCACTCATGATCACAAAGGACGAAGCTTGACCTCTCTATAATTTAGCCGTCGATAGCCGTCGATTCAATTCTAAAAAGCTTGAGTCCGATTCACCTACAACTATGCGAATAATAATCCAGCGAGCGTAACTTACAATCCACCGCAAATTTTAACCTAAGATATGGTGGCATTATTTTGGGAGGCCACAAAAGAAAAAAACAAAACCATGCAAAAAATGGCGCCGATCACACAATTGAAATGCTTGCACTTAATTTTGTTGTATTTGTTGCCTTAAGCGATATTTATTTAGCAAATCGAGCTATCTATCTGCCTACAATCGAGATCATGATTATATGTTCAGAGTTTTTTCGAAGAGAACGAAGCCGATGTCGAAGATTTTTTAAGCAAAGAAAATCGATTTTTGAATTCGACTCCAATTAGCAAAAAAATCAATGATTTCCTTTTGCTCTGTTTTTTCTTCTTCGATTAGTAGGTCAAAAATCAGTAGTTGCGAAAATACATTAATCGTTCGATTTTATCGATGGCACATAGCGTCATATTATAATTTTCAGCTGGGTGTTCAGAAATTTCATAAATATATACTCGATAGTAAATATCATATAATTATCATAATTTATTGAAGGCAACCAAAAAAAAAAGAAAAAATGCCAATCGGTTCGGCGGTTCTATAAAAAATGCATGTTGTGGAAGTAGTCAAATTTCATACCCACTTTCAAACATCAAAACTGCGTTTCCGAAAGAGGTAGAGACAGTTATGGCGTTACGGTGTTACGATGACAAGTAAACTGAGAAAACTGCTTCGAGTCTTGTCCTTATTTGTTTTTGCATGCGCGTATAGAGTGCATGCATAAGGTGACGGGTAAATTACGACTCGACTCGTACCAATCAGAGGGGTGCACTAGACGGCATATAAATCTAGGCTTAATCTGAAATTGGTACCAGGTACCAGGTACCAGGTACCTTCAATGAAAGCAGCTGGCAGTGAAGATATGCTAAGCAAGTAACCTCCAGCCCAGTTCATTCTAATTCTTCCCATTCGATTGACACGCTAATGTAATTATTGCCAATACAGATGGCCTTGCTTTTCACGAATCTTGCACACTGTTCATCGACCGCAATTGTTATGAGTCTTTATCCTTATTAATTGTAGATCAAACAATTGGGCGATGAGATGAGTATATTTTTTAAATGCTTAAGTAATCTTGGTCCCTGGCTTAAATGTTTTTCGGTTACCGAAGTTATACCGATCGAGCTAATACCCATCAATTTTCGTCTCATGCAGTCTTTTTTTAAGTATTCATTTATTTTCGATATGTTTTTGACTGAATCACGTCTGATTTTAAGGTTCAAATGGCATAACCGTAGGCTAAACGTTTCCTATCCTAACATGTGGGATCATAGAAATTGATCGCAATTGACAGCAATTGATATAAGATTTGAATGTGCTGCAGATCTTCCGATATTTGTAAATAACTTATTTAAGATAAAAATATTCAAGTCTTTGCATATGCCTTCGTACGATTCATGCGTTTATTTAGCTATTCTATGACGAGTATCTACAATTCGTTCTAAAGTGAATGATGTTTTTGTTTTGATTTGTTTCGCTTTGTTTTGTTTCACTTTTTTAAATACAATGCGTGCCAATTGCAAGTACGAATTGCAATATTTATAAGCATAGATAAGTAGGTACGATAAATTTACATATGTGTATACATAATAAATATTTTGCGATGCATGGTGCATACGCATAATATGGGATGAATTTCAGATTCACTTATCGGTAGTGTTTCTAATTATAGTTTCAATATTAGACTAATGAGTGAGCGATGACGAACGCGCACTAATTTCGATCAGCCGACGAGAGAAGGTGTTGATCAAATATTAGAATGTCGGTCATTTTTATAAGCGACTCGCTAGCTGCCTCATCGTTTTATTATTGCTTTCCTTTGTATTTGCGATGTGTTTTGCATTTGCATATAAAACTAAGTGCGAAATTTGTTTTCTTTCGTGCACTGATCGACATAATCTGAATGAATGGATGGGTTGTGCAATCCGTAATCGCTTCTAGATGTATATATATATATTTATATGGGAGTGTGTATGTATTTATCTATATATTTATGTATTTCTCCGTGTATGTGTATGTGTATGTGTATGTATATGTGTACAGTTTTTATTTATTTATAAAAGTTGCGTTTAAGGTTGAGGCCGTTGAGACCAGGAAGTACTTTTCAAATTGTGAAAATTAAGCGTATTCCAATAAAAATACTTATATGCAGCTATCACATGCATATGCGAATTGAATAGATGTGTGTATTTGCTTAGGCTTATAAACGACATCCATAACGACTATCCCGACAATTATAATGTTTTCGTTCGTTAATCTCTCCCTACTCTCGCCGCAACAGCGTTCATTTAACAACAATCGTTTGCTATTAGAGAGCATAATGAAGAATTTGAAAATGAAACGTGCGATTTTACTCAAATTGCACATACTGATAGACTCTTACAAAAGTGCATACATTTGTTGTCTTTTCATTTTTTTTATTTTTTTATTTGGCGGGTATTTATATGCATATATATATATATATATATATATATATA
>KK502404.1:359377-513949 GCA_000688735.1 Glossina austeni | reverse complement strand
TATATATATATATATATATATATATATATATATATATATATATATATATATATATATATATATATATATATATAACTCTTCTCTGTAAAATGTAAAGCAAAATAAATTTTATCTTCAGCTCAGCAAGTTTATACAAACAAAAGCTTTAAAATGAAATTGATAACAAGCTCTCAAGGGCGCGAATTCTAATGCACTTGAATGATTGCAATCGCAGTCGTACCCAACAATAAAAACAATAGCTAAAAAAAAAAAAAAAAAAAAAAAAAATAATAATAATAATAATAATAATAACAGAAATAATGAATAGATTGTGAGAATAGGAAATTATTCATGAACAAAACGCTTCCTTGTTTTTTGCTAGCGCTTACTCTCTCCGTCTTTCTATCTGTCTCTTCTATGCTCGATTCTCTGGCATTAGATGATATAAGTGCGTCCAACTCACAACTGAAAATTCAATCGTTATCTACGATAAACTTTTACAGATCAAAGGAAGACGATGTGGTTTTATTACATAGCAAAAAAAAAAAAAAAAAAAAAAATGGTAATATAGAAAAAAGAAATAAATAATTAAGAATAAAAATGAAACTAAAATAACAAATGCCTTTTATTGACTGACCTTGAGTTGTGCATTCCTATTAATCAAATAATAGATTTGTTACAGAGAGTTTAAGTTTGTCAGTTTCTTAACCTTGAAATTTACATTGATAGGACAGGAGCTGCGGCAGATGTTAGGCGCATGTCTCCTGAGCACATTTGCAATTTCGTAAGAGGTTTGCTTTTTCGCTAAAATGTATCAAATAAAGAGTTATTTCACTATATGCGCTCAGGAGAAAAGTAAAGAGTTCATATTATGTATTATGTGAGTGTAATAATTGGTTGGTTAACTATTGGATTTTTGTACAGCTTGTCATTATCTACTGCTTTGACCGTTAAGGTTGACAACATTCTCACTTTCGATTTTTCTATCGCTTGGTACGTCATAAATCCGTTTAACCCAAATCATTTCCGACCTCGACTAACTCAACTCAAACTTACTCCGACATTGTACACAAAAATTAAAAGCGATTTATTTCAAAATTAACTTCAGCCAATTTCGTATTACAATCAAAAAAAAAAAGAAAAAAAAAAACAAACAAAAAAAAAACGAAAATCAAAAATTATTTACATTTTCGAAAAAAAAGAATTGCTTTCGTTTTTGTTATTCTTATTTGATTGTTAAATGTTATCGGTGATAGTAGCGATAACACACTTATCACTAAAAATCAAATCATTAACATTTTCAATATTAGTTAAAATGGATTCGAGATATTGCGCAGTGAAAGTGTTTTCAATGCTTTTATTTCAATATATATTAAGCAAGTGTTTAGATCTCCTCTTTATAGATTTTGACCACTATCAATATTAAAATCGTCAACACCACCTGTCGTCATCATCGCCATCATTATTATTATATTAAATCTTTATCGTTGTCATCATCGTCATAATCGTTATTATTATTATTATTACTGTTACCAATCCAATGCGTCTGTGTAGAAAAGTCCTTAACCTGGGTTAACACAATTGCTGCCGCCCATAATGCAATCACACAAAACATTACAATTTTAAAGGCAAATGAACTTCTATAACGAAGATCAATGAACTTAGTAGCGATGGCGTTTCTGTTGCCTGTCTGTCTAAACAGACATATAAGTAAATGTACGTAATTTAATTGCAGCCGTGATAGTAGAACTTTTGCTGGGAAAAAGAAATCGAGTCTCTGTCTAGTCGCACCCATTTGAATGTCAACAACACTAGCGGCTTCGCCAACAACAATTTCAAATTTTGTTGTCTGCATCATACTTGTATATATTCATACAGATTCGTCCTGTTTGTTACCTTTTCGCTTTTTATATATATATATATATATATATGAAAAGAAAAAGACAAATTCCTCGTTTGCAGCAACCTATAGTTCGTTGACCCAGCGCTAAACGTAGCTAGACATCGGTCGTCGCCTTTTAATCTCGTTGTTGTTATACACACCCAAAGAAAAGCGAAACACAGAATTTATACTCGACACTGTCTCGTCAAGTGAAGTACCAATACCCAGCACGGAGTACGGAGTGACAGCGGCCACAATAGAGCTAAACTTCATCGACTTCATTATCAAACGTCATTATCTTCATCATCGTCGTCATTATTGCCGAACGGGCGTCAAAGAATGCCGTAAGTCGACGTTATCGTCAACGTTTAGTCAAAAGATAGTTCTAACCCTACTTGGCAGCGACAATTGGGAGGTAGCTGCTCAGTTTAATATGCTGTCACCGAGGTTAAGGACCTTACCAACGCAGCCTGTCTGTTTTTTGTCTGCACAAAATGAGCAAAATTTCACTTTTAATTTTTCCCTTATTGAAAGGTGGTCATGAACATGGTTATACATCTTTCCTTTTATATATATATATATGTATATATTCATGTATATTTATAAATATATGCGAATGTTGTGGCAGGTTCATTAGTTACAGATAAACATATGTACGTATACTTGAACCTGCGCACATTATCCGATTGTGTATGTTTGTCTGCAAAAAGCGTATGCAGGCTTTGCAGACTAGACGTAGAGAAGGGGAATTCTGTAATTTTTTTACTTAATGCTTAGTCAGGACGTTGTTCTAACTTCACAGTGCAGCAATCGTTTCAAGCTGCTCAGTTAATATACTGGCGGCTGAGGTTAATGACCTTGTTTACGCAGCCCGTCTGCTCTTTGTCTGCACAAAGTGAACGAAATTTCACTTTTAATTTTTTCCCTTATTGAAAAATGGTCATGAATATGTTTATACATCTTTCTTTAATATACGTAACTAAATCTATATATACAGGAGTCATTGCAGACCACTTAGATCATATGAATGGACATGGGCGACATGGACCATTAATTACTAAACTCAATTATTTCTCGATACTCGATACGTTTGTAAAAAATATATGGCGCGTATGAAAAATTCTACAATAATTTACGAATGGATTTTAATCTTACGCCTATATTATCATTATGTAAAGGGCTTCTTAACTAATATAATTTTCGATGTAGAAGTGATCATAAAAGCGGTAGAAACATTTTATTTTAAAATATTCTCTTGACCAAAGCAATGTTCCTTTCTTTCCATTCGTCAAAATCTGTTTTTCACTTTTAATTATTTTCTTTTTTTAAGCGTACAGTTTAAAATGGGGAAATAATAATCTTTTATGCGATCTAACTCAGCTGCGGATAGCTTATAGAAAAAATTTAAACTTAGATTGTAAAATATTCGGCTTTATTAGCGGAGATAGACTATCGTTACCTGATCCTAAATGCTCATGATCATGACCATGATCATGAATTGAATAAATAAATTTTGACACCTTGAAGGTTCAATATTTTTTAAGCATAATTGCAATATCGATGATACTGGTGGAGAAAGATAGTAGGCAATCCGTAGAGACATCACTACGGGCAACATTTGCAGTACTATTGCAATTTTTACCTCAAGTATCGGTTATATATATCATTTACTCTTTGAGTACCTCAAACGTGAGAATATAAGTTGAGACATCAGCGTCATCTACGTGTGTAGATGAGCTGACTGTAGTTATTTGGAAAAAAAAGTGCATCATATTTATATGAATGAAACGCCCGGAACGGCAGAGACAGACAGAGCAGAAGATGAACAGACTGAATGAATTAAATTATCGATTGATTGGCTGCATATTTCTGGATTCTCGGTCTAAAGGAAGTTTATTGTGAGATTAATAAAGCCTTAATCTCCTATTGTCCTGCTGTCCTGCTGTCTTTCTTAATGCAAGATTAGCTGACTAATAATAAGTCAAAATCAATTCAAATCGAAAATGATAGACTTTTTTGCATTCCGTTTATATAAAAGGAATTTTAATAGACATTCATAATGATATCATAGACTAGTCCACGAAGTATCTATATATGTGATTTGAGTGTGTGTGTATATGTGTGTGCGCGTTGCGGTAGGTTCATTAGTAACGGATAAACGTATTTATGTATACATGAACCTGCGCACTTTTTTCGACAACATATATACATTCGTAAATGTGTGCGTTTGAAAATTGTGCAGACTAGAGGGCAACAAATAAATTGTTATGTTTATGTCTGGTAAATGGGAAGAAAAAAAAGTTTCATTTGTTTTCGCCGTTATTTGTTGTGGCTTTCATCGGAAGGTCATTGACCCAACTGCTTCCCTGCCTCTGAGGTCTGCCGTTAACGATACGACGGCTGAGATTTTGTATGCGATTTTGTTGTTGTTGTTGTTGTTATCGTTGTTGTTGTTATTGTAACTTAAAATTAAGCATTTTCATTAAGAAAAAAATTAATAAATATTTTACGTTTATTCTTATCTTTTACATGCTTTACCTTTCTTTGTTGCTCTTCGCTTTTCCTTTATTTCAAATGCATATGTAGTGACTTAGTTGTTCAGCCTAACTTCCTTTTCGATACATGTTATTATATATATGTTTATGTGTATAATTATAATACGATTAAGTAATATTCAGTCTTATGTTCTCACGTTTGTTTAGTAATTTCTTATTCATTTACAAAGTTTTGCTTTTATTGGCAATTTTTTGTTTATTTTTATTTTTATTTATTTATTTTTTTTTTTTAAGGTTTTTTTTTATTTGCAAACTTAACTCTAACTAGAAATAGCTATCATTAATAATAATAATAATAATAATAATAATAATGCAATACGAATGGATATATGGATTTGTATGAGGATGCATGCGGAGAGGAAATTTCTTTTCTCAGTTTGTGCCAGCTCGGTGGCTTAGCTTTCTGATTTACTTTAGAAAGTATTTTAAACGCGATTTAAAGAAATTAACGAAAGCAAACATATCGCGAAAGTTTAATGGATGTCGGCGTAACAATTTGCTGAATCCTGAACACATTGCGGTGGCACAACACTTCGATAATTTGTCAAAACCTTTTACAAATCGATTTATTTTATGCTATGCTATGCACTCGACAACATACATACACATTCACTTAATATTGTAGTAATAGTATGCTTTGAAATGAAATATTATTTGTAGTTTTTGTTTTTGTTATTGTTCTTCTCGCTGCTTTTTTTTTTTCTTTTCTTCTTTTTTTTTTTATTAAGCATTTAATACTAATGATAAATATACGATAAATGTTTGAATATTTATAGCGTTTTTATGTAGTTATGAATGGTTTAAGAGAAAAAATTTGTATATAAATTTTGGTTGTTTTGCTTTAATATTTATTGACTTAAAACTACTTGAGGAAAATCAGTCTTTTCTCCTAAGACATGACCTGCCTTACGCGTCAGCAGCCCGGGATAGGACTAAAATGCTGTTAAAGAATGTTCTGCTAGTGGTGACCGTGTATGTGTAAGTGTGTGCAGCAGGAATCTGCACACATGTAGACAGTCGGTTGGTTCGTGTGCTTTCGTGCAGAGGCGATGAAAACCTTTCATTGCGACCCCACTAAACCAACGAATATAACGATAACGATAATGACGATGTTGACGATGTTGATAATAATGATGTTAATAATAATAATAATTGCAGCGACGACGACGCTAACGATAATATCAGTGCCTATGTTTTTAGCCATAATTCGTTGATGACTGCAGGCGTTACAATTTCTGGAAAGGAGTTAGGATACTAACAAAAAACATATAATACATCAAAAAGCCCCATTGTCGCCTGCCGCTATTTGGTAGTAACTTTGACAGTAGTAACGGTTTTCATTTTTGGCAATGATAACAAAAGTGAAGTTGTGTATATATGCGCACTACGGTTATTATTATTGTGCTCTATGATGGTGGTAGTGTAGTTATTATTATTATTATTATTGTCTAGTATTTGGGTGTGAGTGGCAGAAGAACGTTTGACTGACTGCTCCGTCTAGGTTATTAACCTTCGTTTGCTGTTCGCTGCTGTTCGATGTTCTATAAGAAAGTAACTTGGGCTGTATGCGTCAAGAAATTCATCTAAATAAACTTTTCGTTTCATTCATTTCTGTATATATGTTATGTGTGTGTAAGCAAGCGTTGTACGTATTATATGATAAGTAAAATGAAATTTTAGCAGACAGAATTTCGATAATTTTCGGCTTTGTTATAATATGACAAATTAATGCCATCGATTCTCTTTTATGTGTGAATCTTTAATTAGGCGATAAGTTTTTGTTTAAAAAATTTTGTTGCATTGAATTTGAATAAATTGTATGCCCGTATAAATACTTTCGCATTCGCGTGCGTGTCTATGTATATTCAATATATATTACGCATATAAGTTATCCATCTCACCTGTCGTGATTATTAACTTAATTGATATGAAAAATACGGGTATGCACCGTTATTTTCATGTTTATTTCTATTCATTATATATGCAATCAACGTACGTTTGCAATTCAGTGCAGCAGGAATTGTCAACAATATAAGGTGCACAAGGAGAACATTAACGCATATACGGATAGACACATATAAACAAACACACACACACACATATATATATATATATAGGCAATACGCTCCCATTTGCAAATTGCTGGTTTAACATCGCGTAAACAATCAATTGCAGAGACTGCGCTCAGAGTTAAAATTCTCTCCGCTCGTTGAGTAGGTTTTCAGAAATAATTTTTGTTAAGCTCTCGCGCGTAATGAGTATTGTAACATAGAAGCGAAGAGTTCAGGGTAAATGCTGCCTTGACATTCACTTAAAATCAAGCAACCAACCAACAACCAGCCAACCAACAGGCCATGCCTGAATGTTGCTTGAGAATGATTGTGTGTCGCTTAAGCAATATATATATATATATATATATATATATATATATATATATACTCCAGGGTCAGCCATGAGACTCTTCATGTCTGCTCCTCTCTTCTTTCTTTGGACCAGTTAGTGTTTTTCTCTTTACCAAAACTGTATTCATTATAAGTTGTCGTATTTGTATCGCGCTTGAGTAGGTCGGTCATTGAACTGGCTGAACAACTAGTTTCATGTTGAATTTGTGATAAGAAGAGAATGAAATAAAGAGAATCTACAAGAGATGGAGAGATTGTCTGCAATTTTTGCCCCAGAGAGTTACCATAATTTTGTGCGCTCTCTTTTTGGCCCCATCATGCACACAGACCCGTAACGCATTCATTTGAAGTTTGAAACACTTTAAAGTAAGCGTTATTGTGTATTTGCTGCGCATAGTTGTAACAGACATTGACCGCTCTGTACATGAGTCCGGCATGATCCAATAGCATTGGTTATAGTTGTTGTGGCATTTGTGACTTTTTATTTTTGTTTTTGTTTTCACTTTCGTATTCTGTTTCGGAAATGTTCTTCTATTTCGATTTAATAAATTAATTGTTGCTGTTGTGCTTTTTTTATAAAAGATCTAATTATATGTGTAGGCTCAATATGTTTCGCTTATGTTTGCGAAACGGCAGCCGATAGTATTTCATATACATTTTTGTATTTTCGTATTATTTGTTTTTGCTAAAGCGTTATTCAAAATCATTATTTAGTTCGTTTCGGTGGTGATTAACCAAGCATTTACAAATGTGCTTCCGATGATTTCTGAAGTTATACCTATTTTTGCTTTGTTGTTTGCGTTGGGCAAACATTTTCTTAAGGTACCGCAATGCAATTGTGTAGTGTTAAATAAAACAGATAAGCAAACAAAGAAACATTACGATCTGTGCTTCGTCGTGTCGTCACTGAGGAAGAGTTTTTTTTTGTTTTTCGAGCAATTGTTTATCGAATCATTTATGCATTATGCTTAATAACATAACACATCTCTGTTGATTCGTGAGGCAAGTTTGTTGCTAAAGTCGTTTGTTTGTTGACAAAATTTGTGATATGTTCTAGTTTAACGAGTTCTAGGTGCAATTGCTTGCGTGCTTTTTTTTTCTTTTTTCATTTTTCTACTTATGTTTCTCATTCTACATTTTGCCGAAAGTTCAATGAACGTTCGGCCGACCACTTGCTAAGAAGAGTAAGAGTGATTTTGTTTTTTGTTTTTATTTTTTTCATTGTTGCTGCTCGTTCTCGTCGCTATATTCACCAACTAACCACGTAAGGTAAAAAAAATCTAATGTATTTCTCATTTAAACCGGTAGAAATACCTTTTGCCCATGTGCGTGCTTGTGCAACAGAAAATTATAGGAAAATATAATGACTCGAAAGGAAAAAGGAGAAGGGCCCGGGGTGTAATACAAAAAAAAAAAAAAAAAAAATAAAATAATAATAAAACTTCAGAAAAAAGAGAAAGACGGTAGACAGTGAAGATACTCATGCACATCACACACATACATGCACGGATGGATACATATGTGTAAAGATTATTACATATGATTATAGTATTCGGCAAAGTTCTTTCTGCTTGTTGCACATTGTTAGGTGAATGCTCTTTTCACGCCAAGCTATTCTGTAGCGCCTTTTCGTTCTTCAATCACATCACAGGAGGAGTTGAACTGGTTTCGCATTCGCTATGGACTTCTTTACTTTAGAGTGAGTGCATTAAGATTCACTTTTGCTGTATTATATTTGCTGCACTATACCTGTGCTGCCGCTGCCTCATTGTGAGCTCTGCCAATGTCACTTTTCATGCAGCTTTCGGGTTCAATAGCATTTAGTGGCAAAGCACGTTAGACTATAGTGATTGCTCCGGACACTTTCTGTGGGTTCGATTTCTTTTTATTTCTGATCTCTTATTCTAACGAAAATGAAATCAAGTAAAATTTGTAAAACCAGCAAAAAAAAAAAGAAAAAAAATAGCGAAAAATACGATAGAATAACGCATCGAGAAGAAAAGGAAAAGAAAAATTTGTGCTGCGGAGATGATCGCGTCATCTTCATTACTATAGTTGTATGATGAGGTTTACATATATGTATATATATATATATATATATATATATATATTGTATATTTATACATGTATAATATATATAGATATGGATGNTATTGTATATTTATACATGTATAATATATATAGATATGGATGCGTATATATATATATGTATAGCTCGTATTAGTTGCGGTTGGGTTATTGAACTTGAGCTTAAAAGTGAATGAACGAACTTTTCCACTAACATTGTTGGCAGCAGCGTCGTCGAAAGAGAAGACCTTGTGAATTTTGTGTTCTTTTTCTTGTTATCATTTTTCGAAACCGGTTACTTTGGTTTCTTCTTGTAGGCGAGGCAACGAATCATGCTTATCTTAATTAATTGCTTTTACGTGCATATACTCTAAAATTAATTAGACGATCATCTGTTCATCTCATTCGTCTCAATCGATTCTTTGATTCGTACATCAATGCGGTTATCGTATAAAAGCTTCAAATTTATTAGTGTTAGTAACGTTGCGATGGGACGGTAGTGTAAAACTTAAAAACAAAAAAGCTTCGCTCTGCATATATTTTGTTTATATTTTTTTTATTGTTGTGATTTTCATTTAAAGCGCGGATATGTATTATAGCTCTATAGATTCTGTAGATATATAGTCTGTAGACTGTAAAAACGTCATTTAAAGTCAAAGTCAAGGTTTTCAAAAAGTTGCTACTGGTGTGTTAGGGTTGTTGTTTGCTGTTGTCGTTATTGTTTTTGTTGCTGTTGTTATTTTTGCCGTTTGCTGTTACTGTCGTTATAGCAATTGTTGTTATTGTTTTTGTTGTTGTTATTATTATTATTATTATTGTTGTTGTTGTTGATTTACTGTATTGTATAATAAGTCAAGCGTTTTTAGCTAAACCAGTTTCCTAAACATGTCTAAAATTCGTAATATGTTTGAATGGCTGTGTCGTTTTGTATTTGCATTAAATATTCTTATTTAATATATTTATTTTCCAACTCGTGCAAGTTTTGCGACGTGGTTCCTCCCCATTCTCATTCTCTGCTGCTGCTTGAACAAACAAAACATTGAGAATTTCGATTTCGATTTTGCAAAATATTGCAACAAGAACAATCACGACAACAACAACAATAACAACAAGTTGTGAGATAATATTTTAAAATTAATTTTAATTTTAATTTATAATTAAAAAATAAAATTGAAAACGTAAACGCGATTCAATGTCACGTTGAATTTTGAAAGATCGAATCTAAAATTAATTGAACTATGGTAAATAAATTAATTATAAATCGTTATTTATATATATGCTTTTAATCATTTAGTTATCTCGCTTAACTAATTAAGAAAGTTTGTCTGTGTGTCCATGCAAATATTATTTTTACGGATTTCAAAGACAACGCCTTTAGTGGCGATTTTATTTTAGGTAAGGAGGGGAAATTACGGGGGCAGGTGTTTTTGAAAGCCCACTATTTAACTCACATCAATTCTTTTTTGCACGGTGGATAAGTGCGTGTAACTCGCTTTCCAATGCTTCCTTCCAATCAATCATCAACTATCCTGTTACATATGAGTACATGCGCTATGTTTTATGTATAAATATATATATATATATATTAATAATGTGTATCATTGTGTTACTTACCATCATTTGGAGGGCGGTTTAATGTAATCTCAAATAATCCATTTGACCCAAGTGGACCAGTGTATCTGTGCCTCCACGTAATCCATAAATATGTTCTTAGCACAATTATTTCATTAAACTTTCTTCTCATTAAAAACACTTCAACAAATAAAATGAATACAAATAATTAATTTTTTTTTATTTAGACGTATTTACTGCAATTCTTTGTTATTGCAATTAGTGTAAAAATCACTTTGATTTTTGTTTTTTTATTTTTAATATTTTTAATATTTTTTTTTTTTTGTTTTTTTTGCTAAAAAATTAAACTATAACTTGCAAATACCGTCCTTCCTTGTCGCAATTTGTTCACGATTTATTTATTATTATTATTTTCTTTTTTCTGATAAAAAAATCATTTAATTAATTGTTTTCTAAAGTATTTAAAGTATTCTTATAGTGCATATATATATAAAAAAACAATATATATATATATATATATATAAATATATAAATATATAAATATATATATATATATATATATATATATATATATATATATATATATAGATACCGTATATATGTATGTATTTTTTAATCTTTTTTTTATTTTTTAATTTATTTTAGTTGTAATTTTGGCTGTTGTTTGAAAAATTTTGTTTGTGTGTATGTTTGATATTTTCTAACTTTCTTCCTAATGTGTCTATATGTGTGAGTGCTTTTTAAGTTAGAATTTTTGTAGTTACGCTACCGTGTCTCGATCGCAGTGTTGCTTACAGAAAACTGATTCATGGATGAGTCGCGTCGCAACTTCAATGTCGAGCTGTGTTGTGTTTTTAATGCTGAGCCTTCTGAAATCTGCCGCTGCTGCTTCACGGTTAGACTTTTTCTTACACGCACAATCAATACAGTAACAGAACCAAATACAAGCACAGGCACACAACTACAAATACAGACGCACAAACACATACACGCGCGCTCGCATATATATATATATATATATATATATATATACACATATATATATGTATATATATATATATATATATCTAGATAGATAGGTATATGAAGGTAGTAGAAATATAGTTGTCTGGAGAAAGAGACTATTAACTAACTGCTGCTGCTGCTCGTATTGTTGTTGTGCGCTGCTCAGGTGTTCTGACACACCACGCTATTAACTTAGGTACTGAAGTGCAGTGTTCTTTTACTCACACATCAGCTTAGCTTATATCGCGTTGGAGTCTCTTCGCTCTAAGGCTACCTGTGTGTTTGTCCGTTGCTTGGCTTAGCACAACAATCTTGTGTCTTAGAAGGTAAATGAAGAGCAAGAACGCTCTCTAATGTGTACGACGCATATGAATGTATGTGTACAAATGTGTGTATATGTATGCGCTTAGTTGTTTGAGTTTGATGATCACAATGGCATTCCGAGTTCTACTAAATGAAAATATAAAAAGAAAAACTAACCTTTAGAACCTATTTCAGTCTCCCAATGAAAGAGTTATAAATGTGCACACACACACACACACACACACACACGGACACACACACACAAACACGCGTACATCCGTACACAGGCACTGACACAGGGACTCATTCATGTATAACATAGATATTTTGTAAACACATCTACACGCACGCATATATGCACATAAAGTTATATCTACAGTTGTTTAAGATTTTTCTTTTCTTACGGTCAGATGAGAGTATTTTTAGACGGATACACGCTCGCCTATGTCAGCATCTCGTTGATTAAGTAACGTTCTAACATGAGACTAAAAAAAAAAGAAACAATTGCGCTCATTATATGATGGTTGTGTTTGTAAATGAAATGAATTAAAATAAAAAACAAAACAAAAAAACAACGAGCACAACGTTGATGCTGTTTAGTTAATAGCAATGGCAGTGATCTTGACAATGATCGTTTCGAACGGGCGCTCGTTGTACACATTATTAGCTTAGAATCATATTAGAAGCAAATGCTCTCTCGCGCGCACACTCATGCATAATAAAAGCTGAACTAATATTTTACTTCTCTCTGTGATAGGGTTCTACAGTAGCAATAAGCTTTCAATAGACTTAACCATGTGTGCTCTCTCTGTCTTTCTCTCTTTCTCTCTCTCTCTCTCCTTCTATTTGTTTCTCTTTTCTCTCTCTTTCTCTCTCTCTCTCTCTCTCTCTCTCTCTATCTGCTTTCGTTCTATTCATCGTTTAGTGCACATTTCTATGGCTATAAACTTGTAGATCCATAAGCAGAATAAAGATTGATGTGATTGTTGTTTTAGTAGATTACTGATTGAGTGGTCGATGTGTGTATGCGTATGGTTGTGTAAGCGCGCTTTTAAATATATAAAAAGACCACTTGTTACTTTCGGCGTTTACACTTTTTTTCTCGTGCGTTCTACGAGAGAAAGGTGTTTGGTTCCTTTTAATGTCTTCCTTACTACTACTTATTACACCTAAGCGTTGTGCGACAGGTGGGATGGTGTTAGCCGCGAGGTCATTGCTCCTTTTCTACTTTTGCTTTTGATGCTCAAACATTGTTATAGACCTACATAATATTGTTACCCCCAATCACAGCTCCCTCTCCTCTATCCGCTCTTCTTCTTTCTATATAAATGAACTTTAGATTTCGTACAAGTTGCAAAATGTTCATCTAACTTATTTGATCACTTTGGTTAAATATTAACAAAAAGAAACAACAAACCTATTGCGCGCATCTTCATGTTGAATCTACTTTTGTAATGTTGTTAATCTAATTTTGAAACAACAATCTCGATTTACAACGATTCGTTGTATAACACAATCCATCAAATTTTTTTTTTTTTTGCAATTTTTCTGCTTATGGCTGAGAACGATTAAGAACTAATATAAGTGTTGAAGATGTCTAAACGCAAATTTCCATGCGAGCAATCATCCAATTCAGGCCAGAATATGTTGACCAACTGACTAACTAACGCTTTTTTATATCGAATATGCTGCTCTTTTTTTTTTTTAGTCTCATTTAGTTAAAATATTGGCTATTGTTGTTTTCGTTTTCTACCAAATTTGCCTTGTTTTTAGTATCGCTTATAGGTTTATACATCTCTACTTTTAATCATACATACGCACAAAAGAATTTATTCGTGTCTTATACGCTGATCGGAATCTCGGGGTAAAAGAATGCCATATAAGTGACTGTTAAGCGTTTCTTTTTTCCTTTTTTTTTTTTTTTTTTATATCTTTTCATATTTTAGTCAAGTTCATTGACTTCTTTTGATCGTATTTTTGTACACACAGTGTAAGTACATATGAATGTGTGCGCAATTGTTTAGTCAACTCATGTGCTTTTTATATCGAGGAGCTGAGGAGGAAGGTTTATTAATTTTATCTGAATGTTTGTAACATTTGTAATAAATAAATAAAATTTAGTAAATATTTAAGCGGAGAACTAATAAACCATTCTCTCCTTCAATATGCAGATCTTCACATAAAGTATTAGAAAAGCTAATTACATTCGCACGTTTAATTCCTAAATTCCGAAAATGAAGGAACGCATGATTTCCTGGGAATATAGGTATCGAAACATGCCGTCTCCTTAACACATAAACAATGATAGGTAACAACAACTTATAGAAGGCAACACTTGCTCACGAGCTTTAGTTCATGCATTATGCAGAGCTGTCGTTCAAATCGTCGAATGGACTTGAAGTGCAAAATTTTCCTCTTCCTTTCAACTTCTCTATTAAAAAGCTTACAAACTATAGAGTGAATTAATAGTAAAGTACTGTTCATTAAAGACAAAAAAAAAATCACGCTTGCTTAGCTTTTAATAACTAGACGATCAATATTCGAGATCCAACTTGAGGTAAATGTCGTTCTTTCACTTTTTTTTTTTTTTTTCTTTTTTAATGCGTAATAAAAGTGCGAGCGTGTATGTGGGCTTGTAAATTGAATTCGATTTCATTGGTAAGGGTTCGTCGACCAATATTGAAGGGATATATCAAATCTAAAATTCTAACAAAAATCAAACATTACAAAGGCGACATGTGAGAAGAATTAATTAAAGTTCAAGTTGAAAAAAAAAAAAAAAAAAAAAACAAACAAAACAAATTCCAAGCTTGCTAAAGACTTTTCAAATACTTTAACTTGTTCGAGAAGGAACAATAAATTTCAAGCCCTCAAACTATCCGTCATTAGAATTCAAGACAAATTTTACTAACTAATGACCATGTACTAGAACACAGAGGCTAGAGTATGTCATACTTTTCAGTTTTGTCCAAATTAAAATTCGGGTTCTTCACTTAAGTCTTTCGTTTCGCTTTACATATTGTGTTTGATGATTGTGTGTGCTCCAATGAACATATAAAACCCTAAGCAATATATTTTCTATTTGTACAATCATTTAACACCATTACCATCAATCATTAAACATTACTTGTCAAACATTTTTCTTTTTCTTCTTTCTCTTCAAAGGAAATACATTTAAGAATTTAATAGTTGATTTTAACTATTAGTATGTATTAAGATTAATTCAATTAAAACTTGAATTTTTTGTTTTTTGCAGACATACATTAAAATAAATGCATACATAAAATATTTGTAAAAAACTGGATATTTACTTATATATGGACATGAACACACAGTCATATATATATATATATATATAAATATATAAAACGCACATATACACATACACACACACACACACACACACACATACATACATACAAACACACGTGCGCTTGAGTCTGAACATTGTAAGCATAAACTAGCTAAACTGTAATCGAAGAAATAATCTTAACGCTTTTGCTAGCCTCATGCGCTGCTGATATTGCTGCAATGCCGGTGCAGGTAGTATTGCAGCTTATAGTTGCCAATGCGCACATCGGCGTCGTCAATCAGCACTCGGCACTAGGTAAGTGGTTCAATAACCGCTGGTAACCTTTTTGATTTTAGTGATGTTGACTGAGTTAGAGAAAAATCTCTATATATATATATATATATTATAAAGATGCATAAAAACTCGTTAAGAACATTCACTTTGTGGCAAAATTTTCTTGGCCGAAGCAAATTCAGTTAACCAAATTATGTGTAGAAAATAAGAAAAACATTTTTTAAGTTAAATTCTACCTCCAGAAAATCTTGAATTCTTCTTAGTTAAGGTCGAACATATCGCTATTGTGAAAAGTTCGTATCTTCCGTGTTTTAATACTATTCAAGACGGCATAGATTATCGAAATTTTTGCATAAATATGCTTGAATGGTGAAAAAGGGGGTAATACTTTCCTCAAGAAGATTAAGGTTTATCTTACATTCTTCCTCTTCTTCCTCCTACCTTTATAGACAGACTTAAGTTGAAAAATTCGCTAAACCGCACCGTTCCTCCATCTCACAATTCGCACAAATAATGAATAATTTTTTTATTATATTATCACCTCCCACGTTTTACTACCCGTTTGGCTTTATTATACTATATTAAATATGTTACTTTAGATATATGTATATAATATATAAATATAATGTTGGAGTTATGCGATACGATATTATGATAATTAGATGTTCCGTTGGTGATCCGAAGTTTTGCAAATATTAATGAATGTATATTTGTTCTTGCAAGCATACAATTTGCTACATATTAAAGAGTTGACATGACAAGCTTCAAGCCAAGTGCGATAATTTGAAGACTTCGAAATAATCATTTTAAGAAAACAGACGTGACTTCTTTCTAAACCTTGTGAACTTGCATGCAGAATAAGTTCACTGGCACAATTCTTTTCTATTCTTTGCCGATAGATGCAAAAATGATAAAAACAATAAGAATGAAAAGTACAAAGCAAATAATGGTCATGATCATAGAAGAGAGAAGAAAAATAAAGAATTATAAAAAATCTAATATCAAATCTTTTGGAATAATCGTTCTATATATATATATATATATATATATATCATGATATCATTAGATATCTATGATATGAAACAATTGAATAGGAAGAAGAATTTCAAAGTCTATTATTCTTTTCCTTTCCTTTTTCCATTCATTACTTTATTATTAAATT
Source organism: Glossina austeni (assembly GCA_000688735.1). NCBI lineage: Eukaryota > Metazoa > Arthropoda > Insecta > Diptera > Glossinidae > Glossina > Glossina austeni. The sequence continues at coordinate 497,436 of KK502404.1, read as the reverse complement.
TTAAACGTAAGTTTTCGATCGCCTGCTCATATTTTTTACGATGATCGTTTAATTTTTCTCTTCAGGTATACAAAAACCGTACACAAAACTTTATAGAAAATTTACCAAAAATAGAACTCTTTCTACGTGTGTGTGCGCGCGTGAGTGTATGTATGTGTGTTTGCATTCGTGTCTTGTATGAACATGCGAGAGGGTGTGAATGCAGTTTTGTAAGCCTTTAGGCTCTTGTTGTATGCATGTATGCTTGTGTTATAAGATTCTTTCTTCTTTAATTAATAAACACGATCTGTGTGTGTGTGTGTTTGTGTGTGTATGCGTGCTTCGCTGCCTTGGTATGGGTTTGTGCATGGTTAACTCTCAGATTTTCTCTGGCCGTCTCGCACACATGCAGTTTAGGTTTCTTGTTTATCTTGCATATATGAGCTGCTAGAAGGAATTCACTCTCTTTCCGCAACGAAATGAAAAATGTGTGTTAAGCCAATGACCGATAGTGACTGCAAAAGCTGGCGTTGCTTGCAGTGGCCTAACGGTACTTATGCACTTTTTTCATTCTTTCTTTCATTTCTTTTCTTTTCTTTTCTTTTCTTTTTTTTTTTCTTTTTTTTTTTTCTATCACAATTGTGCTTATGGTTGCGCAGTTACACACACACATATAGATGTGCATACACATACAACATTGCCTATTAGCTAAAGATTGACAATCAAACAGCTCTTTTTAGAATTAACACTTATACACATACCCATACATATACACAAACACACATATACATGCTGGCTTGTGTACAAACACTTGTATATATACAGAAAAGAAAAAAAAAAATAAATCCCATAAATTGTGTTACACTGTGTTAAACATTTTTTAGAAAAAGTAGAAACGAGATTTTTACATCCTACTACTATTGATATAAACATCAACTCTTTCTCTTAATGTCTCTTCATTTTTTAAGCTTACGTTAGCCACTCTCTACGATTTGATTTGAGAATAAGAAAAGTGTCAGCATTTTATTCTTATTTAAGTTATATTTAAAAAAACGATCGATCGTGCCAAAGGCATATGCAAACTGTTCTATAAATATGTTCAAAATACATCGATATGGAATTGTAGATTTCATTGGTACCACATAATCTTATATATATATATATATAATAACTTTAAGTTTAATAAATTCAAACTTTCGTTATATTCAGATAATTTTGAAAGATATGAGATTTTGAAAGAACGTGATAGCAGATCAGCGAATTTGATGCCGAAATTGGGTGTGTTTCATAGACAAAAAAAGTTGGTGAATGAAAAATTTACAAGGTATTTTTTTGAAACTAATGCGTAAAAATCCCCCCAACTCTTGGCAAAGACTTAATAGCGAAGCTAACCAATTGCACTTTCCTCGCCTCAAATCACGCCTTTGGAACATTTGAGGCTTTATTTTTGGACACCAAACGAAAGAAAACAAATTTAGTTAAGCCTTAATTGTTTCTCGTCTAAATTGGGCGGCTGCCTTACATTTTATCTCCACATGATTAAACTATTCATTGACTAATGTATTGAATATAAGTGATAAAATAAATAGTATCGCGCCTTTCATAGATCACTGCATTTATTAATATCCTATTCATAATAGGTAGACTGATATAGGGGATTAATCAACGTTATCTCTCTCCGTCTCTCTCTCTCTCTCTCTCTCTCTCTCTCTCTATCTCTCTTTCTTTCTATCCCTCATTCACCTATTAGGCCTAATACGATTGTTGCAGTACCGTTTTTGCTTTCAGTTCATATATTGATTTTTTATTTATTCTTTTTATTTGACTGCACTAAAAGGGGGGAAAGGAAAGCACAAGGCAATCTTGGCTTCAAATATTACGAACGTTAACTCATCAAATGCTTTGTAATAAAAAAAATAAATTATATCGAATGAGAACGGAATCGGAACCCTGATCGAATTGTCTCTATACCCTTTTTTTTATTCTTTCTTTTTAATGGATTATTTTTTTGAGCCTTGTGAGAAGAGAGAGATGGCTTTGGCAATATTTGCAAAATTACTATAAGCTTTGCTAATACGCGGGCCAAATCCAAACCAAAGCCAAAACCTGGGACGGGCTGCAGACCGTAGCAACGGGTAAACGAGTGTGGAACGCAATATTTGGTACCCGATATTCTTAGTAGGAACAACACGAATTTATATATATATGTATATATAAGTCTTTCCCTTGCAAAAGCTGTTGTTAGCAAGTTTGGTCCCGTTTACTACATGCTTCGTAAATAAATTCACGAGAAAGACCAACGATTTGATGCCCATGCGGTAGCATTTTTACTTAAGAGACTTTTCGAATTTGACAAACGAAAAAAGGGCCACAGCTAACGTCTCCAATATTTGTTTATGTTGCAAGTAGAATGATGTTGTGTGGTGTTTCACGCGCCACGATGTGAACTCGTTTTCACATCTGTGCTCTGTACTAAGATTTTTTGCTTTAAAAAATGAGACCTTTTCTACAGTGATCGGATCGGAAGTTGCCAACTTTGATGACTGCTTTGTCTTTACAACAACTGAACTTTTTCGTCACTTTCTGGCACTGGAAAGAAAAGTAAGAAAGAACACAAAGTTACAAAAATAGTTATAGACAGTGCTAGCCCCAAAAAAAAATATTAAGCTCATACGCAGTTTTAATAACAAATTTATGTTATTTATAGCAATAAAGCAACTTCTTTAACGCGGTACGGCGCTGCTTCGTTTCGTCCACACAATCTGATATGTTGGTCCTTCAAAAAGAAAAAAAAAAAAGTTTAAATATGTTTTCAAAGCATACGACCCGACATATTTCTTCAGCATATTTTCTACAGTTCGTCGTTGCTTTAAATGACGGAATCCATTATTTTCAATGCGTTCTCTCATCCTTGACTTTTAAAAATCCATTTAAGAGCACATCATACTTTATTACACATATTTCATTTTCAACACGTTTTCACCGACTTAATATATATTTAGTAGTGAAAATGCAAAATATATACACATATATAAAGGGACCTTTAGAATGCTTTTGTCTAAAATAAAAAAGCAAAATTACTGTACTTATTACAATTTTGGCATAACATGAAGTATTGCATAACAACATACCTATCTGAACTAGGGGCGCATTTTCCTATGAAACTGTGAAACTATGAAACTGTCAAGTAATAAATTATGATTCGAGTTTATGATGTTCCGCATCGAACGGCATTATACACAAACGTAAACGCAGTTTGCATGTACATAGACACTTATGCAAGTGCAATATGTGCTGACAAATATTTGTAACTGAACAAAAGGCACTTTTTCAAATTTCCCAAAAAGAAAAAAAAAAAAACGAAATTTAAAAAATAAAATCGAGCTTAACTAGATTCGAATAACAAAAAAAATTGTTTAAGTCGACAAGTAAACAAGTCGAAATTATGAGAATGTGGCCTGATCTTTACACACAATTCAATCAATTATTATTATATTTTTTTCTTCTTTTTGTTATATTAAAGTGTTTTACTTTGACTGTGAGACAATTTCTGTGATAGCGCGCTCCAAAGTAAAGGGGGATTTTTCAAAATAGCAACGAAGAGAACCTTCTAAGTTCTTTTATTTTGTTCAGTCAGTGCCTGGAATACGGTGACGGCCAGAAAGAAATAAGGAAAGAGAAGTGGATAGGGCAGAGTGGCCGCAAACCGCTGAGGCTTATGCTTCCGTCAGCTGAGCGGTCACTGTAGTTACGGTCCATTTAAACCCGCGAACAGTGATTTAGTAGTCGCGATGCACATGCACTGGGCTACTCACGCGGATAGACTTTAGACGTTCTACATCGACTCGTTCAGTCACGGAAACATGTCGAACAAGGATTGTCTGATAAGTCGTCTAGAGGGATGTGCTTGAGATGGCGACATGGCGTTTTTCCTTGTCGTCGAATATGTAGAAATATTGGGCTTATCAAGCTTTTGGAATTATGAAATGTGCCCAAGGTTATGGCCGGAGCAACGCATGAATTCTCTTTTCAGCGGATGAAATAATTACTGCTTTAAAGATAATGAATTTCTTTGCAATTAATTCCAATAAAAGTTTCGGCTGATCTTTGATGAACAAATGCACAATTTCGACGACATGTTCCAATTGCCCAACGCATATACCACCCACCGACTATGCTACGAAAGAAACACATATAATCATAAACTTGTTACATCAACCAGATCGTGTCGGTTAAAGGTTTCTTTGTGAAATGTAAAACGAAACGCTAGAGTTCTCAATAAAGCCGGCAGCTTTAGATGCTGATAGGAGTTTAGGAGTTTATTTTTAAAATTCATTTCCCCCGCTAAATATCAATTATAATAATAATTATAAAAATAATAGATGTTTGTGTCGCAATTCATTTTCGAGCCGATGTAAGAAACGCAGTGTAAGATCTGCAGTTATGACCTTCTATTGCGGAGTGCTAGTTAGCATTCTTCAATCGCCAACACATGTCTTTTTCAATTAGATTCCTGAAGATGTGGGATTTGGAATTTGCTCTATATTGGACACAGATAGCGTAATGTCACAAGATTGACCTTTCAAAACCTGCAGATGTCGAAGACTAAAATTCCGGGAAATTTTTAGAGTAATCTTCAATACCCTTAGGAACGTCTAAACGGCAAATACAAAACGGCAAGGTGTACATATCTAGCAGACAGTATAGATCCGAGTTAGGATTCGGTCGGTATCAAACCGACCCAGACATGCAAAACCAGACGTGGCAACCAATTATAGCGAACACGTTTACTGTAGTTTAATTTGCTTTAAAAATTAAAAGTAACTAGATTTTCGCAAAGAACTCTTAATGGATTGATAATTATATCTACGGTGACTAAGATTTCTAAGTTTATTTCCATAGAGTCTCTGGAAGAGCATTTAGGAACATTCCGGTTAATCTCGCTTAATACGGACGGGAAATAAATTATACCATTTGTTAACTTAACTAGAGATGAGACACTTATGGTAAACCTAAGTAAGGCTAAAAAAAAATAATCAGCCTAAAGTTCCTTTTAAGTTTAAAGTATGCCGACTTCCTGAAGTGCCATCCAATCTTTTCTCTTTAGACTGTCCGCAAGAGTATGTACATTGCTACCCTTCTCATCAAATATTGGTGGACATCCATAACAGTGGGACTACGTAGAAACGAAAGTCTTCATGCATGGACGGCTATAGTAGTGTGATAGCAGTGTGTGTTATTCTTCAAGCAAACGCTTCCCGCACTCTCGATGACTTTTCTATAGAGAGTTTCTTTTCACCGCATCGCAATGATTCCGCCTTTATACGTCTGATTGCTTTGCTCATTTGCGAGAACGTCAATGCAGGGACGTACATTCATCACCCACGCAGCCGTTTTGTGGTCTTTAAACGATATCTTCTTTGCTTGTTACAATGAAAATAAAATCGATTTGTCATTGAATTGGAACGTCTGATCGCTAATTTGTGAACTGAAAAATTAATAGAAATCCTCTTCCTTCGTTAAGTCGAATTGAATTTTCGATGAAAAGATTCAGTATAAACTTACTTACAATCGATGTCGTATGTAAAGGCTGCGAACTTTTCATATTTATTAGCGAGAGTCGAAGATGTGTTTAGAGCTTTTTTGGGTCTCTTAGGTCCCTTCGGGAGCATTATCGCTTGAAAGACATAAAATAACATAAGACGACACTGCGCGATTTCCTTCGAATTTTTTTGATTTATTTGATTTCCACTTTATGCCATCTCCTCTCTCCCCATAATGACAACGTAATAGTTTGCTTATTCGCAATCTTTATTACGACTTAGTTACTGTTGCACTACCATGCTACTATTGAAGGAGCGGGTGGTGGCAGGGGGAAGGGGAAGGGGAAGGGGAAGGGAAAAGAAACAACTACAAGTTTTTTCTTAACATAAGCTTTAATCCTAATGACTTAATATATAAGAGGTTTTTTAATTCGCTTTTACATCTGCTTTTACATCTCTAAGAAGGCGACAGAAAGACGGATGGTTAAGTGTGAATAGTTTCTGCAAGTATTCGCTTTTATAAAAGTTTTCCCCAGAAGTTTGCTTCTTACAATTTTTTGGTTTTGCTTTGGTTTGGTTCGGTTGCAAATTGCCCTCTTGACCAGAACTGTTGTGTTCATTTTGAATGTAAATAAGAAATGCTTACATATTTTTCACATGAAAGAGGATCATTTACACGACTTCAATTAACATTTCAATTATGCTAAATTTTGTAAGCGTTTAAACACAATATTTATGTCCCTTAGAGGTCAATTTTTTTTTATCTTTTACCTTCCGAGAGCTTGTCTCTAAGTGGACAACACTATTTTCTATACTTATTCTGTATAATTAAAGTTACAGGACCTTTAGAAGAGACGGCAGAACAAGTGAGACCAACGAACGACTGCGTTGAGTGAGTAGCACCAACACAGGCATTTTTTCTGACACCCGTAGAAGATCCAAACTAGATAACGAATGCAATATACTTACATAATTAGTGATGAAAAAAGCGATCAGTATACCTTCATCCCGCGATTTTATGCATGTCTTTATGACCTAATTTCGCATTTTACTTAAGCTTCAGTTTTTTCTTATATGCTTAACCGCTAAACCTATTTCAGTATCAAACTTCAATATGCTGAAAAGAAAACCCATTTTTCTTTGTTAATAAACTCATTTGTTCTTTTTGTTTTTTGTTTTACATCACATCTAAAACTAATTTAAGAAAATTTATGAAAAGCAAAAAAGAAGGAGAAGAAAATTTAACTGCGTTTTTCACTGAGAAGACGCGAGCGTAACAATGAATGCATGTGCGTTGCACGCACTTGTGCGCTAGGCAAGAACCTTTCAGGCAGTTCAGGTTACATCATAATTATAACAGACAGAAAGGATGTTGAAAGATCGTATTTTACAAACAAAAACAAAAAAAACAGGAGCACACATAAATAGCATAAATTTATTCTCGCGTTCTATTTCTTCGTAACTGAGAATCGGCTGAGAATTGCAGTTTATGCAGCAGATGTAGAAAATATGTGAAAATCCCTTTGGAAAATGTAATGCTTTCATTCTATAGTGTGTTGCAGGATGTCATTGAATTGTAAAATTTGAAAAGTCTAACTGTTCGTTTCTCTATATTTATCCTGCGAGTCTTCAAATGCTGTCTGCCGTCAGGTGATTCTTTTATGTAACCGTGAAGAAAGAGGAGAAATATAAATCCTTTCTTTATCGATTTACAGTTAGCTAGTGGAGGAGGACACGAAACGGCAGCAGCAGCAGCGCACTTAATTAAGATATAAGCAAATGCTAGACAATAGATTCAAGCAATACTTCAATGACGTGCAATGAAATGCGTCGTTTATTGTTTCGTTTATTGTTTTTACACGGCTGTAAAATGATTTACACAGAGATAAGTGTGAATGGGAAAATGTCTTGCGTGGTTGAACCTTTTTTGTGCCATTCAACAGACTTGTTGTAAAATCAAGCGACAGGATGCAAGTCGTATGCGCAGGCACCAGTGAGTTTGCTAACACAATTCTTGTTTGTCTTATTAATAACGGTTTAATTCATTCAATATTCGTGTGTTTAATGCTTACATTTATATATACCATGCAAATGTGTAGGCTTGTAATTTGAAAGTATTCGCTACCGCTTCCATTAAATTATTAAAAGATTTTTCAACTTTGAATGAGAATTCCGACTTAACGTAAGTCTATTTAAAATAAATTGTTTAGCTATTTGCAAGTCCTTCAATTCCATCTACTTAATGTAGTTAAGTTCATGCTCTTAACCGGCTTACTGTACTTCTCAGGCTTCTCAGTATCATCTAACACATGTACGAACATCGTAAATTGTTCATTTTAGTTGGTCTGCATAAAATTGGATTAACCGAAACATTAGGAACCGTAACGACCTTGAGCATTTAAATCTTTTGCAAGGCAAACTGGCAAAGGGTTAACACCTCCGAGTTAGCTGATAGCTGCATTTAACGAAAAGGCCAAATATCTTCTTGGTTGTAAAATGAATCCTTCTAGAATGACTCTGTTATGTTTGGAGGAGTCGCAATTATTTCCTGAATACACGAGAGTAAAACACGATTCAAACAATGCAAAAACACTTGTGAGGAAGACTCACTTCCTCACCAGCTACCAAACGTTTCGCAACTAAACTAGCTTGACGCGATGTTTTCGCTCACCAATGAAGAAATTCATGCAGTCTGTGAACAAAGCAATCAACTTAGTCACTTCTTTTTGTATTTCTGTTCGCCTAGTTGTCTGTCCATTTACCGATCTCCTAAGATCGTGTATTAAGTTTGAAAACTTGCCCACAATGCTATATGTGATCCTAATTTCTTCGTTTTAACTCGTTCACTTGGTTGAAGGTGAGCGATACTATGTGAATCTTCGGAAGATCATACGGTTACCGGAATCCTCGCCTTTTCGTAGTGCTTCCAGCAAACAGTAGCTGTTTGCTTTAAAACTCTTATTTGTTAGAGCTGCTCAGTTACTCGGCAAAGAGTGGTTTAAGATTTATGACGGGATTTTCGCTGGCAAGGCTAAGAGGAGTATCGGAAGCCGTTTCGTTTGTCTGAAAAAAGGTGGCATTTTCTTCTTCTCTCTGGTTCTCGGTCACAGCGGTCACACCAAACATACTCAAGTTCCGATCGTACTACGCAATGTTGGAGGATTGGGACACAGTTGAGTGTGTGCTGCGTAATAACGTCCCCGGAAACCTTATTTCCTCGAGAAAGTATAAAGTGCTGGATGGTCGATAGACCAAAGGCAATCTTGACTTCGGCTACGTATGGTAAGATACCACCTAAAGCTACATAGAATGGCGTAAATCTAAAGAACGATAATTTATGAAATGATGACTATCCACGGAGGGCAGGCTGCTCAAAGTAGAATTGTTTCTGGTATGATGACGCACTTCTAATCAGACTGCCCGGAGGAATAACGCTGAGTGCGGATCTTCGGGACATATCGAGGCGGCAATAGGCTGGTAGATAAGCCTCGACACATACCAAGCTGGAGTAAATTGGCTCACAGTCTTTTTCTCGTTTGGAATCTCAGAAGTCGTTGGGCCCTATTCAAAATCCAAATTGTCCTACTTCTTGGGGACACCGGTTATCGCTTATCAAATTTACTCGTGTGGTATCGGACGCCATCAGGGTACACTTACATTGCTTACCTCGTCTAAGACGGTACTTGTTGCGATAGAACCAGTTGCGATAGAACACGATTTCAAAATATCGTTTCTTGTTTTTATTTTTAATTTATCGTTAAGAAGAAGAGTGCAAAACAAAGAAAGATGGATTAGCGATAAGTTTTGATGAATATCAACCTTGTGATCGTCATCATCATTATTTTTAGAAAATGTCTTTAATTTCATTGATATTTGTTTTTATTAAAGCTTGAAGTTAACTCACTTTTTCATTTATATATACACTTGGAAGGAAACTTCGGAGAAACATTAAGCCAACTCGCCATAGAAAATGAAGTTCAAATTATTTCTGATAAGATAACAGTTCACCACATTCCAATGTCATCATCATATCATAGGAGGCATAGCCAAGCGTTAATAAATTTGGGCATCTTTTAAAAGGCATAAGCTCTAGATTGTTGATGTCCTAGATTTTGCAAGTTTGCGTAAACCGTTTGCGTTTGGGGTAAAACATTTATGGATGAGCGAGTATTTAACTGTTAGTTTTGATAATGTTCTGAATGGGGTGATACCAGATTGATAAAGGAAGGTGAAGGTCCAACTCAGGACAAGGTTCAATTTCAAATTGATTATTTTTTAAACCCATCACCGCACAGATGAGTGTTGTGATCAGCGAAGCCCATGCTCCCCTGCCCCCCATTATTCTTCTTTAGCATGAAATTTAATTTTCCTGTTTTCTTTTTTTGCTTACGGCTGACCAAAAAAATACATATATATATATATCGATAGGCAAATGCGGCCGTTCGGGATGCTTGAGGTTTTTCCTTCACTGAATTGCAGATGCACGTCAAGAGAAATGTCCATTTTTAATAAAATGAATGAATGAGAAAAATATTGAATTTTTCCCGCAACTTTGACTCCTACAAGAAAGAAGAAATCTCCAGTTTCTCTATTGCGGGCAAAATGTACTTAAGAAATTAGTACATCATCAGATTTAAGCGTTGCCGAAGATCGAAGTAAAACTGTTTGCTGTTATCATGTGAGGGTTTTTTTTGATTACAGATAACGAAACATTTGGTGTTTTTTTGGTTTGGTAATCAAATCGAAGGCCAATTGGGGAATTGTGTAATTTTCACACATGTCATCCGACACTTTTCGGCTTTAACCTGCCCATATACGGTTCTTTAACAATTTAACGTTTACCTATTTAAAATGTAAAGGCAAGGGAAAATAAAATTATTCACACGCACAGTCGTTCGAATATTTTCGATATATATAGTATATACAAATATACAAATATATATATATTTAGATATTAGTCATAAAAGTTCATTTCCGTCATACCGCTACATACATCCCTTTTACCCGCATCGGTAATCGAAAGTAGTAACAACAGCTTGCAATCCTTTCATAACGTAAAGATTACAAGGATATATGCGCGCATATCAGAGCAGTTTCATTGCTCCGTTAAGTAACGAAAACAATTCAAATAAAGTAAATAAACAAAGGTAACGGGAATAGCAACACACTGGCAAGCACTTCGGAAGAACAAAGGGTTGGTTTTTTCCTTCTTTTTCCCTCAATTAAACTCTATTCTTAACAATCGCATGTTGTTTTCGACACATGTTCTCACTGCTGTTATTATAATAGAAGAAAACGTAAACCAAATATTTTACTTCTTAGAGATATTTGTTTGAAAAAATTTACGCTTTATTTGTGTTCTATTTGTTGTTTTTGTTTTTGTTTTTGTTTTTGTTTTGTCAAATCTGATAGAAAAACCTTTTATACCCTATTCAGTATTTTTTCACTATTTTTTAATCTGCATACGACACTCGATCACACACATATACACTGCTTGACGTATCTGTATGCTATCTATACAATAAATTCACATACGTAATACGATCGTGAACAGTTAACAATTATTGCATAAATAAAATGAATTTCAAGTGAAAATAGATCCATTTTCTTAAGCATTTCTCATAAACATACATATATAAAAGTGGCAAATATTATTGAGTATTGGAGGAAAGCCGGGAAAAATGCACTACTCTCACATGTTTGAAAGTTTTAAAGACGCACTATGTGCTTGTATTTAATACCGTTACGAGAATCGGTACAAAACCTTTGCCGGTCATTGACTTACTTATACTTTCGCTTTGAATTTGCGTATAGACAACGTAATCTTTCGCGTACATTTACAAATTCGATTTCCGTTGAGCTAAGTAATACATATATGATAAGAAATATGAAAGTTTAATTTGCTTTTAAGCGAATCTTCACTATTTTCCCTAACGATAATTTAATTATTAATCTTTGCTTGTTTTTGTTGTATACAACTGAAGAAAAGAACAGAATGCATAGGTAGACAATAGAGACTCGAAAGACAAGAAACTTCCTCGATTAGAAAAAGTAATTTTGCCAATTAAGTGAAACACTTTTTATAGGAGTATTAAGTTAAAGACAGCTTTTAACGAGTTCTTGTGATTAAATTGCGTTTTGCACGTTTTATCTATAATGTAAGACTCAGAGACGACAATTCCTCTCTTCCTATGACTACTTAAATTTAGTCTATTAATCTATCTCTACAAAATTGTTCAGTCACATACGCCGAATCGTTTAATCGAACGACTACCGTTTTCTAGGCCGAGTAAGAACTCTTTTATATTAATTCCGCGTACATTGAACGCTCACTGGAATGCGTTCGCGTTGACTTTGAGATTCTTTGCCGACTCTTGAAATGTGGTTAAGAAAAAACCCCCCTGATCCCTTTTCTTGAGCACCTGAATTTCTCCGACACCGGCTGGGTGATCGTTTGATTAGTCTTTAGACCTTTCTCTTCACATGATACTCGTGCAACTATATATATATCGGTCTGTTTTATTTAAATAATATTTCTTTTTATTACTTTTCAAGCTTCAAATCGCCATAGTTTCTTCCGCCTTCAATTGTAGAATAAGAGTAATTACATAGCAATTTTCATTTTCGATCTTCATGATCAAAATTTCTTAAAAATTCTTTCTTTTTCTTATTCATTCAGACGATATCTCCTAGATTGGTGACATGGCGATGGTCAGAAAGAAGAACGGAGAACGGAGAAAGAGACAGGAAATAGCCGAATAGGGGAGTTATCGCCACACACTCACAATCGCTCGGCATTAAGGTATGGCCTACAGGCTATGCCGACTGCTATGCCGAGTGGCGTTCTTAATGGTTCGTTACGCCCAAAAATAATTACACATAACGACATAAACTGTCGGTTTTTGCTGAGTTTTTTTATCTGTTTTGCGACCAGTGGAACTCAATCCAAAGAACAGTAAAGTCCGAATCTCTCCTCGCTGCATTTTACTTTCAGTTGGTCTCTCTCTTTCTCTCGCTCCCATTCTTGCTCGGATGCTCTCCCGGAGGATATCAATAAGAGTAAATCGGAGAGACAGATTGGATAGCAAATGCCCACGATCTAGTTCGCTTATGATAATGAAATATTTAAATAGTAAAAAAAAAAAAATAAAAAAGGAAAAGAGCATTGCTAGCATAATGTGATGAAAAATATTTCATCGATCAGTGGGATGAAGCCCAAGTTAAGATCAGAAAGTCTTTTCAACCAGCAGAAAGGTTTTACGGACAGTCAAATCCAACTTCCATATATTATGTAGGGTGATGATTATGATAATTGGACAAAGTGTATTATAAATGATAAATAATTGAATATATGGAGATAAAAGAAGTGCGATAAGTCAATGGCTGTATGACGTTGTAAAATTTAATTTCAAATTTTGTATATTCGATTCCATTTCTCTTTATAAATTATATAAACAACAAGTTTGTTGCTTAAGTCTTTTGCTTTCATATGCGTGTATTATCAATTATCGTACATCGTTATGCGTATATGTCCACCTATATATACATATATATACATATATATACACCTAAATGTATTCGTATTGAGCGGATATACATTTGTATTCGTATTACTTCATTGAGTTGTTGTCGGTTTTGGGTTCAGCGAACCCCAAAAATTTGTTCTATACGACTCATGTGTGCCGTCCAATGGTTAAGTTTATTGACCCTTTTTACATAAATGAAAACAACACTAAAAACAACGCAAATTGCTTAATATTTCGTATACTACGTCGTTGAAATGGAAAAGAAAAAGAGTTTTTGTGTTTTTACTTTTTAATTTTATGTTTATATGATTTTCGTTTTGGTTGAAATTCGGGGCTTTAACAAAAACAAATAACAAGAAAAAATTACAGTTAACACATTCATTGAAACGTGAGTGCGTGAGTAGAAATTTAAAATGACGCAGCAAAAGAGCACAAAAATATTTTTAGTATCATTTTGTTCTTTATTTAAAAAACACGAAAATAAAGAAAACAAATAAAAAATTAATAATTAAATAAATAAATAAGAAAAAGTAAAAAAAAAAAAGGCAAAATATTTGAAAATAATGTCCAAACAATAAATATTCTCAACTGCGTGTACAGCCGTCAGATGATATGTTTTTTTTTACCAAAAAAGAAATATTAATTTTTTCTCTTTTCTTTACTTAACGTGTTACGGTATATTATGTCAGTAAAAAATGGTAGAAGCGGCAGTAATAGCGATAAAACATTTTCAATTTCTTTCTATTTCTAGGAAATTCTATATAAATTTCAATTATTCGCGTTTTGCTTAAAACTTTCAAGTTTATTGAACTTTCAGAACGCACTTGCTTATGGTTAGCAATCTGACATTCTAGCATAGAATGATGGCCGATAGCTTGCTTATGTATAGTTTTTAGAGCTTTGAATAATAAAGAGAAAAACAAAAACTAACAGTTTAATGACCTTTGAATATGTTTAACAGGAACACGATTAAAAGTAAGAATCATGAAAAACGATTAAAAAGTTCATAAAACCATTAGCAACGACAAAATAGAAAACAACCATAATAGCATTAACAATAAAATTAATACATAAATACATAAACGATAATAATACAATATATTTATATATATATATATGTATATATATATATATTTATATATGTACTTTCTATATATACTTATATAAGCCACCAATGCCAGATCATCCTCATATTTATGGTCTCTTATTATTTTCATCAGCAATAATACCAACATTTGAAACATTTTAAGCTTTAAACGCTTACATAAATACGAGTATTTATTATGTAAATATTCAAAGAAAAAGTAGTAGTTTTGAAAAACAAAAAAATGCAGTCTTTATTTATTTATTTATTTTTTTTTGTCAAATTGGTGAGAGGAAAATTTTCTTTATAACAAACTGCGTTCTGCATCTTTGCCAAAAGAAAGGCTTGAACTTTTATGTGGCTTTAGAACATAACAACAAATAAATTCAGATTCTTTGTTAGTTTGTTGCTTAAGTTTTTTATTTTTGTTGTTTTTTTTTTTTCCTATATTTTCTGCATAAAGCGATTTTATAAGTCAGACAAAAACCCATGCAGGCAACCAAGCAACCAGCTAGTCAGCCAAGCAGCTAGCTAGTCAGTCAGTCAGTCAGTCAGCCATTTAGCTAACAATCAATGCAAGCGAGAGAAAGCCTTTCTCTTGCAGTTCGTTATAAAACTGGTCTTAAAAAAAAAAAAAACAAAAAAAAAAAAAGCTATGCAACGAAAGTATGAGACTGTTGTTTTTATTGTTGTTGTTACTATTGTTGCTACTGTTGTTGTTCTTGTTGTTATTATTATTATTATTATTATTATTATTGTTTTTGTTGTTTTTCTCTTTGTTGTTGTTGTTGTTGTTGTTGTTGTTGTTGTTGTTGTTGTTGTTGCTATGGCTGTTATTGTCGAAGACTTTGTTTCATTGCATATACAGAATTTAACAGTAAATGCAATAGAACGTCTAATATCGCGGAAGTGGTTCACTGGAGTTCAATTCAGTGCATTGAACTTTCTCACAAAACCAAAAATAGTGCAAAAGCTAGAATAAAAGCAAATGGCAACAGTAGAATAATAACTATTAATTATAGAGAATCAAATGTTGCTCTTCTCGTTCGTCGGTAAAAAGGAAAAAGGACTGCAATGAAAAGAAACTGGAATTGCCACTGAAACTAGAGCAGAATATTTTACACTAAGAAAAGCTAATTACTTAATATGAGGAATTGGTCAAGTTACTAACACATTTTTTGGATATTTTTGTTCAAAAAATAATTATTATTATTATTATTATTAATGTTCGCTTTAAAATTTTCAGCGAAATTCATCGATGGGACGGGATGTTCTTTCACATTATTCTTTCTCCAAATCCGTAAACTACACATATTTTCAGTTAGTGTAAGACTTTTAACAGATCTATATGTTGCATATTCACTTGGGTGGGCATCCTTTCCCGTTAATTGCTGAAAATATTGCGGCAAACATTTTGATTCAATTTAAAATAAATCGTCAAATATGTATCCTAAGTATCCTATGACGTAAGACAATAAAATATCATTCAATGAATGCGTATTCAAGATGATCGATACGGATTTAAAGCAATCCGGTAGAGGTTGGATTGACAAAATCTATTACGAAAATTTTATAGTACAGAAAATGCTTGAAAAGTTGGTTAACACCCGCCTGTATGTGCCCATCGGGCATGCTCCCAGAATTCCTTCCAACTCAAGTCTGACTGTTTGCGTTATCTTCGAAAAAAGACGGACTTAGTCTACGCGATAGTCTATGCGATTAAGACGATTCCATTTTATTAATAATTTCGAAACATTTTTAAAAAGTTGTTCTCTAATTTCGAATATGGAAATTTGGATCGTTCGAGATGACCTCGAAAGCGATGTCAGTTACACTTTTTAAATTGTTGTTTTTAGGCTTCTTTAGCAAAATTGTTAACAATTGCAAGCGGGTCCCAAGTCGTCGTTTATATATGAGGAAATTCTAACAACAGACAAACAATCAATCAATGACTCAATAGTTGGACAGTTGGACGCACGAATGAGGAGGGAGAGAGAGAGAGAGAGAGAGAGATAGACGTTATTTGCGTATTCATTACCGAGAATATATTAGGTTCACGAAACGTTTGCAAGTAGCCATCAGAATCCCTGTAAGGTACATAAATATTAGGTGTTCTAAAAAGTATTGAATCCAATAAAATACGGAGAACGTTGGTTAGACACAAAATGCATCGATGCATCTGCGCATCGACTTAGTTCATCGCACAAGTATCAGCCGTCTGAAGACTTAATATAATATATCTAAGCAAATTGTGCGAGCGTCCGGCTATCTGCCGAGATAACGAAAAGGGTTTCAAAAATTTGCTTAAAACAATAAATTTTCCCAAGTTCATTGTCAAGGCATTGTCAAGTCAAGTCAAAGAATGAGGCAAAGAAAATTTTCGAATTGTTAGCTTTCTTAGCTTATGGGCTCGCTACTATAAGAGACATCAGAAAATCTGTACAAAATTTGTAGTCGGTGAACTTAACTAAAAGTTGCATAGTCTGTGAAAGCATGATTCCATATACGGTACGTATATTATTGGTCCTCTGCCGCTTTATTCAGCAGCGTAAAATCATTCCGATAATTTTACTTTGCCGTTGAATCGAGTAGCCGAGAAGATGCTTCGTTAATATATATATATATAGATAGAATAAGTGCGTCTTGGAGGACTTCCGATTTATTTGCATATTCGTGGCAGACGAATGTGTTGGATTCATTTGAGGTTTGTTGAAATTTTAATCGGCTGGTGGTGGCCAGTCTCTCCGTCTAATGTGATAGAAAAGCTGTCTCGATTCTGACTTAAGGAAGACGGGATATTTTCAAATATTACTTACTAGCTTTGCATGCTCATCATTTTTCGATTTTTCGATAATAAAAAAATAATTAATTTTCATATATATGTAATGTGTGTGTTCACCCTGTGGATCATAATTGTTTGCTTAAGGGGACTATGTGAGTTCAATGCTCTCTTAATATGAAAGAAACTTCGACTGCGTTACGTTTGTTGTTTAATTTATTCTACGCATTAGATCCTATACTTATTTTTCGATAAAATTTCATACGCACATGCAATGGATTAGTGTTTGCAAACCTTTGTTTGCCATTTAAGAATTTTTCATTGGTTGACTTTCATTGGTATGACTTAAGCTTAAATAAAAGAATGTAAACAAAAATTGCGTAGAGAACTTTCACCGATTGGTTTTGCTTTCAGAGCTGATGATGATTTCTTCTTTGCTTTGAATTTTACTAAAAAAAAAAAACAAAAAAAACAAAAAAAAAACAACTAAAACAACAACAACGACTTAACAAATTCATCAACTATTTCTTATAATTTAGTGCTTCTTTGGTAAGGCCGATCCTTTTATTTGTGCTACGAGTACTTAATTGCTTATAGGCGAGCACAAAATTGTACAAAATTCTTTCCAATTTGAAATTGCTCGCCTAACTGCTTGCTGACCGAATATCTATCCTAATTTTAATCAAAAGCGAACTTCTTGTAGTTTTTTATTGCGAATAAATTGGAAAAAAACAAAAAAAAAAAAAAAAGAACAGAAATGGAAAAAGAAAAAGAACAATAATTTTTTTTGTAAATTGTGTGCGAACATTCTTGGCACAAAGCCACCAAGCAGCACGTATCCAGAAAGAAAGAATAACAACAACAAAAGAAGAGAAAAAAGCACACATTTACTTACATTATATTTACTCAGAATTGCGCACGATCCCAAGTAAAAGAAACACATCTGATTTGTGTTGAAATAGCGGTAAAATTGCGGTACTTTTCGTTTTCATTGCAACTCAGAGCGAGTGTTTAGCCTAGATTTGCACACAAGTTCAACGAACTTGAATGGCAAAGTCATCATTTGCAAACATTTACCAGAAACGTAAGTACAAATGGTATGAGATGGAGCGAGACGGGAAGAGAAGAAAAGATAAAGATGGAATTGGAGAGTAAGAACATAAGTGTATGTGTGTTGAGTGGTCTTCAAGAGAAGCAAAAAAGGTGAACAAAAAAAAACAAAAATTCAAAATTGTAAAATTATTGAGAAATTCATTTGCGAATATCGAGGGATAGAAAGAAAGAGGCAGCGACAACGGGAGAGAGAGCGAGGGACGAGAGAGAGAATGAAAGAGAGATAGAGTTGCGTTATGACGGAGAGGATGAGGGAGAGGATGAGAGGCATAATTAATGATATATTGGCAAGAATTATTGTGGCATTGGTTTACGTTGGCCGAAGTATATATTAGATATATATATATATATATATACGCGCACACAAATGCAATCCACGTACGTGTACTAAGAATTCAAGTTTCCCGCTTAAGTCTTTCACTTGTTTGCGTTGTTATTACTTTTACAATCGAACGCTAGAATATACTGCATACTAAGCTCAGTAGTCCGTTTGTATTGACCTAAAGAAAAGTTCGGAGCATCGAGCAACTCAATACGCTTCTTTTTGGCGCAAAATCTATGAATTTTAAGGAGATCAGTTAATCAAAAAACATATATATATATATATATATATATATATATATATTTTATTTTTGAATTTTTCATTTATTTTTAACTTGAACTATGTATTATTTGCACAACTCATTATTCATACGCTTACGTTTAGTTGTTTGTTGAAAATCTGTTTGATATCAGGCTTAAGCTGGAATTAATTTAGACAGAACTAGTTAATGTCCAAAAAATGCAATTTAATGATAAACGTAGTGCTCTTGCTTCTTTTACTTACTTGCTTGCTCCTATACTGTTTATCCTCAAGAATATTGAAGAAAATGTGATGAGAGATAATATTATACAGTTACGGTGTGTTGGCAATTCAATAAAATTCTCTTGTGCCGCCTGCTTTAATTGAGCTTCCTCATACCGCAGTCAGTTGCAGTTGCATTGGAAATCGGACCAATGGCCTGAAATCACCTTAGAAAATGTAACTGAGTAACAGTCGTCTGAATGCAACAATGGAACAGAGTCAGTAAGCAAACAAGCAAACAAACGATATAAACCTGCTTTTTTTTTTTTTTGTCCGAACCATAGCAAACTGCGCAAATATGAGAGTATAAGTATACGAGTGTGTTGCGAATGCGCAACATCGCCAAAGATGCTTCTGGTTGGTTCTGCAGAAAGGCAATGACCGCAAGTAACTTACATTTGAAAACAGTGTGAAAATACGCGAAAGCATAAACATGGCGGGCGACCGATTGATTGAGTGAGTGAATCGGTGACTAACTGACTGGTAAACACAATATACAATAAACAGACACTCGTTAACATGGAAAAATCAGAAGAGAATTTTTTTTATTTTTATTATTATTATTATTTTGATGATAAGACAGATAGATATAAACAGATATATATATTTGTATATACCATAGCTACGTAAGCATACATACATTAATACAGTATTAATTGCTTAGCATTTTCAATATTTAAGAACGTGTACCGAGAGTTTGCGATGTAAATTGCAAATGGTCGGCGTTTTCCAGCCCGACCAGTCCCATGTTCTTTTGCTGAAAATCAAAAAAGGAACGACCAAATCAACTAACATTATGAACTTATCAAAGAGGATAAGCTCAAGTCGAAAAATATTATCAAATCTTCATTTTATTTACACGTATATATGTATACGATATACGTGTTCATCATCATCATAATATTGATCCTTAATGCAAAGCAGCCATAAGTCATAATTTTTGCATATAATTTATTCATAAATATAGATATAGATGTATATATATATATATATATATGGGTGGGTGTCTTATATACAATTGCATGCACATACCCATGCATATGTAGAACAATACCTATTTCTAACGGCATTTTGCATTTTTTCTCTTTTCATTTTGCATGTGTCCAATGAACTCACACTCAGATGGGTACGCAAGCACAGAGTATACAAACACACGCGAATACAAATACACACACACACACACACACACACACACACACACACACACACACACACACACAAGTACACATACTTGCACACAAATCGAATCTATTATCAATTCTAACTATTTTCATTATGTTTTCTTTGCCTCGCTGCCCTTTCTCCGCCGGTGAACGACTGTTGTCCCAATACTGTAACATTGTCGTGACAATGACGACAACGTCAGCTTGTTGTTATTTTCGTTATATTATTGTACCACATACCACACCTTCATACGTACATAAATACATAAATATATTCATACACTTCTTATCATGGTATATGCTTCCGTTCAGTATAGAAATATTTGCCAGTTGTTGCTTTCTCGGCATGTTATGTAGTCGTCTTTGTTGCGTGTATGCTTGTATGTGCGCATACGCTTATGTTATAAGCTAAGAGGAGGTTTTTGCGCATGCTTAAAAGTATGTCAATGAACTTTGGCGGCCAAGTGAACGTTTTGCGTACATTTAAAAATTCTTTGTAAACTTTTCTCAAAGTTCAATTCCGAAAAATATTCTGCTTAGAATGAAGAATAAAAAAAAAAAAAAAAAAAAAACAAAAATAATTTATTTTATAGTAGCATTCATTGAAGCCAATTTTGTTACCGTTATGTTTAAAAATTTTAAAAATCATAAAATTCATTTAAAAATATAAATATTACTTTTTTTTTACATCAAGCCGTTCGCACTTTCGAGAATTTCAGAACCCTTTTTTACCAAGCGCTTTAAACATTGAAATACTTTTACCCATTGAAACATTGTCTAAAGCAAACTCTTTTTTATTGGCCGTTAGGAGAAAACAATTGAAAAAAATATGACATCTCGGGGCGAAGTTGCACGTAGTTTAGTCCCTTTACATTTGCGTTTCAATGCTTTCATACGCTGAAGCTTACTTTTGCCTTAGGTACGTGAGCGAGCGCACGGTAAAGGTCAGTAAAGACGTAACACTTACCGATTGGGCAAACATCTACTAGACTGCTGTAGCTTCCCCATCTCTGTCTCTTTCCGATCGTTATTGTATTGAACCCTTAGGTGACACTCCCTGACTGACTCTGACTGGTCATATTATATAAAAAAACAACAAAAGAAAAAAGAAAGCCATTAAAAGCAGTTAACTACTGCAGTAGTTAATGTCATAACCTTAATGCAAATGGAGTAATCCTATCCGAGATTTTATAATTGATATTTAAAGATCTTGACTTATTATGTCTTGTATACTAAGGAAAAGTTGTTAGTTGTCCCCCTTGTATATCGTAATAATTGCAAGTTCGTTTTCAGAAATTTAATTTAAGCGCATATGATTCACCTTTGATTTCTGCCTCTTGAATGATCCGACTTGAAACGGTCCCTAAGACCCTACCCATTAACACCGCACGCATTTTCCGATATAGACCCGAGCGGTTGGTAATTGAAAACAAACGACCTATTCTGTGCTATAAAGTCGCTGTGTTGGGTTATGCACATAAGGGAGCCCTTAATTTTGGAATTGGTATCACTTCGTTTTTTATACTCTATACTACTTGCGATGCAGGATATATTAAACTGATGCCTATGTACACAATAGCCAGAAAGAGTTGAGGCAGACGATTAAAAATTAACCTTTGAATCGACTCACGCTTTTATATCTGCACATCTGTTCAGGTATTTTTGGGCTCTACTTACTAGTCGGAATTGCTGAGATTCTTCTTCTTCTGATTTTATATTTCGATGAAGAATTTATATGAAAACAATTGCAATTTTCAACATTTCTTAATAAACCAAAGATCGGTCAGTAGCGCTATTTCAAAATACCATATCAGATTGATGCGGAAAATTTGGATGAAACGGACCAATTTTTTTGAACTCGTTCCCGCAGAAATGTTCCTTTGACAAGAAGGTCTGATTTTTAATATTTTATGATGAAAAAATCGGTATTGTACAACTGCAGCCAATTTGGACCGCGTAAATCTACTTTTTGGGCCCCATGTATGTGTGCATGTAAGTGTTCTCACGAAAAGCAAACCTTTCCATGGCAAAGAAGAGAGTGTTTGTAGTATTATAGTATTAGTATATAATGAAAACAGGTGGAGGGTATTAAAATCCTTAAGGAGGAAATTCATTTTGCTTCACATGCAAACAGGACTATATATAAGAAGTATTTCGTCACGAAAATAAATGATGGATTGTATTAGGCGACGTGGAGTACATGATGGTTGGATTCGCCCAACTATAATGTCTTTAGTTGTTTTTCTTTTTTGCATTACCTTTTGCCTTTTGTAAAATGAATTGTTTCATGTAAGAAATAATTACAATAAAATTATTTATTTAGCGATTGCAGAAGTTGCTTAAAAACACATGTACGATCTTCATAGGAAGCGTGCGAAAAACTACTATTATTTTTATTGATTATTAAAATTATGATTATTAAAATAATAACATTTTGAAGCAATTGTTATTGCTTGCAATGCCTCTTATGTCAGCCCTTGAGTCAGTCTTTCGTACAGTTTTTGAACTCCATTTAATGTGGATGACTTTCAACTTATTGAACTTAATCGGGGAATCTTCTTCAATATCTTCGATTGACTCAAAAGCGTTTCCTCACGGGGAGGATTCTAACATCGGAAAGCAAAAACCAAAACAATTAAGTGAAAGCATGTCGTGTGACTATAGAGTTTTCTTCTTTTCCAATTATATCGATTAAACTTTTAGTTAAAAATTCTTGAACAAGACTGTCGATGCATTATCGTGATGCCGGAAACATCAGCCACAATGTTAATAGCACCCGCAAAGGACATGTCCGCTTATTAAGATAAAGCTTCATGGCTTCATCGACGACTTTCCGTGCATCTGATAATTGATTTTGTGGTTGACGGCTTTTGCAGCTATTGTATTGTCATTCATAAATTTTCTAATTTCTTGGCCATAAAATTTTCAAAGCAAATTCAAAATCGTACTAATCGCATATAATCGCTTCGCTAATAAGTGTAGTGAGCAGAGAAAGGAGCTTCAAATTCATAAATTGCAGTGACTGATAACTGTGCTATCAAATCACAGAACAATTTTGTTGGAAAACTTTTCTACACGCCTCCTCAAAATACATACCGTAAACATATTGTATTTCTTGGCTCACAGTATTCAGCAGACATTGAGAGCTTAGTATACGAAACAATTTCTTCTTACACATCAAATGGGAAGGCGACCGGCGGCTTGTCTTTTAATAACCACCTTTCTTATCAGAGGATGATCTTTAAAATTTAATGTAACGGATCTATTAGGGTACGCGAACAGCGGCCTCTACCGACTTTTTTCTAACTTTTTGGCAAAATCATCTTCAAATCATCTTTAATATCTTCTCTTCGAGATTTAGACTCAAGACTTAGCCTTAAGTCTATTGCGAATCGTAAATAAGCAAATTTGTGCTCGACATAATCGATCTACGGAGCTCACTATTCGTAATTGTAATTGTATTCGGAATTGAAAAACTCAAATTACTTGGTAGAGTTTTTGATTTCCAAAGTATCCAAACCGTCAGCGACGTATGCTGGGGAAAATATTGACGCTGTGGACCGCGGCGTCTACTGTCAATGGACAACGCTAAAGAGCCATGATTACTACTATGTTGTGGCATAAATTAGATGACTTCGACTTGGACGATATGAACTTTTAAAAAAATAATGCAACATGTCGTGCATCTCGTGGCACAATCAATTTGTTGAAAATGCTTATGTGAGCGTGCCATCAAGATCACAAGATCGATTGAATTTCTCCTTTTTGGGTTTATAACACATCAATGCTCCTTCTCAATAAACCAAAAGCTCATAATGGTCTTGCCCTCCAAATTAGAGCAGATTTAAGTGGATGAGCGGTTAAAAAAAAAATTTTATTTGATCGCCCTGCACGTTGTTAATCAGCGTAAATCTGCGGAGTCGATATAGCCTCGTCCGTCCATGAGTCAGTCGTGCGTTACCGAAAAAATAGTCAGAAAAACTTGATCTAAATATGCTTAATTAATATCTACAAACGAAAATTAAAGCCCGCCCACAATGAGCAAAAAATATTACGAACAATAATTACAACTGAACTGTAACTAACAATTCTTAGCAGAGAGTAATCGAAAACTGAAAAACACCTACCTGTCGAAACCGTTTCACACTGCAGTGGACGCTCTCGGCTTTTAAGGCCGACATAGGTAACAGACGGAAAATCTTTTCAAGAAAGGGACAGTGAGAAATATTGAATTTTAACCCGATGACGGAAATAGTTCTTAGATGTTAAAAGCTGGCCTAAAAACTGCTTGGTCAACCATATTTCAGTCCATCAATTGCAACTATTATAACAAGCCAAGTGATGCCTTTTTTACCTCTCCTCTCCTTTTTTTTAAGATTGTGTTCAAGATAAAATCAACACAAAAAAACTGAAGGCATCCGAAGCAACAACATTTACTGAAAGCTTGTGGGCGCTTATTCATCAAAGCTTTTTTTCGTATATTATTAATCCGATGTGGTTTCTAGCGATTTCTAAATAAAATACAATTTTTATTATAAATAAAGCACGAATTAGTTATTTTAACATCATGTCCCTCGCTAACCACTACATCTGCCATCTTTTAAGTAGGATATGAAAGGTGAGCCTGTTCACAAAGAGTTCTATTTTTTGGGTATCGTCGTAAGAATGACAGCCTTGTCCTAATAGAAAATGGGTCAGCAATTGAAATCAGCCGTAATCAGAAGAAACAACATCTTATAACCACTGATGCAGACAGGAGCACAATATCGCCGTTCAGTGCTACTAACCTTAACGACCTCGTACTAAACAAGTAAATAGTCGTGACCGAATCTCTTACATCCGTCACCGATATCCTAAAAAAGATAACAAAAATAAGAGAAGTATTTTCGAAATAAAAGTTAGGCATGTGTGCATTGTGGGCGGGTCCTTGGAAAAGTTTAAGTCACTTCACTAAATTCCTTTTCAAATTTGTAGCCGATATCTTCACTTTTGCTAATAGGAGAATGTTCACCACAAGTACTATGTGGTTGCGCTGACGGATAGGTGGCCCAACGAACAGATGGACATGTTTAGATGCATTTCAAAGTGGCCAAGAATTTACTTTACTTTATGAAGTTTGTCATAAAGGAATTGAAAATTCAAATTAAAATTTGATACGCTATAATATTGGATAGGCGAGGTCAACTTCTCCCAATTTTATGCACTCACTACAGAATCGCCCATGGAATGCGCGTTCGAAAGAAATTTTTGTACATTTATCTGCTATAGTTTATTAGTAGTAATTGAAAAACTAATATTTTATCCTTTTAAAAACACAGGTGTTCTTAGTTTACGTGGTGCTGTGGACATGCGGACCGATTTAGCCCATTTCAGTACCAACCAGCGTGCAAGAACTTCTGATGTGTCTGCGAAATTTGAAGCCGAAAGCCTCATTTTTGTAATCAGGAGAAGGTTTACGACAAACGAACAGACGGACATTCGTAAATCGATGTAGAATTGAATGTCGTTCAAGAATATATATACTTTGCGGGGTCTCTGCTGCTTCCTTCTGGGCGTTGCAAACATTTTGACAAAATGTCGCTCGGTGATGGACTTTTGACATATTGCGCCTGTTCTTCAACTCAATGGCATCAGTTGCTATTTTGTCGCGTTTGGTCGAAGCAGGCCATAATGCACCACGTATTCTTCGCCCATGTAATGTGGCTCTGCGTTATAGATGTTTGGTTTTATTGCCGACGTTAATGGGTCGCATAATCTGTACTATAATGCCTTCATTATTCGTCAACCGTCATTAGCCGGCAGCCCAAAAACATAAAGGTTCCAGTTTTTGTGATACAGACCTTGAAAAATTCAAAACTTCAAAAAAGTATATTGTGTTCACTCCTTGGAGGTTCACAACTTACAGTGTCGCGTAAAAACCTAAAAGTTTCGCTAGAGGGCTGATTAAGCATATGTAGGGGAGTCGATAAATAACGAATTATTTTGAAATCTATAATAAAATACGCTTTGTGCTAAATCCAAGTTTTTATATCTTAATTTATGACATTCTTAGCCCTGATTATTAAGGACAAGTTTGTCATCTTTCCTGGAAATTCGTAATCTCCCTCCCTTCTTCTCTCCGCCTCTCTGAGAGAGGTCATATGGAAGGCCTATGATTTCCTCAACGGCCGTTCAGGCCAACACTTCACTTTTGTTTTTAAGCTTTCATGCCTACATAATCATTCAATGTTGGTTCCAAACTCGGAACACATTTTCTCTTAGGAAATCAATTACTGAAAAATGAATAAATTAAAAACTTGAGTTTTGCTGATATTGTATTTTTTTTGAAATTAATTAAAATGCGTTTTTAATTAAAAATGCGTCCATTTCATTCACAGGGAAGTAGATGCGATATGTGTACTGAAAATGCTTCTTCCATTTCCCATATAATTTCAGCTTGTCATTGTCTTGACAATACGTTATGATTTTTGTGATGGTGTTCAGAGTGCTTTTTGGCCTTTTGATAAGAAAATTACAAAAAGGTACGAAAGATATAAATTTTTCACATTTAGCAGACCACTTCATTATGCAATCGTATGTCCTATACGCAAACGCTTTATACGCTTTTCTAAAGCTGAGTTAAATAAATTTTTCTGCTAAATGTTTCTGCTAAAGAATTCATTCTGAAGTTCACTAATCTGACATTTGCGGAAGACAGCAAAGGAGAGAAAGGAGGATACAAAGCTGAGTTATATTTGAAGGTTAGACAAATATTAGGCGAATACTAGGGTAGACGAGCAAGCAAATTCACAACCCATACTACTGCCTGTGATAGTGTTTCTCATATGAATTCAGAGAAAACTTTATTCCTCAGATTTTTCACTTTTCTCTTTGTTTTTGTTTTTGTTTTCATTCGTGAATATCTTTTTACACTTTCGAGTATTCAGCTTATGATTGCTGCAAACCAGACCCGATTGCAGTTAAATTATTTCATTGCACCACGCCTTCCAGCAACTCACATAGAACTGCATCTGTCATTACACAAAGCCTTCAGCCTTGAAGAACCACCTATCACTTCGGCCAGCAACTGACTATTAGATGAGATTACCAGCAACAAGTTGCGTGAAATTTTAAAACGTCATTTTTTGAGTAAAACAAAGTTTTTAAGTAAATGGCGTATGCGTTGGTGAACAGTTCTCTTCCTCTTAAAATGTTCAGAAATCGGCCCAAGAGTACCAATTAATTGATTAACATTTTGCGTTTGGTTTTAGCAAATTACTGGCCGGTGTAATAATAGTAAACACAATTTTCAAACACTAATGGTATGTCATACATGTCTTAATCGCAATCATTTATGGATAGCGTAGTGTCAAGTTAAGAAAGATCGACAATTTCGAATTTTTAGGGAATTTCAATCTAATCGAACTTTCTTTTAATTAACCGCACTGGGTTGCTGGTCGCTTCTTTGAAATCGCTTGCCGCTTAACATAACATTCTTGAAATGGATGCCAAGATTAGGCCACAGATTGGTCGTAGATGTTCCCAGTTACTTACAACTCGGCGTAATCTATAAATAATTATTCAAATTTTTCCTGGAAACACTAAATTGCTCGTGCGCCGGAACCATCGTCAGGATATCAAATTAATGTGGGTTGACCGTAGATTCTGTGTTCGAATGCGCGCATTGATTTTAGAAAAGATTCGAACGGGAAGCATACTAAATGTACGTACGCTCCTCTAAGATTGTAGCGTGGATACGTTGACTAACTGAGAAATGTTTCAATAAGAGGAAGAGCCGACCAGGAATTATAATGAACGGACCTTACGAAAAATTCCTTCAACTTTATATGAATGAGCATCTCAAGCATCTCAGTAGAGTTAATATATTCCATAACCTACGATGATGCACATAAAAATCTAAAGACAAGCAGTAGTTGAAAACAAAAATAAAAAAGAAAAACCAACAGTCAACACTTTTCTATTGACCCATTTTTAGTTTGTTTACCCCGGAAGTTTTACGAGCTGCGCATGTGCAACCATGCAACTAATCATTGCACAGATTCAAATAATCACATACACAGACATTCGCACACGCACACACACGGAAAGCACACGATTCACGAAGGCTTAGAATTGCTGCATAAGTACCTCAGATAACCACCATTTGCCAAATCTGCCAAAAATAGGTAAACGCTTTAAAGAAAACAAACATTAAATTAGTTTTCATCGGCTATAATATTGAACACATGATAATGAGTTTGTGAATTCGGCTAATCACGCGGTTGCGCTGACCGCCGAATACATATGCATATGGAATAAGTATATAAAAGGAAAAAAAGAAAAAATATTCCCTGTTCTATATTCTTTTCATATGCATATCTGAATAGGTTGTTTATAGTATGCCATCGTCGTAGCAGGCGCACGTTGACGGCATAATGTAATATTCTTACCTAAACATGCAACCTAACGGTATAATCCAGAAGCTAGTTTTTCTAAAGTATTTTCTAAATTTCCCCAGTTTTTCAGCACTTTTTCTCTCTCTCTCTCTCTCTCTCTCTCTCTCTCTTTCTCTTTCTTTCTTTTTTTTCTTTTTCTCTTTTTCTCTCTCTATCTATCTATCTATCTATCTATCTTTGTCTAATATAAAAATTGTATATAACAACAATAACTCCAGACTAACACTTAGCAATAGCAATAAAAACGACAACGACAACGACAACGACAACGACAACAGCAACAGAAACAGCAACAGAAACAGAAACAGAAACAGCAACAGCAATAGCAATAGCAACAGAGCTATAGAGAAAGCAAGATTTTCATTAGACTTACGTTTACAGAGATGTCTATGGGAATATGTTTGGCTTACAACGCGATAAACTAATCACAGTTGTGGGACGAAAAGAGTTTTTGATATTTTTCTTAATATGCCTGCGATGTCTGACACTGGTAGGATATTGCCAGCACCGCTAACGCTAATACAGATAAATGGGTTATTTTCTGTTATTTTGTTTCTTGGTTGTTACCAGTCTGTTGACTCAGAAAGACATACAATTATTTCTCCTCTGCTCAACGTTTGTTTATATTTTATTCCACCTAACGGTAGATGATCAAGACAATGTCAGTGGACATTTTCGTCCACTGTTTCTTAGAAAATTTGAAACGTTATTGCAAATTAAAACTTGGCTCATATGTTCTCACTTAGCAGTCAAAGTATTTAAAAAGATTCCAGTTGAGGTAATTGGCAATAGGGACAGGTATGGAACGTTATGCGCACATTTCTCGACAAATTATTATCTCGTCTTCTTTCGACATTTTTTTTTATTCTCGCTTCCATTCTTCAGTCCATTCTTGGTATATATTCTCTAAGATCCATGCACTTTGGTCAGATTTAACAATCGATGAAGTGGACTATGCACACCGCCGTCTGAAAAGCAGTGAATAGTAGTGAAAAAATATAATTTTAGCCTATGAGAAATATTTATCTCTAAAACCCGGTGTAGATATTTCCGAGGACGAATGAAATAATAAGTGCACAAATCGCACGGATCAACGGCGGGGCATGTCTACAAATATTTTGCAATTTGAATACCGAGAAATCGCTTTATACCGAATACAACATTTTTCGCGTGTTTATACTCTTCACCGCTTATGGCCCAAGGGCATATCAAGTTTGTGCGGATGTATGCAACACATAGGAGGACTTGAGGTAGATCCATCTTTTACTGTACTGATGGATTTAGAGTCACTCTCGAAATCGATCTAAGCTTATCTGTCCATCTGTCCGTCTTGTACTCTTGTATTCCTCCAAAAGGTCGCAGTTTTTACTAGAGTTTTTGATAACATCATACATCGACGTGTTTTACCTCAAAGACGAACGCTATTGAAACGCTTCATTTTGAACACTTGTCATACGAATAACTGTAGGGTAGCGTAGGGTAGTAGGTTAGTGGTAGCCGTGACCCACTATATACTTTTTACTTGTTTTCTTTTCCACTCCTGTATGTACTTCATTTAGTTCAAACTCTTACACGATACGTTATTCACACGATTTCTTTTCGCTTCGCTTCTAGAAACTAGTGTAGGTGCGGAAAAAACGAGTGCAGGCTCAATACATTTCAAGTACAAAATTTTCATGTTTTCTATTCGTGTAAGACGGTGACTGTCAGCGTAGAAGTGCGTAAAGAGAAAGAGATAGGTAGGTGGCCGCAGTCTAGTGGATGTATGTCTTCACTGACCGACTCAGCACCCAAACTAAGCTAAAGTAAACTGTATTGCACTGAAAGTTGAATTCGCGAATACCGACTTTTGCTGCTCCACGATGAAATCAGAAATTATTACGTCGTATATATCGTCTTAATGATTTTGCGAAATGGTTTATGGGGCATATTTCGACAGGCTTTGGGTCGAATACTAATAGCGTTTAATTTGTAATACTTCACGACAACTTTAGTCATGACGGTTACGAATGGAACGAGAGAAACATGTTAAGTTACCAAGTGTAGTAATTTGGATAAAATTTAGAAACGATCAAATATTAATACTGAGTGACTTTATCGAAGTAAATAGTTAACCAATTAACGAACGAGTTTTTCATTTTACTATCACGTAATTCAAATCATAATTGTTTTTTTTTTATTTTCAGTTGATCTCTTTTCGTTCTATTTATGTTTCTTGAATCTTACGTTGACGTGTTATGTGCGCCATATAATCATAGGTCAACTTAAGCATACACGTCATACACGTTGTCTGATTGCAAGCACAACACAATATTCGAAAAGTGGGTGAATGTACAGTAATAGTACAGCAAAGTAGTTTCGTGTTATTTTCTTTCTGAAGACTTACTTACATGTTCATGAACACTCTTACACGCACGCATGCGTGCATAGACATGCATATATATATATATATATATATATATATGTACCTAAGGTATCCATTAGCAGTTTGCATTAACCCGTATATTATTGCATAGAACTCGATGACAGCATAATAGAAATTGTGTAAAATTTTCGTTTGTATGTATGTAAATTGTTACTAATGTGTTATTTAAGATCAGTTTAATCAAATGTATTTTCACCTCCGTTATCCAAACTCGTTCAGAACCTGATATTGGAGGATGGACTGTGTGCTCAATTATTCATCAGAATACCAACATTTTTGAAACTATTTGCGATCTTTTATCAATACTTGCTAGCCAGGATTGTCCTGAGGAAAATGTGGAATGTACATTTATAGATACAAAATTTGAAGGCAGGCCGGATTCACGCTTAGAAATAAACGTCGCGATCTACATGTCAAGTGGACCTTATTGTCGAACATTACCTACTATACCCTGTGACTGTTTCGGCTAACGAAACACAGAATACCAACAGTTTTATATTGTTCTCACTTCGCAAGGGGGAACTCGCTTCTCAACAAGTGTAGGCGGGCCCAAAACGTGGATTGATCCGGTCGAAATTTATTAAACGTCATTTTTCTTACGAAGAACTTGTTACGCTCCACTAATTTTCATGATAAAATGCTCAAAATTAGACCGCATTACCGATGACATGTTTACTTCTCGTAGGAGACCTCTGAACGGAAGAAGCCCGAAAAATATGCGGACATGGTCTAGTCTTAAGACAATAAATTTTTGCATCAACGCAACCTTCTGAGCCAATTTCTGGATACAAGGCTGACCTTTTTCGGGTAAGCTTGTAAGGGACGGGACTAAGAAGAAATGGTTCCGTTCATGGAAATATTATACCTCGCCGATCTTTGTCAAAAACAATAATGACAACAATGAAAGATGGCCATTCTTTTTCATATAGAGATTTTCTTCTTAAATAAATCGTTAGAGGGATTATGGCGGTAAAAAGCACTCCCATTTAATTCAATTCAAATTACTCGAAAACGTATCGACATGTTTTAAAAAACACGATTGGCGGAACACAAAATTATATGCATAGGGCTTAAGTGGCTTCACCATTTAATGACGAATCGATTGATATAATACGGCTGCGTAATGTGTAACAACCTATGACGTCATTCCACATGTTGCATACATTCGGATGGACTTAATGAACTTAACAAAAAGAACCCGAAAATGTTACTGCGATAATAATTCGTAAACTGTAGCATAGGTCGAGCAAAGAACGAATCGCCCGACCATCTAACGAACGAGAACGATAACATATAAGAAACAAGTTGCCGACAAATTTCGTCTGATGGTCCTCAAGATAGCTTTCAAGGCGAATATCATTTTTGTGTTTATCTTCCGTTTTTCAATTGAAGCTGAAGTGTCCCAGGCAAGTGCATTTAGTCCAATATTCGATACTATTTCCACTTCAGACACTTCGATCGTTGACAATGTTGTAACTGCACCACACGCCGACGATACAGACTTTATTCTTCTCTTGTGATCCTTTTGATGTAATAAAATTTTACTTTGGGTGAATAAATGGAATGTGAAAGCAGACGTTAAAGAATCTACGCATACAACGTTTCTGCTGAATAAGATTTCGTGTTCTTCACTTCTTTTGAATAACAATCACATCGCTAACAACAATTGTGTAAACTATCTCGTGGTTCTATGCTGATCAAAGAGACAACATAAAAGTTGAATGCCGGCAGCCAAACTTAAAAGGCCAAAGACTCGATTTGCTAACTCGTCCAAGGTCGCAGCTTAACTCAAACAATTAGCGCATTTTAAATAAGAGTGTGCTTTAACTCTCGTTTGCAGCTATGGCATGCAATTACGGGGAGCAAGCAGGAGTTATTATTATTTGTCCTAAAGAAATAAATCCTTTGACTACGATAGGATGACTATTCTAAACTATTTTAATGATGGTACGTCTCTGCGATTCTTCGATGATGTCCACAGAATTAGTCGCATTCATAAGCTATGCATTTAAGTGGGGGTGTAAGTGATCAGGATTAACTGGGGGGTGTAAGAGTAATGTGGAGGGTAGTACTGTTGACTTTTTTCGTCAATTTTCGGCTTCATTTTTATACCATACAGCACTTGTAGTACAAAAGTATTTTAACTTTGTGCCGATGTATGCAGCAGAAGGACTTGAGATAGACCCCACCATTTATTATACCGATCCGATAAACTTGTCTATCTCTCTGTCCGGCTTGTTTTGTTGTGTTCACCCTATAGACGGCAGTTCGTGCGATAGTTCGTTGAAATTTCGTAGACTGACGTGTTCTGGCCCAAGGATGAATGCTATTGAAAGCGGACCGGATCGGACCAATTCTTCGACCACTCCTCATTGCTTGAAAAATCTCGCTTGCATCGCGTCGGAAACGAGTCGAAATGTTTAAATAAATGCCAGTTTCGATAACCGTGCCACCACCTGCACATTTCCTCCTGCATGAAAACATCAATGTGAGGAAAATGTTACTCGTTTTCATTTTTACTACACATGTTCGCTCATTTACTTGCGTCGAGAGATATCTATATGAAGGAGTGGCATTCTCTGAATTGTTGTATGTTTTCCTATTGTATTTCGCATAATGCAGCCGTATCGGAGAATGCGCGAACGCGTTGCGTCTTTATACAGTGTTTGCATAGAATACGCGAATCTTGTGGGCATAATTTTAAAGACAAACTCTAGAGTAAATAGATTTGTATTCGTAACTATATTCAAATATTCAAATGGCGAAAATAAGCTCGGTTTTTATGTTGCTCTGCTTTGAATGAAATAAAATGTAATATAAAAGAAAGTTTTTGAACACAGTTCGTCAATCTACTAATCACTCAGATAACGATACGAGTGTGTTTTTTATATTTTTAATTTTTTCCATTTTTTTTATGTTTTTATAGATTTCCACGAAGAAGTTTATTGACCATGTTAAAAGTGAAACATCAACGACCGAGATCGATCGCGACTTCTACGTAGAAAGAAAACAAAAATTTAAATGTTGCTAAAAATGATTTGCTTCATATAGAAAAAAAAGAGTGCGCAACGAATTTAATAACTCTTAAAGAAAACGCAAAGAGCAACCAATTAAGAAGACCTCATATCGCTCCCTCGTAAAGCGAATAAATCTTGGCTACCCCACATCCAACCTTGCAATACTTATTATGACTTATTTCAGTTTATTATCGATTTGTGTGAAAAGAGAGATTAAAAATAAAGTTCGTCTTGCTGTCAACCTTTATTGCCTGTACATTTGTCTTCCGCAAGAATATTATGAAGAATGGGCAGGTTTGTACTTCCAGTTGCAACGTTCAAAATCTTTACAAAGTATGCAAATGACCGATTAATGCAAAATTCTGATCGATTTAGTCTCACATTAGTTTATTTTCCTCTCCGTCTCTCCATGCAATGGACAATTACAAAAACTGAAATAAATCGCGCCCCATAAGCTGACAGATGGCATAGATGTCGTAGATTTCAAACATTTTCATTTAAAACTGCCTATCTTGAGCTGGAAAAAGATTTCAGTACTCATTACAAAGAATGCGGCTGGCCGCCTCTCCATCCAAGCGACGTTTTTATTTATCATAGAAATTGCAATGGTAATATTTAGAATATGGTAAATCTATTTTAATTGCAAGACCACATATCGGGGTTGAAAATGGACGCAATTGGCCCATAATATTCAAAAAACGAAATCCTCAAAACGAATCGGTCAATATAGCTAAAACGCAATAATTTGTATTAATTAAAATTGAATGCAAATGCTTATCACAGGGAGAGAGAGAGAGAGAGAAAGAGGCAGTACGTTAAAAGCTCTCAAAAGAATACACAGTCATCAGGGGTGATCGCTACCGAGCAGCATTAAGACGAAATGACGCTAAGGTATGATACAATGATTCTGCAGAACGGCGATGCTCTATTGCGTGCTACAATGCTGGTCAAAACGCCGAATAGAATGCTTTACTCCACCTGCTGCTATATTCTCCAGACATAGCTTCTTCTTGCCTGCCACATCCTCAAATCCTATATTACGGCAAAAACAACCGGCTGGTGATGGACGATACTCTAAATGAACAAATTTTTGCACAGGCAATCGCTAAAGCTTCGTTGTAGCCTTAAAGGTATACTAACTGTTTTTCAAATTCAATTTTATAGACGATGACGAGAGCATCTACTCCATTCCTTCGAGTTATCGATTCCCATTAACGTTAGACATATTGATTAATTACTGCTATTAAGAGTTATAATATTTTAGCAGCTTTTGGAGTTTTAGGGATTGTAAGACTCAAATCAACACAAATTTGGAATGGAAAGCGGTTTTCAAAGATTTTAAGAGAGTTTTAGAAGGTATTTATATGCATTTTGATATTGTTTTTATCTGTAAAGACATTATTTTATCTATATTTTCTCTTATCTATCGTCTGTGATCGCGTCGAAGTTAATTGCTTACACTGACATTTCGCGACACCTAATGCTATGCTATCGTTTTATGTACTCACCAATCATAGTTGTATTGTGTTGTATGGATTTATTTCAATTATTTATTATTTATAATGAATTTTTTAATTATCTTAATATTTCGTCCTCTTTCTTTCAATAAAATTTCATTGATCTCCGACTGATTTCCAAAGTTTTGAACGTAATAAAAATTTGTTTTTACGCAATAATTTTGTTAAATCTCGAATTCACTATAATGCGTTTGCTTTCAATATTACTATTTGGCCTAAAACTATGCTATATATCTTGACAAATGTGAAAATTTACAATATTCGCGTTTGGCTATGAAAAGGGCTTTGATTTCTGGTTTCAATGTTTCGCTCCATCGTCCTTTTTAAATATTTTTAGGCGAATTTAAAAATCGGTATTATTAGCAGTTACGTTATCGCACTTATTTGAAAATAGACTGAAAAGAAAGGAATGCCTCGATTACCTATCAAATATTTTATTAAATTAAAAAGAATTTTTGTAAAAATTTAACAAAAAACTTCATAGAGAATCTTATATATTAAGTGAAAGACATTTTGGTTTTTTTAATGTTCTGTGCATTAGATAACATTGACAATGATACGTTTTCAATAGAGCGCTTGGAGTCATTATACACTAGCATTACGAAACGTAAAGTTATTACAAATACTAAAAATAATTTTAGATTAAATTCATGTAAATAATAATCCCAGTTTCACAAACATACATGCGTACACACATACCTTACGATGAGCAAAAATGTCTGATTAACCCACACATAATTGTGGCATCTCGGAAATTCATGATTTATGCAAGCAAATAGTGAATCTTTTCAAGCCCTAATAGATAGATAGGTGTGAATGCCACAAAATTCACCATTCACCTCTGCGACGTTATTTATATACCACAATCTGCCAACATCAATTTTTTAGATATTATAAGTTGCGCAATTATATCGTACGGTATATTGCTAATAAATAAATAAACGCGGTATTGACTTTTCGTAGAATACTGAGAGCGTTTCGAATGTCTCAATGCATACCGATACGGACATCGCGCTTATACGTTTATGCTGATCACATTCTCATAGTACCTTAAGACGTACAATTAATATTGAATGAAAATTTTGATTATTCTCTGAGAGCTCGGATGCTTATTTGCAATGCGAATAAGTGGTCAGTACCTCGCACTAAGAAATGCTGAATTACATTAATTGATTGACTATTATAGTATTAGTATAAAAAATGTATATATATATATATATTTTTGATATAAGTAATATTTTTCCAAAAGATAGGAATGTTTATCTGCATACATAATATACATGTGTTCAGGTAAAAAGATTTGTAAAATATTCACTCCTTGTAAGGCCGTTCTTCTATATAAACACGTATGTCATTATTATATTTAATATTTATGTAAACGTTTGAATTTTCTTTGCTTCTGGTAAAAATCTTCCATGGCTCTATATTCAGTTTCGTAAACATCCGGAATTTTGCACTGTATACACTCGTAGTAGACCATATTTACCGATACAACACCATGTAAATGCTGTTCGTATGCGCGCAATTGTTGAAAAAATCCCAAATTTGGTCGTATTTGAGGGCGTATGGCTTTAGTATGAACGAATGCCTCACGTAGATTCATGCCGGCATACTTGATCAGATAAGCTAAACAAAACGTAGTTGAACGGCTAACACCAGCTACGCAGTGAACTAAAGTTCTTCCTCCAGTTAGACGGACTGTTTCAATCATATCCGTCACCTCGTCAAAATGTACGGAGAGATTGGAGTTCGGCAGATCAAGAGCATTAATGCGTAAATACAAAACATGACGATTAGAATTAGAATGAGGAAGAGGTGTGTCTGGTAGCTCTGGTGCGATGTTTATCACAAAACTGATAGCTAGGTCTTCGAGAGCTTTGCCCGAGATAACACTGGCGCCGCAAAGATACAAAGATGGTAATAATTGCGAAATTCCTGGTATTTGTACGGTGGAGGCTTGAAAACTAGAAAAAAAAAAAACAAAAAAAAACGTAAAAGTAATTTAAAAAGTCAAGTTTAAGCGAATGCGGAGTACTTTGCGTTCATCTGTGCCTGAAGCTTCTTTCAAGCGAAGAAACACAAATCATTGCATTTTTTTTTTTGCGCTCTAAATGCCTCAGACGATTTATGACAAGGTATGAAGCGTAAATAAAAGATAAATTTAGAAATTCGTTGTTTCTCTTGGCGTTCTTCGAATCGCGAGAGCATTTCTTAAGTAAAGAAAGAATTCGAAACCAATTTTCTTAATAGGACTCTAACCGCTCATGGGCTGTTCACCTTGTCAGTGCAACACAATGGCGGGCAGAAGGAAGTAAAGAAAGAGGAAGAGATAGGAGTTGCCTGCGTGGGTTGATCACTCTCTACAGCTGCGACCAAAGAAAATGTTATTGCACTTGGGTCTTGAACCCGATAACAATAACTTCGCAGTCGCGCTTCTTACCTCCTCGTCTACTCAGGTGGACATTCTCTCGTACAAAGAACAACTAAGATTAAGAAAAATAGAAAGAAGGGAGGGGGGAGGTTCTATTTTCCACCTCATGCCATATATTGCAATGCAATACTATACCAGCTTGATTTCATTAAAAGAATGGACGGCCTTTGCTTATTTTTCAGCTACGTATTTATGAACCTTCCAAACATTCTTGAAAACGACAGACAAATTAGGCAGCCAGATAGATCGCATAAATACTTAATCGAGTTTCAAATGTTTCCCTAGTGCACAAACAGTGTTTTGTGTTGTGTTGTTGTGTTTTTCAAAATGATGAAAAAGTTATGGATTTATCTGGACTACTACGGTACATAACCGTTGATTGTTAATTACTTTGCAATGAAGGTCTCGTATATGTCCTCTTAAAAACGCATAAATGAACGAATAGTTTTAGCGAATTTCCTCTGCGTGAAGAATTCGCTCCTACGTGTTCTAAGCTTGGCCTACTTGAACTTGAATTTTGAATTTTTCACTTTCCCCTTTCACAACAGTTTTCTAAATGCATTTTCAGGGCCGCCCAAAAGAACTAACAAAGACTCGAACGTCGCCTAGATAGGACAGTTATTCTATTATTAAGTGTCTTATGCTTAGTATGCTGAAGTCTGATTTTGATATATTAACTGAGTATTTGCGTAGGTTATGTTTTTCGTTATATTTCCCGTTTGCCATCCACCAAAATAGCTGAAGAAAAAGTCGGGTCATTAACTGCGTAATCTTTGAAATAATCGGTTATACTGCAGTAATGAGGAAAAACGTAGATTGCGCACCGAGTACCGAGAGTACTTTTAAAATTAATTTCAAACGCTTTGCTAAACAAAGCAGACGGAAACAATATCGACAAACAAATAGTTTGCTTCACTTTCACGAAAGATAGTCGCACACATCATATGTATGCATATATATTCCTAATATTGATTGCGTCACTGTCACCTTAACTTACGGTTACTATAATAAAATACAATAATACGCTAATATTGACATAAATACGTATACGACACACAAGTGTCTTTGTTTCATTTTTCGTCTGTTTTTTTTTGTTTTGTTTTTCTCAAATTTTTATTACTACGTCATAAAAGTATTTGTGTGCGTCTGATTGCATACATTTTGTTGTTTTTTGTGTGTATTTTACTCTTGCCATTTTCTTTTTCTCAACAAATTTCAAATCAACAAAGAAGAAAGCTTTTGCCGTCTTAAGGCGAATATTGGACATTCACTAATCACGATCAAAATATCGATCCATTAAACCAAGTTTTCTTTTGCCACTAAATACGGAACAAAAATGCAAAAACAGACGAACGGCAAGACAACCGAAAACTACGTTTATATAATTATATATGTATACCACCCACCCTTATCGGTCCAGTCTTTGCTCAGCTCGTTACGTCGTTAACTCGTACGAAAAGATTAACTAAATCAGTTTATTCTCAAGCTAATAGAGTGCCGGTTATGTCGGGGATAGAATCATATCGAAAAGAAGAAAAAAAACTTATCAAAGAAGAACTGATAAAAATAGACAATTTTTTGTTTTTTTTTTTTTTTTTTTTCAAATACGAAAGTACTTAGATACGCGTATATACTCGCATACTCATATGTAAATACTATAGATATGTGTAGGGTAGCTTCTGCTTAAGACACTTTCGGCAATATTCAGGTGTATGGATATATGGACGAGCGTTAAATTGTTATGCGAATAACTTTCCCATGTGTATTCATATTTAGAGTGGAGGTCGAAATTTGTTTCAAGTGAGAGTGCGTGTGTGAGACGCTGCAATGATGGGTGACTAACAAATTCATCTTCTGCTTTTTTGTTGTTGTTGTTGTTGTTGTTGTTGTTGTTGTTGTTCGTTCGTTCGTTCATCCGTTTGTTTTTGTTCTTTTAATAAATTTTGTAAATTCTCTTGGTATTGAGCCAAATTTTTGTGCAAATATTTTCCAAAACACTTTCACTATATAAAAAGTATTAAGAATTTGTTATTATAAGAGCATAAATGATTAGTTTCTTAGATGTGCAGCAAACATGTATTAAGTACATGTCTGCCGGTACGAGTCTTACATGCCCATTTCAAGTACTTTCAAGTCCTCCCATATAAAGCGATGATACTTCGATTTTAAAGGTCACGACTCATTATTTTACGTGCCGAAATAGATGCATTTGTAGCTTTGTGTGCCTACGCCTTCTATTCTTAACACCCATATTGAGCGTCTTAGCTCAGTCTTTGAAATTTATTGTTACCTTTGCTGACTGCCATCAGGAAGTAATTGATTGGTTTGGATCGACATTTGATAATTATGTGTTTCCGAAACTTTCATTTCACTGCAAGAATTTTTCGCGCTGCCCTTTCCAAGATTTACTATTTCTCGTGTCCAATCCTCGTTCGTCGGTGGGATGGTCCTTTTTCGAATTAATTTTATTTATTCAATTTTCTGTGATATGCGTCTTCTCGACTCTGAGTATTGATACTGACTGACATTATTAGAAAAACAACAAAACTTTACGTCTACGTACCTATATAAAATTCTATGTATGCTATGAATATGTTGTGGTGAACTGAGTTACAGTCAGTGGGTGAAGTATGGTGGTATTGGTGGTGAATTATAGCCACTGACATAGAATGCGCTGCCGACAGTTAGAACACTTATGCACGTAATTGATGCTTTGCCGCTGCGCATGCTGTGGTTATGGGGTGGCAGGTGGCAGGTGGCAGGTGGCAGGTAGCAGTTGGCAGTTGGCAGTTGGCATATCACCTCTCGTCAACCTGTTAATCAAAATTCATCGATATATTAAATTTAGCGTTTAATTCGCACCATCGACGAGATTCCCAATTAATCAATGGGTAAGCGGATAAGAAGAGCGACTATCAAGTCAGCAGATGCCAGATGAGTTCCCATTGCGGTAGCACGTACTTAAATTGTATGATTGGTCTATGGTCGCAGTTGTAATGAATGCTCGGCGCTTTCCGATCGGCCGAACATCTTCCAGACTACAGCCTCTCTCGCCCCTATTCGCCACTTCCTTCTACCTGACGATCATTCTATTTGCAGTCTATATATAGGAGAAAACCCCCTGAGTGGCTGGCTGATCATAAAAAATAAGAGAAAATAAATGAAAACCATTTTACACTTCGCAGTAATTTATCGGACGCTCACAAACTTAAATTGCTCTAATGTCAAAATGTAATACATTTTCTTACTTGTTGACTGCTTCGTAGGTCTCCTTCGCATACAGTCTCTTCATGGCCGCGACTATCTTCTGTGTTAAATTCTGCATTGAAAATGTTTACAATCACATAAGTTACTGATAAAAAAAAATTGCAAAATGTTTTTAGCTTTTCAATTTATTACAGGAATGTTCAGTGAATTAAAAACATCTTCTATCCCGCTTTTCATCACTGTACATATTCTAGCAAAAAGAAAAACAAAATAGACCAGAAGAGAGAATCTCATGCCGAGCCAACGTACATATATATGATCTTCGTAACGTCTATAATGCGTATTACAGTTTAGCCGTCTTAACCGAGATACGTCAACTTGAAGAGCATTTATTTAATTCATCATGCAATTTTATATATACAGTTACACTAACACATTACGCCCCAAGCGTCTTCTATAAAGCAAACAACGTACATTGGATATACTTAGCGGTAGTTTTGTTGAGAACAGAGCGAAGTCGGCCTGATAGTCGGCATAATCTTGCGGAAACTTACTTTCAAACGTTGCAAATAAATACGTGAAACCGAAATTCTGAAACATCTCCCTCTCTCCCCTAGGGGTCTCGTACGCATCCGCAAACTTCAACTTCATATTCAGTAGAAAGCATCGTTGCTCTTACATTTGCAAGTTTGAACGGCAAACTGTATGTCTTGCTCGCATGCATCCCATTCGCGTGAATTAACTAATAATTTCGACTCCAAAATTCAAATTCGAAGCACTAAATCGTTCCGGCGAACACCTTCATCATATTTCGTTCAATCTAAATAGCTGTGTATGAGTCGGCTCTATGTAAATTGAGTTTTACGTGTTTTGTGGTGACCTCGCGTGCATCACTGCATCATTATAAAAGTCGGCAATAACCCGGAGTCTTTGTCTAAAAATACTATTCAGGTAAGAGTGAAGGTGGGTAGAAAAGTATACACTTGTACTTTACATTTGTCAAAAACCGAAAACACAAAAAAAATAAATAAATAAATAAAACGAATAAACAAATAAATAAAACAATTAAGAATTACGTTCAGCTCTGATCGAATCTTTTGCTCTCACCACTTTTATCTTCAAGAAAAAAAAAAAAAAAAAAAAACTAAAAAAACGAAAGAAAAAACTAAATTCCAATACCTATGGGCGTATACAATACTGGATGGGCGTACCATTTTTTTTTTGCATTTATGTAAAAAACATGAGTTTATAGGTTCCCAGTTTATGTTACATGGTAGGCGCGTGGCGCGTGGCGCGTCCATCGAGCAATTTGACTCATTTTCAATACCAGTTCGCGGGAAAGTGTTTACCCCAAGAATTATACAGACGAGAAGAAGGACGTGTGGACAGAGAGATGGCCAAA
Source organism: Glossina austeni (assembly GCA_000688735.1). Lineage (NCBI taxonomy): Eukaryota > Metazoa > Arthropoda > Insecta > Diptera > Glossinidae > Glossina > Glossina austeni. The sequence continues at coordinate 454,971 of KK502404.1, read as the reverse complement.
GGGACATATATAAATCGATTCAAAAACTAATACTGATCATGAAGGGTCTCCGCAGCGCTTCCATCTTGCTTTTCAATCACAAAATACAATAATATTCTGTTTCACTACAAGAACAACGTTACAATAGCACACCTACGTGGTCCATGTAGCGCTTATCCATTTGTAGCGATGAAACGTTTCGGAATTAACGAAAGTCAAAAATCTCAGCTTGCTGCGGCTTTATTAAAAAGAGTTTTGGGAGAATTCTTTCTGTTATAAACAATAAACAATCTGCCGGAAAGCGTTGAGTTGTTGAGTTGTTCAACACAAAGATAATATTGCTTTCAGAAAGAAAAACACCTTTTAGCAAAGGTCTAACATGCTATGTAATCGCAATTACGTGACTGCAACTTCTTACAGATTCCTTCAACACTGTCTGCATAGATTTCACTGTAGCGGTTAAACCGGCAGAATTTTTAGTAACAGTATTGCTTGATTAGACCGGAACAGCCAGACCAACAGCTGGATCTAACTGCTGCTCTTTGTGGTCACAACTGCTCTAATTAATTATTTCTCTTGGGTCTGCGGAGCCTTAGATGCGATGATTGTACTTCTTTACGTATGACTATCATCTAAAAAACTATCATTTAAAAAATCATTGGCTTGTTCAGAGCTTGCCAGCAAGCAATCACCAAATGTGCAGGATAAGCGTTTGAAATTCATTTCTCAAGCCTTAGTTCTCGCTGAAAATCGCAAGGTTCGATTAGCTGCCATTCGGTAGCAGAAATTTTGATTCGCGAGAGTTTGTAGAGTGGAGTCAAGTGTGCTCATCTCGTTCAGTGCCATTGTCGTCCAAAATCGATCTTTGCTTCTTTCACTCACCACACAGCAGCTTGGTAACCACAACAACAAATTGTCGACTTTTTGGTTTCATTTATTCGTCTACCTGTAAGCTCCTGCTCAATCCAAATCTTTTCCACTGAGAGCGAGCACCCCATTCTCATTTGATCTCATGTGATCTCTTATATTATGTCCAATGAAACGTAACGAATACCTACTTGTTTAAAATAGCGCATATAAACACACTAATACACACATACACTTACATAGTTTGGAGTATATGGTCGAACACGGTTGGAATCCTGACAGCTACTGGAAGTACGGTACGGACTCCAAAGGAAGAGCATGGCGGATAATATTGCGAAAAGAATGCTTTAGAAAGCGCTGCGATAGGAGACGTAGAGTGCCCGGTGCCATTGAAAATTGATAAAGAAATGTCCTAAGCTCGTTGCAAGAAAAAAGGCACAAATGAATGCAAGCGCAAGTAGTATGGTGGGATGGTGCGACGGAAAACAGCTGTCTTTAAGCGTCTTAGGGAATACATACGAATTCTCTCAAATAAATGGCGATTTCTTGATTAATTTGGAATCTTCCACAAAAAATTCATTCATCCTCGACTCCGAATGTTGTTTTTCTTTTTTTCCTCTAAAAAAAGCTTTAAATTATTGTACGTATAAATCGGTCACACTCTCAATGGCTCTGGCTCGTAATAGGCGTAACTAATGCCAATAATTGAACAGTTTTCAAACATATCCTCAATATCCATACGCTAATCGTGTTGAATGTATAAGTCGAACACTGCTCCTGCAAAAGGGGGTAAGTACTTCTTATTAATTTTCAAAGAGTTCAATTCCAAATAATGGATGGAATATTCACTCTTTTATAATATATCGGTCTATATATATATATATATCTGCATATGTATATATATGATTACGATTATAGTACACGTATTTATGTCTGTATGAGGGCGCGTGGGTCTCTTCCTCTTAATGCATTCAGTTTAGATTGCACTACCTTGGAATTAGGCCAACTATAGAGATTCAGTTTTCGAAATAGAGTAGAGACTAAGATATTGATATAGATTAGCGTCCACTTTGGCATTTCCCCCATTTGGCATTAATGGCAATGTATGTTTTGTGTCTGTGTTCGATTTATGGATTTTAATTCAATTCAATTTTCGACTAAGGCTATCGCAACTTCCACTATATAGATAAAATATATATATATATTCTCTCTCATGTCTTTTTTATATTCTATACTGATGAGAACTTTGGAAATTTTTACACCATACCAAGCTTCTATATGAATATATTTTTACATACACCTTAAATATTCAAAGAATTTCGTCATTAAAATTTGCTTTTTGTTTTTTGTTTTTTTCTTTTGGCTTTGATCCAAAATTATAAAGTATGCGAACATGCATACGCACTTACATATGTAATTTGGAAGTAAAAGAGTGATTGAAAGAACAAACGTATCAGACCAACTATGGCCAGCATTTCCTTACCTGAACAAGGAAAATGAGTGACTGCGCTGCTATGGGGAAATTATTTTCCAGGAAGAGATTGTTCGTCACGTCTTCACTGATTTCTAATAGAATTTAACGCGTCTCTACTTAGACCCATACGGTTTCATCTAACTTCATATGAATTTTTTCATATTAAAATGGAAAAGCGAACCGACAGACTGAGCTAGATTGCAACTACAATTGACATAATAAACTTTGGCTTGCACTTATTCTGTCCATAATTAGAACATTTTTTCATTGAAAACAATTTGTCAGTCGATTGTTATGAATTTAATGAACAAATTTCGACTGACAAGCAATTTATGCTGTTTATGCTAATCAAGAATATGTGCCGTACAAGTGCTCCGATGTTTCACGAATTTTACGCGTTGAAGCAAACATAAACATGACAAGTTACACCGTCGACCATAAAATATCATTTTACTCAATACAAGTTTTAAGCTAACTCGGGCATGAAAATGTTCAAAATCATGTTTTGCTGCCGCTTTACCTTTGCACGAGAATTCTTATACGGGCAGGGGTATGAAAAATAGATCACTGTGCAGACTTATTGCCATGCAAAGGTATAGCTCTGCTGTACTAAGAACATACATAGGAGAAAGGATTCAAAAAATGCTCCCATCCTATCCTCATTTGAAAACCGGAAGAAGATTCATTTTATGGGTCGAAGCATGTTTGTGTAGTGAATTTCGTTAAAATATCTCAAAACTTGTGTAACACAAAAACACATGAACATAGATCTCAACAGACAGATAGACATATAGACTAAAAAAATGTAGAGTTCTTCTGAGTGCTGTGTACACAAACGAACTCACGAACCCACGAACCTAACATGCCTTGTACTACAGATATAGGGTATAGGGTATAATAATCCTGAAGCGAATGGTACCGCAAAAGGTATGTTCTTCCCACACCATTGCGGCTGTTGCATAGAATTAATATCTCGGCCGCAAGTGGTTTGTGGTAAGGTAAGGTATCACACGAAGCCTCTAGTTGGTCGATCGAGATTGTATTCGTTTCAGTTTTTTAATTCACTTAAATGAGCATTAGCTTGTCATACGACGAAATATATTTCATTCGATTCAGTGAATCGTTTTTTCCATCTGGCAATGAGCTCGAACAGCCGTAATTATCGGTTACTTGTAAATCAGACTAAGAATCTTAAGCGATCTTCCGTGAGCTCCCACTGCTGAGCATGCTAAGCGCAATGATGCGATTAGAAAATGCTTAGCCTTTCGTAGGGCGTGACTATTGGGCCAAAATGCAAATGTGATTTTTTTTTTCGTTTTTTTTATTTTTCTTTGCAGGTAGATTACTGATAAACATGGTATGTGTACGTTCTAATAAACTTAGGGCTAAATGTTCTTTCATATTTACAGAAAGCAGTGTTCGTTAAGTGAAGGGGAAGAAGGAAGAGGAAAGGAAAGGGCTCACTAATTTGTTGTTGTTTCATCTTTAATTGTGATGGTTTCGTTTGCGTAAGTGTGGGCTTTTTTATGATTTAACTCGAGCGCCTTTTGTTCAGGCGTTTTGGCCCATTCTTGCAATTCACCTGACGCCCAAAACCAATAGACGACACAACCGATTAAATAAATCCCGGCGGATATAAAGAAGACCGTTTTCCACTCCTCGCTGGTTTGATTCACCACCAGATGTCCGGTCAGCATTGGACTAACAATACCAGGTATGGTGGCAAATGTATTCCCGATGCCCATCAATACGCTGGCATGTTGCGGTGCTATGTCCAGATGATTAACCCTAAATGAAATACACGCAGTTAGATATCACAAGAAAGCCTTACCATCATTGATTGGAAATTTGATTGAAACAACTTACGCAAAGCCAGACCAGGCAAAGGCTCCTAAGCCGACAGCGATTGTTATGCACACCACAGACCACGTAGGATCTAAGAGATAGGCAGTAAGAATCATGAACACTGTTTGGGCGAGAAAAGCTCCGCAATTAAAATAACGACGAACTTGTGTTGTAGTCAGGTAGCCTTTGACTTGAAGCCAGTCAGCTAAATAACCGGAGACACCCAACAGTATGCCCATAGCCAAATACGGAACGGCCGACAGAAAGCCTGTCTTATCTAAATTAAAGTCCAGCGTATCTGAAAGTCACGATCCTTGTCCTTAAAAATTTCTTCTACTCATTTTCTTCTATTTATATTTTCTTACCTCTCAGAAACGATGGTAATTGTGTGAGCAAAGTATAAAAGCCCCAGTTTTCAGAAAAATGTGAAGCAATGATTGCATAGAAGGGCGGCGAAGTGAAAATCGCTTTCCACGGGTGTGTAATATTGTTGTGTCCTTTACTGCCAATTTTATTTTCTATGTAATCGCGTTCATCGGCTGAACAGTGCCGATCTTTTCTGGGTTCGGCACGTACAATGGCCATCCACAATATGAACCATATGCAACCAATTGTGCCGAAAACGTAGAAGACACTCTCCCAACCGTAGGTTGTTGCTAGTAAGCCCGAAGATGGCATGGCTATCACGGTGCCTGCATAGTTGCCGGCAAACGCAATCGAAGCCATGCGCGAACGTTCGAGTGGCGGCGACCAACGTGCCCAGACCGCATGTATACAAGGAAATGTTACTCCCTAGGTTGTGTATAAAAATAAAAAGGGAAGAACTTTTTAATTTTCGCACAATTTTCACTTGGGCTGAAAGGGTGCTCAGCGTAATTGTGACAAACCATCGATAAATTACACTTACAGCATACATTTTAAGCACGTCGTAGAGACGTCGAAAGTCACCTGGCATTTATGTTATTTGTATTCCATGATGACTTAACAACCGTATAGTATAACAAATTTGTTATTGAAGGGTTATGTTGTCGAGGGAGGGGACTACGGATTGCTACGGATTATCAAAATCGGCACAAGAACTATGGCAAGAAAGCCATTGTTTTCACTTATGACTAATGATCGATTACATGGTTAGAATACAGTTTGTTAAGGATCTCATTGCCAAAGCTATTAGATTTTCCGCTTGAGCAAGTCTCACACAAATCGAAGCAGACAAACAATTGGAAATCGTTAATATTTCATAAAATGATTCATAACAAACATGCTGACTATGTTCGCTGACTGATCGTGTATGCGATCTTTTTCTAAGCGAACATTAGTTATTACATTCTTTAGATTGCTGGTTACCTCAAATATACCTTCAATAATTCGCACGGCTAGCAATAATTGCAGACTGTGTTTGGCAGCCAGGGGTGTGAAGAGTGTTAGTATTGCCGTGGTACCAATACCGATGCCAAAGACCTATTAACAAAGAACAATGAATGAAATGTGTGAAGAAGATAAAAATGCTGATTGAAAATCTTCTAGAATTACTTACCACATTGCCACCAATTTTTGCGCCAATAAAGCCTCCAATAAACTGAGTTAGAATGTAGCCGTAAAAGAATGAGCTCAATATTAATCCTTTTTGCTTTGAATCCCATGGGAAGTCTTGCTCCCATGTTTCTTCGCCCTGCTCATTAATGACGGTACGATTCTCTGTCATGGCTACGATTGCGACGCTCAGATTGACACGTAACGAGTAGACGTTGAAGAAACCGAAAAATGCCAATAAAACTACAATGTAGCGACGTTTTTTCCAAAATTTCCATGAAAGAGGTTCCGCTTCAACAATGTCTTCACTATCGTAGGTCGACATATATAATATGACGAAAGAAAAGAGGGGAAAAATCTAATAAAAACTTAACGTTTCCTAATAGAAGACAATTTAAAATAATTATGTGAAACTACACAGTTATTGTAATCATACACACATATACAAAGTTACACACATATCCGAGAAATTTTCCAGTGACGTTTATATGATCTTAGCATGGACACATGTTTATATAGTAACAGAGCAATAATAATCGCTGAAGTGCATTCATTTTGATTTATAAAAGTCGCGTGCGAATCTCAACCCACACATGAATCGCATATAACTATGTAAACACTTCAAATTGTTTATAACGTGTTTAAATATTTGCATTTGTAAATATTTAAATATTTAAACATTCATAAGTGTATGCGCAAGCTAATGCTCGTACAGCTCTGTCACGAATCTTGAACACCCATTAGTCAGCAGCCAGCATCTGTTAACTACTGCTTGCCGTCTAATGCGTGTGATAATATTTGCAGGATATGAACGTAGATGAGGGCGATGGACCGCCATCGTCCGGCATTCCTTACATATATTTGTTTGTGTTGTTCTTCTTTTCCTTTTTTTTTCATTTTCACTTTTCGCGAAAAGAGCAAAACAATTGATATAACTTAATATACCTTGAATTAGTGGCCATCACTAATGCATTATATTTAGAGCAGTTCTATAGCACGCGTATATGAAAATCAACTTTCCAGCTAATGGAGAACTCAATCCTTTACTCGAGGTATAGGCCATAAAAAAAACGACACAATAAGTACTTACAAAGTACTTACTTAATAACACCTGTGACGCAACCTAATTAACGTGAAAGTGCCTAAAGCTGTCTTTCAAATCTTACCAATGAGCTGGGATTCCATTCCATTTATATATGTATCATTTCATTTCCACTACAGTCAACAATCTTGAACGAATCCTTTCATGCAGTTAAGAGAAATGTTCACTTTCAACACTGTGGACTGCGTAAAACCTATGCCAGACTTTGGCCGATTCTTCTTCTCGAAAAAAAAAAAGAAAAATACTGCTTGCTGCCTGACACATAGCGTACATAATAAATATCCTAATGGAAATCTTTGCAACACATTTTTCCAAAAAGACTTCACATGAAATTCTGACTAAATTTTAAAGCTAAGGCTAAATCGAACTTGCGTCATTTATTTAAGAAAAAACAACAGAGAATTGTAGTCGGGCAAGACCTACACTACATACGAAAAGTTATACATTGATTTCAGGGAGGGTGGTACTCGAACGAAGTGGGCCGATCCAAACCCTTTTCAATAGCGTTCGTCGTTGAGTCAAAGCACGTCAGTGTACAAAATTTCACGAAAATATCTCCAAAATTGCGCCATGTAGCTTAAACACAACTTTACATTGACAAACATCAGATGGACGGACGGACAGACAAGTTTAGATTAATTCACACTATGTTTCTAAATTGATTGGTATAATAAAATATATAGAATATCTTAAGCCCTTCTACGTGTTACATACGTTCGCATAAACTTAATACACCCTATACCACCACAAGTGGTGTAGGGAAATAAAGAATATTTGAAATATAGAGCGACAATTCCACCGAAATATATCACCCAAATTTGGATAAAGAAATCCCATGGATGGTCTGGAAAGCGAGTTTCAATCAATCACATTTTCTGTGATAGGTTGTGAATGTTGTATAAGTCTAAGAGAGTTTGAAAAACATAAACGTTAGCTAGCAATTTTCCTCTAATAAAAATATAAAGAATTTTCTATTTTACAGAAATGCCATAAATCATTCTCAGTGAAGATTGTCATGATTCTTTAAAGTATCGAAAATAACGTAAGTATCGAGAAATCCTATATAACTGTAACAAAATCAACTTATTTATGCTTTGGGAAAATGAGAGACTCTATGGAGTACATTTTGCGCCAACAAAGTTACAACTAATGCTTTCCTCTCTTGGGAATTAGCTTCAGCTGACTGAGCGCTGATTACCGAAAAGTTCGTAATGACCCGATATCGCGATCATTTTCCTCACGCTAATCTTCTCTCGCATTGTTTCCATTCTTTTCCAAGGGTAACAAAATTACTATAAAATAATTTTATTTTTTACAGCTGTCACGCACGCCACGCTAAGACACGCATATTTTATTAAACCCAAGTGATGGATAATCATTTTCTGAATCGAGTTAAATCTGTACGTTTGCCTTATGTTTTTATGCTTCGACTTTGAAGAAATTTTAATGAAATTTTGTCTATGACCTAAGGACGGAAGCTACTGAAAATGAATTCGGCCGGAGCTTTTTTGCTTGCCCTTCTCGGTGCTTGCCCTTAACGGTTCATTTGCGCTGAATTCGATGTAGGGTATCTGATTGTCGGCTTTGTTCGACTATAGCGTCTTAACCTGTTTAAAAAGTAACTCGCTACTGCATAAGACAGTCACAAAAGTCACATTCATTAAGTTGCGCTGAATTCCCGTTTACGAAGTTATAATACAAACGTTAGTACGGAAACAGTCGCTCAACGTAAATAGAACAGCTACACTTTTTGAAACACCATAAGAAGAAGTAAGAACATCAGTGTTGGGCAATGCCGGCCATTCAGTCCTATACATTGCTCTACTATTTTCATTAAAAAATATCAAGAAATACATTTCGCTGCCATATAGTGACACACCTGTCTTAGCCTTATACCTTATATTCAAAGTGGTGTCGAGAACAGAGCCTTGCAATCTGAACATAGCAGAACAAACGACCAATTCATCATCGTGAAATACTAAAATTTCTTATCTCTTCTATCTTATCGCCATGTGGGAGGTGATCATGCAAAAAAAAAAAAAGAAAAAGAAAAAGAGTTGCTTATGATTGGTTTTCGTTGGGAAATATTAAAAATCACGAGTTGTTATTATGTTATTATGTTTGTTTTTCGCGAAACAACACGCGATACAGAACGTGGTCTAGCCTTGGACCCAAACAGATCAGTGTATCACTTTTCATTAAAACATTTCAAAATATGCCACTTGTAGGTTCAGCAGAGAGACACCGGACAGACAACCCGACAAACTTAAAGCGGCCCAGTATATATATCTAAAAAATATGTCTATATCTAGTCCCTCTACACGTGTAGCATACCAAGCAAATAGAGTAGGGTATAAAAAGCCCTCTACGAAATCACGGCACATATATGTGGACAACGGAGGACGGCGAGGTAAGCTTAAGCAAGTACGCTATACACATATACATATGCTTAAGAATTAAATATTTCTTCAGCGATTAGTTGATTGTTTATCACTTCTGCTCTGTATACTTTTTAATTAGCTCCCTATGGCGTGTACCAATGAACATCATGCATAGATTTATATGTGAGCAATAATGATATCGAATTACTTACGGATTTACATGATGCGCCGGCTCCATTTGGCAATTATTGACTCTTATCGTTTTTCACCTCTATTGCGTTTATTTATATTTTTATATGCGTATTACTCCTCCACAACCGGTTCGTCAAGCTTTATTTAATAAGTTGTTGTCGCACAGCATTAACGGTTAAAGGAATACTTGCAGTTTCTCTCTAAACTAAAGGTTATTTAAATATTAACGTATTTGGACAAGTGTTAATTTTTGTAAAAATTACCCTACGATTACAGCAACACAATGGTGATGCTGATGAAAAAAAAAAAGAAAAAAAAATGACAGCAAATTTTTTTAGCAATCAAAAGTACACTTATTACCGCCAATAACCTAAAGGTCGTGTAGAGTGAGTAGAACGTAAGGTGAGAGGTCAGCGAAAGACTTTTTTTCTACTTATAGTTGTCAAAAGTTGTCCAAAAGTCAAAGGCGGAGTCAATTGCGGAGCGACAAGCCGCTCTAAGCATAAAGAATTCGCGAAATTGCACACCTTGTCCCACAGTAACAACCCATTCAAACGTTGAATGCGATCTTGACATTGATTTGAGATATTGTAAAATACCTTACACTCAAAACTATTTTTCAAAGTATTCCGGGGGAGAACTGATAGTGTTTGTCTAAGCAATCTTTACAATGAAAAGCGATACGTTTTGCTTTTTTTCATAGTTTCATACACTTACATACACTTATACAAATAAATGTACACGTATGCAATAATAATTGAATGTAAAATGCAGGCGTGTGTGTGAAAGAAGACGATCATTTCATACATATATATTATATATATAACTTTTCCGATTTTTCTCGCATCTCAATTTCGATTTTTTAGTCTTTTCACTCGATTTCATCGCCTTTTCGGCAAATTTTTACTACTAATGCATATAAATGGTAATACAGAAGCGAATCGGGGGCACACATCAACCCCTGGCATGAATGTGTAAAAAATTTGTAGAAGCCTTTCTAGCTACTGGCCGTGCCAGCTAATTTATCGAAGTCACTTTTATCCTGAGCGGACCTGATAACGGATTGAAATTGCGATTTATTTTACTTCTTTTCTCTACTCGTTCCGCGCGAAAGCGAGTCACTTCCACTTCTGCTTAATGTCGATCAAACTACTCTAACAATTTTGCAATCGTGGCAAGTTTCAATTTTACACAATGTTAACAACGACTCTGACAAATCTAAAGGACGGACAGATAGAAAAGATGTATATATATATACATAATCATTGTTTACTTTTATGGATCGTAGAATGGCATTTGCATACTATGGTACTTGTGGACGAAAGGCTTTGACAACTGCCTCGTGAAATTGCGAGTCTCGTAGGTCCGCCAGTTAGGCGTCTTTACACGAAAGCAAAGCCAGCAACGACAAGGGAGCAAATCCGGTTCTTCTTACCTATCCGCAGTCTCTTAGATGTTATTTTAAAAATATAAGCCCTTTTTACACCAAATAGAAAGCAAGCAAGCAAGTTATTGACTCTTTGCTTAAACTCTAATCTTTACAATTGGTCATAAAAGTGTTCAATGTGAATAAGTGTTTGCATAAGATTTAAGATATCGTTCAACCAAGTAAGATTTGTTGTTGTTGTCTCTTCATTTTAAAATAGATAAGTGATTGCAGGGCTTAGCGAAAGCATTGCCCTGATTGCCAAAAATTTCTATATCCATGTATACGATCTGCGCTCAGTTCGATACTTCTGCTTCTGCGATGTTCGTATATGTTGATGCCGTCTTAAAAGTGCCTTTTTCCTAAATTCGTTAGCATAGATTACTGCTCACATCGTGTACGTGATATTAATGTTTTGGGAAAATTCTCTTTTCATCCTCTGCATGACATGCTACCTAGAGTGGGTCAAGTCACGCGAATCCATGAAATATGTCACCTGATGTCGAATAATATTCTGTCCGTCTGTATGTCTGATGTTTGTCCAATTATTTTTGTGTGTGCATATTTTGCGTCCCTATCCCTATTTGATGAAATTTAGCGATTTAATCGCAAAAACAAACTCTTCGACATGGTAAACAAGTGTACAAAATTTGAAAGGGACCGAGCCTTCACTTGAACCCCTCCCCACTATAAACGTAGTTACACAAAATAAACCCTTGTACAGCAACAAGATTGAGTTTTTTATAATTTATTGCCAAGTCGAGACTACGTAGATCTAGTCTTCGGACCCCTTTCCCCTTTTTATGAGAGTTCGCGTGAAGGGTAAGAAATTTATGAGTAAAGTAGCCGAGTTGTTATAGGGTGCGGTAGTGGTTGGCGTAGATCAACTATAACGTTTCAACTTGTTTATGTGTTGTTTGTTATATAGAAAAGAAATCTACGAAGTAGAGCAAAAATAATTATATGTAACGCACTTGAACCAGTTTTCCCGTTTTTGTTTGTAAGATTATCATTGTGGAAGTGCACTTTCTTCTTTGGCAAACGATTCCACTTTGGCATTTTTGTCTTTCCCCTCTATAATGAAAAATATATTTTTGTAACTATCATCGTAGGACTTAAGCATAACGCGAGAAAGAGAGAGAGAGAGTGAGGGGGGCAATCTTCGGCCTTGCTTACAATAAATCCAAGCCTGTTGTGCATTAATAAGCACTAAGTAATAAAGAAAAGAGTATCCGAACTTGAACCTATTCTTCATTCTTCATCTAATCTCATGATGATGACGCGGGCATCGCAAGAGCGTTACTTCATCAACTAATCCCTTTCTTTCTTTCTGTTTTTTTACATTACTCCGCAAATATTGAAAAAATGTAATAAAATCCTTAAATAGCAGTAAACACAACAGCATGACTATCATAGCTAAAAATGCTCCAGATTTTGAAGGATTTCAACGTTTACTATTAAATATTAATCTAATAGCTTCTGTGGCGGCTTTTGGTGAAATCACTCACCGTTAAATGCCCTACACCATTTTCGTTAGTACAGTTATTCATATAGAAACGAACTTTTCAAAATATGCCAGTTATATGAGAAGAGGTCGAAAACTTGATCCGATCCGTGTTATTCTGAATAGCGTTCGTCGTTGAGTATTTTCAAGATGTAGCAAAAATTTGCGACCTGTCAGTTGAATGTCAGAAAACTAGACAGACAAACAGACAGACAGACAGACAGACAGATAGACAGACAGACAGACAGACGAATACGCAAACTTAAATCGATCTAAGAAGGTGACTTCGAGTCCAGATCGGATCTAATTCAAGCCATGTATCACAACAGGTGTCATTTTCAATTATTACCTAAGGTATGTATATATAGTTTTATTATTTCGTTTATGTTTATGTGTAAGCAAGTTTTTTGTTTGATTATTTCAAGTTCGCGGAAACAGAAATCAATCACAAAACTTCTTTTCATTTCATATTTGAACGCACCGTTCACTCTCAATTTACGCCGTTTATTGAAATTTGTCTTGGTTGTTATAGTCGAGCGAAGATTTGAGACCAGACCTTCAATAAATTAATGCGGATTACGAAATAACTTTACGCGAATATCTCTCGGTAACTCATTAGGCGATTAACTGAGCTTTTAGTAGCGTTACTTCAAATATGAAAATGATTTTGATTTCCTATAAAGTTTTACTACATTTTCTTTCATTTTTATTAAAAATAATTGATTTAAACCACTTACGCGATTTTGTGAATTTTGCACTGTTAACGAAACGCTTGTTGTTGTGTACTGTTCGAAGCTTTTGAGTCTTGTGAAGCGACTAAATCTGTGCGAAGCACAGTTTGTCTTACCTACTGCTTTATTGTGTTATTAGTTAGTTACTCTACAATGCGAACTGGATCTCATAGTCTCATGAGCGAGATTGCAAAACAAACGATCGCTATAATGACATTTAATTTTGCCCGCTTCATGTGTTCATAAATTTTTTTAGTTTATTTATTAGTTTTTACTTTATTTTCAATTGAGAGAATTTTGTATAAGACATGGCATGCATTTAATAAGGATTCGCGTGCACGACTTGTGCAAGATGAATGCGTCGACTTGTCATTGTCGAAAATGATATGAAATTGTCCTGCACAGCAAGTGCAAATGGTTTTTCTTTCTTGACTTTCTTGGCCTCGCACGCAATTTTCCGTACATTTGCCGTAAAGCCAATGAGTCCCCCACCCTGTTACCTAACCACATAATTATTACAATAAGATAAGAACTGAATTACAGACATTTACACACTTTCACACATTTGTACATTCGTACACTTGAAGATTGCTTTATATCGATTGTGTCGCAGCAATAGCTCAGAAATCAGTTAACGCAGTTGACAAGTACTTAAAAAGAGAAGAAGAATTTTTTCATTTGCTTTTTTTTATTCAATTTACGCAGTTCGTGTATTTTTTTTTTAATCGCTTCAAATATTTTATAATTTGGATATTTTATTTATTTATAATTGAATTACAAATACAACAGTAAAAGCTATATTGAAAATGGCCGCCGGTCCTGCTACTGATGCTACTTTCCCTCCGGATGGTCAACACGCAACAATTGAAGCGTCCATGTACATCGCAGACAAGGAATTGGCGCCACCGCCACCACCTCCCAAGAGGAGGAAGGCTACTAAAGCCAAAATCATGGAAAGGCGTCGGCAGAAGAAAATTGAATTTAAACAGTTAGAAAAGCGCGTAAGTCTTACATGTACAAGTTGATAACTGCGTGTGTAGTATGCGAAATGTTCGCCCGCAGGAAGAGCTGAAGCGAGAGCTTGCCATGTCCAAGAAAACTGCTAAAAAGGCTCAACGTGATTGGGAGGATATGTGTAAGGGGATTAAAATTAAGGAATTACGCTCAGAGTTGAAAGTAAGTATTGGATCATAAGCGCTTTGAAAATCACAAAAATCTTATCCGCAGCTAAACGACATTTTATTATAGGAATGGGAAACAAAGGCAAGTCGAATTTTAAAACAAAAAGACGATGCGATTGCTTTGCTTATCGACGATATAACTGCCACCGAAGAAATGCACAAGCGTAACTATTCCACCCAACTACAAGTGATGGATTTCTTATCAGGTGTTTGAAATTTTTTAGTTCTTTTGCTAAAAAAAAAAAAAAAATTAAATCCCGCTAATATGTGTGTTTAGATGCCATGCGCGCTTTTCATGAGACGGCGAAATTGCTCTACGAAACACAAGCTTCCGACATGATGCACGAGTTCTATGATGAAATTAGGGACAGGGACCAAGTCACAAATAACATTAAGGTCAAATGCGAAAATGTCATGCATGCAAAGAATTTGGTGTTCGAGCATCAGATGTTATCCGACTATCATATATTTTTAGATAAGCGCGATGATCGCGTTAATACGGAAATTGAAAAGCGTTACCGTTTGCGCGACTCAATTATAACTAAAATGAGATTTTTGCAAAAGCAGTTGACGACCTTTCTTAAGCCGTTACGAAGCGCCTCACTCAACGTGCACAAATACGAACGCGTCAGTCTGTTAATGGAGCGCCAGAGGAATTTTGTCGTTGAATCCGAAAAACTAAATGACGTTGAATCGCGCAGCTCTCGCATACGCATCGATTTACAGCGGGACATGCTGCATGTAGGCGCAGAAGCCCAACGAAAAATTAAGGGCTTGCGTCTAGAGCACGCTTACTTCGTGCAAATGCGTAAGAATATTGAAAATGAAATGAAGCAGGACCGTCAAAAGACATACGAGAAACTTAAAATCCTTACCGTCCATTGCTTTCAGACAAATAAAGTAAGTTCGGTTTTTTAAGGCGGCACTCAAGATTAATTTTGTTCAATTGTATTATGCTTCTCTTTCTGAATAGGAATACAAAAAGTTGAAGAAATACGGAGAGTTATTGCTCTCATTGGCTGCGAACTGCAGAAAATTGCAAACGGAATCTGAAAAAGGTGTCCCTTGGGGTGATTTTCAGGAGCCCGTTGATGTTAAGGCCGACGAGATTGTATTTAAATTAAAAGTTCTAGATCTCAAGTCTCATGTCGATCTCGATGAAGAGGTGCAAAGTCTATTTCGTCATATTTCCTTTTGCTTACTTATTTTTTGCTTATTTATTTTCGCTTTCTCATCGCAAGGAGCTGGATGCCCAAATCCAATTAATGGGCAGTTTTTGGCGACGTCAAGCTCTAGCCGAGGCTCAAATCGCTTTATTGAATGAGAAGAAAATTAAACTCGAGGCAGATAATCAAAAGTATACCAATAAAATTAAATGCATGAGCAAAGTCACCGATGTGACTGAACTGACTAAAACTTTGACTATCAATTGCATTTGCCCAGCACCTCCACCACGTTGTACCAAATTTAAGTTTGTTCGACCACTTTGAATTTTTATTATTTGAATTTCTTTGATTATAAGACTTTACACACAAAAAAACATGTAAAAATTTTTGACATGAAATTTCCATTCAATGATATCCAAATAAAAAAAAAAAAAAAAATAAAAATTCAAATAGCTGCGTGTATTAAATAAATTATTGCTTTGGATCGTAGTTAAGTATATCAAAAGTAAGAATTTTATAGAACGATACGGACCAATCATTATCTTGGCCGTTATCGAACGGGCCACGGGGATTTTGCGTATAGTCCCGACGAAAACGTATGAAAATTTCGGCGAAAAGTATTCGATGGGGCACGGCCAACACTTCGCTCGGCGTCCTGAACTCTGTATCGATTTTACGCAACACGTCATTGACCTCCACCACCTCCTCAGGATTGTCAAAGTCCTTGGTATTACGCAGCCCAACGAACAGCATATCGATAAAGCAAAATTTTCGACCTGCAAAATGAATAGCGTTCGCACTTTTGTTTTCGATCTCTTTGCTCAATTAAATGAATCGCTCGTACCGTAATTATGCCGCGTGGCCACCTTCATAGGTATGGCCCGTCTCAAGTGCTCCGGATCGAAGCGCACCAATTTGAGCCGTGTGTCGTTGCGCGATAAGATCATATCTCTAGTTATCTGCTGAAAGCCAATGGGTGTTGTAAATCTCCCAACCTGCGTTGTATTCTGATTGCGTATAATGTTGGTTAAAACCACGGCTGCCTGAAAGTATATTAAAATACATGAATTTAACATTAAAAGCTCAGACATCGATCACCAACTAAATGCAATCAATTTAATTGTGAATGATACGAGTTTTTCTTTTTCAGACTGTGCTTGCGGCAAATGCGTGCGTTTGTTACGTTGGCACGAACGAGCGAATTCACATTTTCCTCTCGTTCGCCGAATTCTTGTAAACTCTCTGGGATTTGCCTGGCCTCGGTTGCAATGTTAATATGCGATAGACTCATAGGTATGTGATATATATATATATTTATATATAGACTATGTACATATATATATAGGGATTGCAAATGGATAAATTACCTGCTTCGAGCCCCTTATAAATTCCGATTCCACAAAATCACGATCCCAGAACAATTGCAACTTAAGCAGATTCAATTTGGTGATGAAATACTTCCAGGGATTGTGAAGATAGACCAGTTTCGGTATGATTTTGCGCTTTTCATTGTTCGCTTCCATTTGTCGTTTCCAATTGTGCGGTTGACGGCTATAGTTACCGAAGCGGACTTGAGGCGAGCGAGTTTGATTGGGGTTACAATATTGAACAAGCAACTCTGGAATTGTTCGCCTTAAAATCGAATTCTTACTGAATATTCTATAAAATTTCGACATTTTTCAAATTTTTTTTGAAATTATTTATTGAGACTAGGATGAATAATTTGTAAAAATTGCAAAAAAAAAAAGGAAATACGCTTGAATGAAGGCAAAGGCAAATGTATTAATATCTTCTGAATTTATATTTCAACGCACTCTACAATATTATATAAATACAAGTTTTTGGAATGAAATTCTTTCCGAACGTGCCAAAGTTGTTTACGATTTAAAAAATATTGTTTGTTGCATGACAAAGTTCACATTTCGATCAAAGAAAGCTAACATTTTCTGAGAACTAACTTATCTTCAACTCACTTTCTCGTTCCACCCCGCCCTCGCTCCGTACGTTTTAATAAAGAGTAACGACTGTGGTCTCAGCTCAAAGTTTTCAAATGTGCTACAGGACTAGCTCCTCTTGCTATAATACATTTTTTTACTATTAGTGGCAATTAATCTGCAATCTCAGAACCATAAAAATATGCAGTTCTATGTTTAATCGTTCCTCTGCATTCTCTTTATTCGAATATGTTTTGTTGGACAGAGTCGAATGTCTTACACTTCACGTGTTGCGTAATGACAGAGGAAATGCCAATCAAATGTATAGTCCAGCACTCAAATTCATAACCGACAACAACAAACACGTCATTCCGATCTTTTAATTTCTGGGCAGAAGGACTGATAGCTTACGAATCGCTCTTAACGTCGAACCTTTACGAATTTACACTCACGTACCTCTGCTTGACAACACTTTTAAATTTGGACTGTAGATTTGGAGCAGGATCTCCTTTGAAGCAAGCTTCGTCTTCGAGATAATACATCTTTTCCATATACTCTAGCATATCTAGCATAGTCTGCCAATTATAAATCCAACGAAAAAAGGAGTAAAAAAGTTATATTCGGGGAGCTGAAGCTCGCATACCTACCGCAATACTTTTCGTATTCTACTCTCTTTTCTGTTCGTTTATTTGACACCCATATCCCTGGTATTATTAAGAAAAAGTTAACCCATTTTTAGACAGAAAATATATCTTCATTCGAGGAGTGTACGAAGTGTCTGTTTTGGGTGCCTTACGATAAATAAGCATAAGCATTCCAAAACAAAGGGAGCGACTAGTTCCATTTTTGGACCTAACGAGTAGAGTGTTTCGCAAAATAAATCCAGAAAATTTCAGCCTTCTACCTTTTATACCTTCTAAGTAACGAGCAAAAATTCAAAAATTTTTGAAAAAGACAAACTGAGTTGCGTTCAGTTTACGCTACACTGCGCGCTTCTACTCCGACCAATTTGGCCTATTTTCAATACAAACCCACGTTCAAAGACTTTCAATGTTTCTACTAAATTTGAAGTGCATATCTTCATTTTTACGATCAGAAGAGTGCTAACAACACACACCACAGAGCCACACAGCCGGACCGACACGGCTAAATCAACTCTCATCAATACTAAGTGTACTTTATGGGGTCTCTGAAGCTGCCTTTTGGGTGTTACGCACATTACCGGAAAAATCGAAATGAGTAGACCCCCATCTTACAGTGGTGGGTATAAAAATGTTATACGCAAAAATGCATAGGACTCTTGCCTCCTCACGAAAGTGAATGCATCTACGCAAATCTCATTGTATTGATTCGGACTTTTCTCGGCCGCGTACATCGATTTGAACAAATTTTATAAATAATTATTTTATTCTCAGTTTTATGTGATAAGGGAAATGAAGAAATTGTTTCCCCCATGGTGTAGTTACGTGCGGAATAGTGGCGAAAATGACTTGTTATTTTAATTTTGAACAATGCCTTTGACTAAAATCTAAAAGATAAGTCATATCCTTCGAAACTGAGTTTTTGAACAGAGAATCGTTGACGCATAAATAGGGGACACTTCAGCATACGAGCAGAGAAAACCTCTTACTGAGACTTCAAAAAAAGCAAAAGTTTTACTTAATAGCTTTTCGTTTTCATTTCTATTATTATTATTATAATATTTTTATATTCGACATCACTTACGGTACAATGGTGTATTAATAATTTTCCCTTTATCTTTGCTTCCTATGTATCTTTGAGGATCCATCTGTAGCTAAATTAAAGGACGAAATAAATGCAGTGGAAACAGTGTAATCCAAGCGAATATTTTCTAACCAAAAACCAATTGAATGCTTAAAATTTATCTATTTGGTCCATGTTTCGTGTTATCCATAAATGTTTGACATG
Source organism: Glossina austeni (assembly GCA_000688735.1). NCBI lineage: Eukaryota > Metazoa > Arthropoda > Insecta > Diptera > Glossinidae > Glossina > Glossina austeni. The sequence goes on along the minus strand of KK502404.1, from coordinate 435,727 downwards.
TGCGAGGACCTTCTCGGCGGGTTTCTGGCATATCTTCTTCGGTATCGAACGCAAAGCGTTTACTTGACGCCTTCTCAAAACTTTTAAATATTTTTGCTTGAATTAAGATCATGACCTTGTCTTGACCTTTCCAAAACCTGGACTCTTTGTATTTTTTAGAAATCTGTTGATTTTAGCTCTGGATACCCCTCCACACAAACCATTGCACTACATCCTTATATTTGGTTTCCAAATTTCTAAAAGCACTTTTCATTGTGCACTACCTTGCGTCGTTTCGGTCGAAGCTGAAGGCTTCTGCCGTCTAGACTAATTCCGTTAATTTTTGGTCTCCTTGCCTGATAATTTCTTCTTGGACAACGTGTCTAGGGTGAACAGCTTACCATTTTTCTTCGCAGCTGCTCTAGAGGATTTAAATGAATCTTAGTTGGTTTTGCGCACAACCGCTTAAGCGCAATACAAGCAATAGTTTCCTTGATTTCGGTGCACTTGTCTTATTCTCATTATTCGATTTAAGTAAGCAACAAGCTCTCTAACCAATTCAATGGTATTGCAATCGAAGCAGAAGTTTTTTTTTCTCAAATTCACATTCAAATTTTTTCTTGCATCAGTGAGAGAAAGTGAGAGAAAACAAGAAGATAATGCAAAAATTTCGAATAATTGATTTTCTTCTTGGCGCCGTGTCACACAATGTTGTCAGCCAAGAGCACATTTTACACTAAAGGTGTGGTTAAACTTTTACTATTCACATCTCTATATGTATGTATTATTGGAAGAGATTATAGGTGGAAGGAAGGAAGGATGGTTGCATTACGTTTGAAATTGAATTCGAATACTGGCGGAGACTCTCAACTTGTTAATTGGGCGATTGGTTCCAGATTTATATTGAACTTTTGAATGGCAGTCGAATATCAGGCGCAATGAATTCTGCGTATCGTGTGAAATCGACTGCTTCATAGAACCTACCTGACGCATTCAATTTTCCCGAAATTTCTCGTATAAGTAATTGGGGCAGTTTGGACGATATATATATATATATATACGGCTGTGTAGAGCAGACTTATGTTTATTTTGTAAAAAATATTCAAACCGATGAGTTGTGTTATAGTAGTGAGACGCGTAATCTTTGAAATGGAAAATCAAAGTCACCAGCACATAAGACTTATTTTATTTCTTTATTTCAAAAAAGATGAAAGAGCTGCACAGGTGAGAAGCACACAGAAAAATATCTGATGTGTATGGGAACTAATGTTGTATAGCAGAAAATGCTTACCAACATTGGTTTAGGAAGTGAAAACTTTGCCACGTTCTGGTAATGACGACCAACTAAAGGTTATGATTAAGCGTGATCGAGACATAACGATTCGTGAGGTTGCAGAAAAACTTAATTCATCCAAAATAACTGTTAGTGGTCGCATAAAAAGAGCTGAATATTTCGACGCAACAAAACCGAAGCGATCCGTTACCGAAGAAAATTGAAACTGGCGGTGAAAAATGGATTCTACGCAAACAATGCGCCAGGCAATAGATGAAACATCTCAAACAACACCAAAACCACAATTTTGTCAACTTTACTTTCACTACATAAGAAGCATTTAAATCAGTGGTTTCCAATCTGGGGGGCGCGATACTGTTGCAAGGGGGGGAGGGGCATGTAGCTGTTTCCAAAATATCATTTTCAAATACAAACCAAAAAAGTCAAATAGGTGTCAAAAAAATGAATCAGCAGTATACGTTATCCACAATCCTCGCCGCGGATTTTTGGTGTACAAATGCTAAAACATCCAATTCATACTCTTCTTCGAATCGAAATATCTCGCTTTCGCGTTTGGAGCCGAGTACCGGTGGGGCGTGGAATCAAAAGATAAGCACTTGCAACATCCCGGTTATCCTCGTGCGTACTCGCGCCAAACTTCAGTGAACAGAAGCATCTGATTGTTTCGGTTTTTTCTTTTGTTTTTTAAAGGGGGAGCGCATTAATTTTTTTTTTTAAAAGGGGGCGCCGGTACAAAAAGGTTGGAAATCACTGATTTAAATAATAAAACAATCAATCAATAGATTGAGAACAGCTTTCGGAGTGAAGTCGACGGCTATCATTTCTGATTCATTAAACCTACTCTTTCAGCGTTTCCCGGTGCACCGCGATTCAACCAACAATTGCTTGCCATACACTAAAGCAGGATAATGAAATTGCCTGAGAAGTGGCAACTTTTTATTAAACAAAATGGCAAATATCTATATGTATGTATACGTAGCTTAATAAAGTTCATTCCTTATGTATAAAAAAAATTATTTTATTTCATAGTGAAAGACGGCAAGAAATTTTCAGACTACCCAATAGTTGATTCCGTTCAGGTTCAGCTTCAGCTTCAGGTTCAGGTTCAGGTTCAGTTTCGTATTGGATCTGTGTCGAAGCACTCTGAATAGAATAGAAGTATGAAATTCCGATTGCGGAAAAATTGCATATTGCTTCGACTCAGTATCGTATACTGACGAAGAATGCACATTCTTCACCTTTATACGTATCTTTAAACAAATACATCCAATATGTGAACTATCGTACTTTAGTTTGCAGCACATAAGCCATTCAATGTTAAAGGCTTGCAAAACGTATGTATGGATGCGGATACAAGTATACATATAATATGTATATAGTTAATTTGTGTGCGTGCGCGTTTGTGTCGATATGCATAAAAAAAGCATTCCTAGTTCATTTTTCATGACTCATGAATAAATAGCCTTGAGAAGCTAAGACCGAAAGCATTACTTTGCGCTCTTTATTTCGTTTTTAATTTTTGCTTAGCGACGGCCAAAGTGGCCAGTCAATGATGATTTGCAATGACTCGCCGTATCGCATTGTATTGTTTAAGCGAGAGATTCGTTCAAACAGGTCTGGTTTTCTCGTTTTTATTTATATCATACCCGCAACCAAAGTGTACATTAAACTTCACATTCCATGTATAACAAGCAGATATTGGGAGTCTTCTTACAAAATATATATGTTTACTTAATAACCTGGCAGTCTGACTCAATTTTATTATAACCATTATGAACTGAACGTCCATTGAAAATACAAAAATTGGCGCAGAGAAATAAAAAATATGTTCGCAGTTGCTGCGTAAAATTTGCTATTAAAAATGGGTAAAAGTGTCCCACGACCGTGCAGATAAACTGCTGGTTTAACAACGCGTTTAAAAATAACAAATATTTTGTGCTTTAGACGAACACAATCTCATAAGCAATAAATCGTACACCGAGATAATAAGTTTGCAAGTAATCCCATTGAAATTTGTTTAACTTCGGTTAACCTGTTGCTTGACACAATGTCGTTTCAATTATCTTCACATTTCTATGATTTTCACGATTGTTCACATCACTTTACCACATTCATACGTTTTAAATTACATCAATATTTGAAATTATTTTCAAAAATTAGGGCATATATGTAACAGTTGTTCCCCAAAGCTAACTCAACCAATCATTTGTAAGCAGAACACGAATTTTATTAGCATTTTTTACTCATTACTCTCAGACGCATAAGCAAAAATTCATTATAATAGAATAGAGCAAAAGAAAGAACAAGAAAAAAAGAAAAGGAAACACTCTATATAAGCAAAGATAATTCTAGTATGAGAGGAATCACAACTAAGTTATGACAGGTTTGGTCTGATTTTTTGTCCAGCACATATCTCATATATACATTTCGATCAGTCTTTAAATCGAGCCTGTCAGAAACTCAAAACACTTTACGCATCCTACCGATTAATGTGAAACTTTTATTATTCGAATTATTAATAGATCTCCTGCTCAGTACGTCGGGTAAAAAGATTCTTTCGAATATATTTGAAAATTCTATTTACGAGAGCTGCATAAATGCTTAATATGTCTGAGCTGACTACATACACACATATATATATATATATATATCAGGTTGTAACGATACTTTCTTGTGCAGGGTAGAACCCAGTCAATCCAGCGTTCGTTTCCAAGACAATTTTTGAAAGAATGTGTTGGACCTTCGGGTTTGATTTTAATTTTTATTTATTTTTGTAGAGATTATTTAGAGAGAGATTGTTAGAGATTTATTTTGTAGAGAGAACGCGCTTTCAGAGCGTTGGGGTGAGAAAAAAACACCAGCTTGGTGGCCTCGACTTTTCTCGTTGTTTGATTCTGTTTGTGCACGTTTTTAATTCCGTATTCGCGGGTTTCTACAAAGAGACGAATTGTTTCACGTGTGTCGTAGCAGCCACGGGTCCCTTCCTAACTGGTCTTTGTAAAAAGAAAAGTGTCCACCAGTCCTTCAGGAATGGCGATTAAGCTGAACCAGCACATCCCCTATCCGTAGAGTCAGTAGTCACTTTCGTCTTTCAGGGATGGCGATTAAGCTGAACCAGCACATCCCCTATCCGTAGAGTCAGAAAAAACCCTAGTAGCTAAAGTCAATTTATTGTATGGTCGGTACAATATTCCTTCGAACAGGAAACCAATGCTATACAGGAAAATCGCTTATAATATATATATATATATATCAGGTCAGATTGCATCAAAAGATAAAAAGCGATTTTCCTCTATAGCATTAGTTTCCTATTCGAAGGAATATTGCAACAACTTGATTTTATAGGGGAAATGTGCTGAATTATAAAAGACGGGTACCGATGATTCGCTTCAGTGTGAATATGCCTTCTTCACACGCCTAGGAATTCTTTTTTTCTTTCACAACTGTAAACGTGAAAAAATCGATTTCTTTTTTCTGGAAATGCAAGCGTTAGCCTTAAAGCCTTTGGCCTTAAAGCTTTGCTTTCATAACCGACCGATATATATATATGTGTGTGTGTGTATATATATATGTATATATATATATATATATATATATATATATATATATATGTGTGTGTGTGTGTGTATATATCTATTATCTAAATAAATAAAAATTTGATTAGTTCACCATTACTACGATATGCTAAAGTTTTTATAGCACCTATGATTTAAAACACCAAAACGCTGATAGGGAAGCGAGTTTATTTTCTTGTTATCTTCTTTTTATACTATATCCGAATTTCGGCTGTTCATGCAGGAAGCTATTAATTGAAAACATTGTTTTACTAATTATTTCACGTCTTTCACTTTTTACAACTATACGAAAGCTATTTACTATATTCACTTTCAAGCACAATTCATCCTGTATCGTATCGTTTTCAGTTTCAATATCCTTGATTCCATTCTAAATCTAATAATTTTTACAATATCTGTTATTCTATTACTTGCCTTTCTTCTTCTATCCACAGCTACTTCACGCTCCTTATAAGCTTTTCTTCACTCTTTTATCTTGATCAAGTCCGTTAATTCTCTTGCGATTGTTGTCTGAGATAACTGTTTTGACTTCCACTTACACTATATACAATTAATTCGTATCAAACATCCATCTCTTCTAAGCTATACAAATATCTACCTCTTACTTCTTTGCCCTTTTAAAAATTTCTTGCAGCTTCAAGCTTAATATCGTTGGCTAAGAGCACTACGATAACCTTCACAAGATAACAACTCTGTGTGTTGTCATAGAGTAGTATTTTACTTTTGCTTTCTGCGAAATCTTAATTCATTTATTTCGTCGCTTATATCGGTCGACTGCGAATTCTTTGAAGCCTTTCTAAATCTGAATTGCCTAAGAAATTGTACTTGATTTGAACAATATTGCTTACAAGAAAGCGCACCGACTTCATATATTTTATGATCACTGACTGATATCTCGCAATGTTTGTGTGGAAAAATTTCTTTTGATTCTGCCCAAATGTACTCGTTTGATGCCTTATCAAATATGGACGGTCGAAGGCAACATGTTCGGCATACTTCATCAGTTAAGAATGATGTTCAAGCTAGAAAAAAATTATTGAATACGTACGGAGGCGATGAATGGACAGAACGCCAGTGCCAAACAAAGTTCGTTCGACGCTTTTGCATCACGTTCTGGGAGGCCAGTAGGGGCTGATAAAGATATTAATTGAAGCAAACCGTCGAATGACAACTCGTGAGATGCGTGAGAGTCCAAATATACTGAATTCTACTGTTCTTAATAAAATATTGTTACGCTATGAAAAAAGCGACATTGGCTTTGGCCAAAGAAGAAGAAAACCAAACGTACGACGACTAACTTAACTAAATCAGATAGCTTGGCCTTCCAACTTTGCATATGAAGTTTTTCAGCTTGGTTGGGCAACTTTTTAATTTCCCTCCCTTCCTTTCCCTTCTTGCCTTCTATTGCTCTTTCTTTTCGTAAATACATGTCAGTGCATCTTCAAACAATTTCGTATGTTTCGAATGTTTCTTTAAGGTGGTACATGAATTATTTCCTTATTTTGATACGCAATGATAACCGTTCGACTAATTGCTTTTGGGTGTCTTTGGCTATTACTTTTCGGTCGGCTCGTCAAATTTCTTGTCAATGTGACGAAATAATATTTCAGCGCTTACTTGAGCGGTGGTTTTTTGATTCCCTTTTTTCATTTTTCTTTCGGTATTTGTCCGACATTATAAAAGTATCCCCAGCGAAGTAACGACAAACTTTAAAGGTCTCACTCTTATGCTAGGGAATGTTTTAAAATATTTTTCTTTCACGCTTTCAAGAGATTTTCTTTTTATCCCTTTTTCCCTTCCCTGGTTACTCTTTCGTTGGAGGCGAAGTTCTTTTGGAACTTTGGTTTTCTTAAAATGAGAGTAAGCAGATTGTTTTCAGATCCGGCACCGATGCTTGAAATCCTATTACCTCAGCGATTTTCTTGTTTACTACAAAAGGGTGCACAGGACACAATTATAAATCTCGTTACCTTTTCTGCTTATTAGTGTTTCTAGCTAAGGGACGTAACAAACTATTTTCTCATTTTCATTCATTTGTGGGCTTACATTCGTGGGGTTGGGATGCATTCATTTTCTCGTTTCATTTGAGAAAACAAAAACATGAGTCATCTCTCATTTTTAACTCACCCTGCTAAAGCAAAGTGGACGACATTCCCTTCCCCCTTTGATAGCAGGGGAAGGACTGATTTTTTTTCTGCTAACACTAGCATTAAAGGGAACTTTTATTGTTATTATGGGTATGCGTTCGATAACTCGCATGTAAGCGTATTTTTATTTGCCCAAATAAAAAATGGTTAGCAATGGCGTTGCAAAGTCAATATCTTCTTCTTTTTCAATTGCAATTTGGAAACGATTGCACGGACTTAGCTGAAAATTACTATAGAGGAAATTTTGTCAATTTTATTTTCTGCTTCATTTTAATTAGCACACACACAATAACAATAATCGATTTAATCTTTGTGCAAGCAGCATGATCAAATAACCCGGCAGTGCTAAACTGAAGTGTTGATAAGCTTTCTTTCAACCAACACCTTACTTAGTGGGTTTTTGTAGGAGGCGTGCTCTTTTAAAGTTGACCTAAATACGATAACCGGCGCGATTTTCGGATCGAACGACTAGAATCTTGCTTTTGCAAAAGTCTGAAGCAACGACTGTCGCTGTGTACACGAAAAAAACTCTTGGCATTCTTATCGTTCTTACCAGGATTAAACATGTTTAGGAGCATTTAATTTATAGTAAAATAATTATTGAAATTTGTAAGAGGACATAAAAAGAAATGCCCTTTCCCTGGCATATGCTAGCATATGCTATGTTCTATATTCGAAGGAGCACTCAATGAATATAACTTCCCTGCACACACACTAATAAGTAAGAAGAGACTCGTTAAATTTTAATTTTAATTTTCTCCTCTACAGCACACCGGAGGGAAATAAGCATAAACATGTACATACGATTTAGAAAATAAGTAAGAGAAAGGACAACAATAGTAGGCATTATAACGTAGCGAATAGTTGTTTGCAATTGTTTGAAGGATGATAGAAGACGGATTAATTCTTCTGTTTGCAACATATAGAAATACACGTTAGAGACTCCTGGTTGGCATAACATTTGGACTCGATTTAATCCTATCCCTCCGCCCGTTTGCCTTGTTAATAATCGTTCGTTGTTGAAAAACTAACGATTGCAAAAAGTGAGACGGACAGACGAACGTTGTCTTGGTCGATGTCCACATTACAAGGTTAACAAGTAAGGAAATTATATTTAAATTTATATGGCGCACGTGTTGTACTCTATGAATAACAACCAAAAAGCGCGGACGGCAACGGTGTTCACACGGTGTTTGTTACATAGACGTGTAAGCATCGCAGGCGTGGGCTTCGAAAAGTTTCGGTCATTTTGAAATTCCTTTGCAAGTTTGTAGGCGACATCTTCGGGAAAAGGTTTACAACAGATAGTACACAGTCCTGTAGAGGGACAGCTGGACAGACGAACGGACGGATATGCTTAGGTGCATTTCGAATTTGAAACTGGCCAAGAACTTGTATACGTTATGGAGCTTTTGATGCTTGCTCCTGTGCGTTATTAACGTTTTTAAAAAATATATATATATTTGACATCCAATAGGAATAGGTCCGGCCGAGTTTTTACGTTTTTGTAGAGGCGCTACAGCGTCGCCCATAAAATATGCGTTCAAACTTCTGTAGTTTTTAAGTAATGAGCAAAAATACCATCGTGTAAAAATGAAAAACGAAATTGCTTTACTTCCTCAACTCTTGCTTCCAAGGGAGAGCAAATAATGTTTAATCAAAGCATGAAATTGCTTTGATCTCCTCCTTACTTAGTTTACTGATATTGCTATGAAAATATGGAATATTCTAAAAATATTTGATTAATGAGTTTGTTTAATAGTTTGTTCCCAATTGTTTACAAAGATCGAAATTGATGAATTCATTGAGGTCATGTATGAGAAAATTCGTATTATTCGGTTACATCTTCTTCAGACTGTCTGCTAATATTATTCACTAAAATAATATATATATATACATAGAAAGATGACACCAACTCGAAAAAGAACTATAATATTAAAATTTTCTTTAGAAATTCTTGCTGCTTTCGTCATCGCATCACGACCTACATATCTCGCAACATAGATATTTTCGTTCGAGTTACTTTCATGTTTGTTGCGAGATGATATAATACATACGTGTGCGCGTTTTTCTGCCACAAGAATATTTGTTTAGAGCAATGGAAACTTGATTTAAGAAAAAAAGAACAAAATAAAATATAATACATACATGCACCCACACACATAAAATATCAACAATAACAACGCATTTCCAATTATGCTAAAGCCGGCAAAAACTTGTGTAACTTTATTCCATATTTTCCATCGCGCGTACATTGAGACGAAGAAGTGATGTTGACTTGAAATTAAAGAGAGAAAAAAAGAAAAATATATATATAAATAAATATATATATATATATATATATATATATATATATATAGGGAGGGAGAGAGGGAGAGAGAAGATCATATAATTTGTGTTCAGCATTTAAATGTGTGCGTTCAGAAACAGTGATTTCATTAAGAAAGACACCCAAGCCATTTTTCTGAGATATATCTCTATCTATATATAAATATATATATATATACATATAATATCTATAATATATAATGGATAGACCAGTTTTGTCATATCGTTTGTTATTAAAAGCGTGACGTCACCAACTACATACATATATAATTAATTGTACCGGCTACAAGCAGTGCTGCGAGCAGAGTGTCAATCACAGCACTCTCTGATCGCTGAAATATAAGCCGAACGTGTCAATTTTTTATTGACAATGAAGATAAGCGCACTTTGGTTACAATTACGAAGGGTTGTGTGTATTAACCTTTAGAAGTTTCTATCTTCAAAAGATATAATATGGGAATGATTGTGCGCACGCCCTCTCTTCCGCCCTTTAACTTCTATTTTTCAAATGCAAAAGAAATCCAGTTAAACCGCTGCCTTTCCTGAAAGTGAAAATCATTCACTATTGTGCAAAAGAGAAGAGAAAAAATGAATAAATAATTGGGTTTCAGCTAATCACAATAATTGCATTAAAAGTCAACTCGGTGCGACATGAACAAAAAACAATTTAATCTTTAAAAGAGAAAAAAGTAATACGTTAAGTATAATATAATATAATATTAAGACTTACAACCTTGTTCCAATAAAATCAATACAAAAAATTGTTTACCCAGCACATATTAAATATTTAGACTTTGCTTTGTCACTCACTGGTAACGAACAACAATAACAATAACAACAATGATAATAATAATAATAATAATAATAATAAAATAACAATGCGAAGCACACAGACGGGCTAAGAGTGCTTACGCAGCAATTTATACACACTTGCAATTAAAAACTTGTGCATCTTGTTAACGCCGTACGATTTGTTTATGGCTTTGTGCTTATGTTCGTTTCTCGTCAGCGCATAGCTGAGGAAAAGCTGAGAAAAAGTTGAAAGAGTTTCTTGTATTTTATGTGTCCTGAATTCAGTTTGAGTTTGTAAAAAATGAAGCCATGCTTCTTTTCATACCACATCCTTATCAGAATTCTTCATCATTTAGTAAACATATATATATCTTAAAGAGTTTGCCCTCTTCTTACCTCAACTTCCCTCGATGTTCTATTGTTTTTCACCGCCCCTAAACTGAAGCGACATAACACGGCAAGGCAAAAGATTCCTATGATAGCATTACTCTATGACTCACCTTTAACTTTACTGTTTTTTCTTCGATTCTTTTGGCTCAACATTACAAGAAATTTATAACTAAGGAAGATCACGAAATATGGATGGAACGGTTTAGGTTGCAAGCAGCTTTCGAAACAAAGCACATGTAAAAGTTTTAACTAAAAACTAATAGAAAATGGAAACAAAATGAAGATTGCGTGACAGCGCGGAAAGATTCTTGGAAGGATTATCAAGCCCGTGTATTTACCTTTGTATAGTATATTGATCGACAATTCCTAAATCAATAAAAGAAGGATTAACATATAGATGTTTATATATATATATATATATATGTGTGTGTGTGTGTGTGTGTGTGTGCTTTTGTGTGCATGTATTCATGTATTCATATACATAAATTTTATATATATACAGGTGATGGCTTTCAAAACATTTTATCATAACCCAACAGACCATTACCCTCAATTTCAGCACTCATTGCTGAAATCTTTTCACATCTGAAATATATAAAATTTATCGCCTTGTAAATGTGCTTTTACTCTCTCTATAACTCTTAATATAAAAGTCGCAACAAAGTTTCTATCGAAAACAGTTGCTTTCTAGTAGAAATTCTAATTATTATAAATGCACATATATGGCAGTTGAATTAAAGTCTCTTGATAATTATTGAAAGCGGAAATCAGTAGCTTGTAGGAAAGCCGTTTGTATACATTCTAAAATACATTTATTTTATAATAAAAAACAGATTGATGGTTTTCTGTGTATGTATGGCTTGTGAGCACGATTAGATAGGTATAATTTTTCTTAAAAGATCAGAGATGCTCTCAAGTTTGGTCTTATCACTATGAGTAAATTGAATTGAACAGTTGACACGATAAGTCAAACAGTTCGGTGCAAGTTGCATCTTAAACGATGGTCTAAAGTGTTTCTTCATTAAAATTCTCACATAAAATTTGAAAATCAGTTAAAATGCATAAAAGAAAGTTCGATTCTGCGATTTTTAAAAGTCATTTTTTGTGTAAATATAAAAGGCATACGTTGTATTCATCTATGCATGTATGGATTCTTCATTTTGCACATTTCTGTATAATAATTCACAAATTGTATAAAGGAATTTGAATATAGGTGAGAAGGATTTAAATAAAATGTATACGAGAAATAAACGATGCAGATTGAAAGAAAATTTCCCGCAAACATATGATATATATGTATGCGTATATATTTACGTCGATATAAAACAGATGCTGGTTGATTGACAGATTACAGCCTCACTTTCTATTTGTAATGTCAAAAGAGGAAACCTCTTATGAACACTAAAGACTACTCCATCGTTTTAGAATTTATGAGATTTTCGTCACTGACATGGATCCAATTTGCTGAATAAATTGTTAATTGAAAAATAGAGAAATTAGTGAATGAAATTGATAAGCCAGTTAGTGAATTCTGATTTGATGAATTAAGCGAGGGTGAATGGCGATGTTAGTTGGGTATAGTTATTTGAGAGCGTATGTCTTATTTCTTTTTGAAGAGTGAGAATAATGAAACAGTAACCAAAAGAGAGAGAAAAGGGAACAAACACGACATCATAACCGCATCTTTACCACTTACTCCAACTGGAATTGTAATTTAGTTGGATTTTTCTTACTTGGCATCATTTATTTAACCATTGCCCTGGCGTTGTTATTGTCAAAATTTGTTTTGCTCTGAGAGGAGATTTCTTTCTTGGCACCATCCTTTTCATGCACTGCTGGCATTGCTTTTGTAAAATTGTGTTTCCCATGAGAGAAGAAACATTTTCCATTCTTTTTTTAGTTTTTTTAAAATTTTTGTAAATTTAGAATTAGAAATAGAATTTCACTCTCAATGAATTTATTTGCGCATCCGTAAAAAATGTCCAGCAAAGTAAATTTTACTCTCAAAAATTGAATTTCATATACGCAGCATTTTTTAGGGCATCCATGAGATATGTACAGCAAAGTGAATTTTACTCTGAGTTTCTTTGTCTCTTTATTTTGTGCGGTTGCATTATAATTCTTGCATTTTATGCACATGTTTATTTGTTTACATTATTTGTTATTTATCATACTTTTTACGTTATTATTATTATCCTTTAAAATCTTTAAATAATAAGTATGCTTTTTAAATTAAATTAAATGAATTTAAAATAAAATTATTCTTATTCTGTGAAGAAATCACGTAATTTACGTACCAGATTTGATTGAGAGATTGAAGGATTGCAACGGTGACTAAAATACATGAATTTATTCATTTCATCAAATTTGCCTATATGTGCGATATTTGAGTTATAAATAATATGAAAAAAAATTCAAACTAAACATTTTTTAAATTTAAAATTTTTCTTTTCATACAATTTTTTGTTACCCTTTTTTATAAACAAATTTTATTTTTATATGCGCATTTTACACAATTTTTAATAATTAAGCATGTATGAAAAAAAAAATTGCATTAAGAAATACAAGTTAAAAGTGTTAATACTATTGTAGGACTAAAAAACTATTATAGGAGGAAAAATTGTTCAATTAAATTTCTTCCCTACACCGGTTATAAATAATAATTCTATTATTCTTTTTAAATTTTTTAATATTACCTATCCTTCATTCCCCATCTCTTAAATAATTTAAAGAAAAAAAAAATATATATATAGAAAACTATTCGAAAGCTAATTCTGTAGTATATATTCTTTTATTCTACTTGCGCTTAAATTCAATTCAAATGAATTATAAATTGAATTATAATTGAAACACGTATACCTGAAATTAAATATGTGAATGCATGAGCTTTTATATTTTATATGAAAGCAATATTATAAAAAACATTCTTATTTCCATGAAGGGCGAAATGTATGATGGCGATATCATGGTATACCACAATTGAATTTTCAGGTACAACGCGAAGCGCTAGCCGGCACAAAAATCCCGGATATTGGTATTGGAGCGTTAAATACCTGGCACATCATTTCAACAGCCGTTAGCCTTCATAGAATATTATTATAATCCCATGTTCTGGTTAACCGTTTTGATGTTGATAGGATAGTGTCGTCGTGCTGTTCCACATCTTCCACTTGTTTTTTAATGGGCTATTCCTTTTTTAAGCGTCTAGATGGAGTGTTGGGACGGCAATACAGAACGGTCAATACAGTTTTACGACCGGTATATTTTACACACCCTTGTAAAAAATGCTTATTGCAAATATAATGGTATTTTTTTGTCATTTGAGACATTTAATATGGTTAAGGAATTCTGCAATTTATTTGCAGGGATCTTAAAAACCGATCTTTTTTCAACACGTATATCTTTATCATATCTGCGATTCTGTGTTGTGCACTCCCTTCTACCCACCATTTTGAATGGATTAATCTTGGAAGAATAATACAAATATTAATATATAAATAATCAAATAAAACTATTAATATATAATTTAATGCAAAAAAATGTTAAAAATTTAAAAACAGAGCAGAATATAAGTTTTCAATTTTCACTCTTTTCCGAAATAAATAATAATAATAATAATTTTTCCCACTTTGAAATGCTCGAATCGCGCTTACTTGAAAAATAATAAAAGAAATTTGCTCAAACATATGTTTCAGAATCAGGTGTTTCAGTTGTATAATTACAGATGTGTTTTATGTCTTGTTCTTCTTCTGCTATTCAACAAATCAACAACCGAAGATTTCATTGCCATCTCTGTGAACGGAAAAAACAAAATGTGAAAAACAGACTAAATGTTAAAACAGTTTGCTTCTTGTTGTTGTCTTGGCCACATTTAAAATCGGGAAATAGCGGTGCTTATAATATTTTTCAATTTTGAACGAAGGAGATGTGTGAACTTCTTGCCGCGAGTGTTTGTGCGAAATAATATAATATTGAGAAAAATTGTATTAACATATAACAAATACTTTTACATAGGATTATTTTTTTAAAATATATATAATATTGTTAACATTGAAAATTGTGAGTTGTCCATATAACGATAGATAGACATTTAGAATTATGCTATTCAAGTAGGATCGCTTTTTGTACCCTACACTATCCGAGGAGTATACTATTCATAAAGAGATATATTCAACAACCAGAACATTCGACAAGTTCACGAAAGTGAGACGGCACCGTAATTTTCATTATTATTATTATTATTATTATTATTATTATTATTATTTTTTCCACCAATACTGCGACTTGTTAGTCGAGTGTACACAAATAAGTTATAATGCTTGTGATTTAAATGGCTACGAATGCGTTGAGAGTGTTTTATTTTCCTTCATTCCTTTTTTTCTCCTTATTCCCGTCGTCTTGATGATGCACAAATAAAAGCCAAAAATTTCTGTAACATAAAAATAAGCAAGGATATTAACATTTTTTCATAAATTTCGCGTTGTTGCGGTAAACAATTTGAAAAAGAAGGAAGAGAGATGAGATTATGACCGCCGACGTTGGACAGTGTACATAAAGTGTTATACACACACAGAAAAGCAGATACGCACGGGTGTCTAGTAATACATGAATGCATTTTTCTTTTTTTGTGGTGAGAATCGCAAAAAAAAATTTAAGAGATAGAAAAAAAGAACTAAATAATTAAGCGAACGTCCTAGTGGTTCAAAAATTATGCGCAAAATAAGCAAACAAATAAACGAACGCATAATGCAATATTATTAGCACACATGCATTCAAAGATATACGATAAATATTCCAGTTTTATGTGTCATTTCGCCTTTAAACCGAATATTAAATAAATGATAAAGATATGGCTAAATGCGTTTAAGTGTGTTTGCTGTTTAACTTACAACACATATGTATATATGTATATATATATATACATAATATTTTGAATTAAAATGCATAATAACTAAAGTTAAATTACAGCAACTTGAAATGATATGATATCTGAGCTATGAGAGCCATTTGAGAATTTGCGGTTTAGCGTATGGATTGATAGGAAAAAGTGATTTCTTGGCTTAAACTTGTATACTACCGCGAAAAATAATAATTACAAGGTGATGAGATCTTTCCCAAACTATATATGAAAGCAACAATAGCAAACAACCAAGCGGACGACGTTCAAGATTGAAAGTAAGGTAAGTAAGTTACGAACTAACGTTGATGTAATTTTTATAAAGTAGCGTAAATTTATTAACTATGCGTCAATGCGATGTATATGTGACTCATATTAGAAGAGCATTCGATAGACAAGTTTGCTTATATCTACGTATATTTATTGTACGCATGTACAGTACATAACTAGATATCGAACAAAGAGCTTGAATACGGCGAACTTGTGAATCAGGTATTTAGCATTTTTTAATGATTAAGACAAGTTACCATTTAGAAATTAAATAGTAAGTCTTTTTTGCCATGAGAGTACATATATAAGCAACAATTTTGCACTTAATGGCATCGTCATATGATCAAAGACGGTCATGCGACCAAAATAAGTCTTACAACGCAAGCTAACATTTCAAACTTAATAAATACGCGTTATATAAGATATTTACATATACACATAAACAGTTTTACATGAATTTATATAAATAAGCGAGAGTATATAATACGCTTTGTTTTTTTTTATAAAGGAAAAAATTGTACTGACTTAAACGTCTATTGTGTATAGCAACGATTAAACTCACCTACCGACCTTTCAGCATCAAAGCGCGTACACACACAAAAACCTAAAGTTGTCAGCTATACAGCTACTGTTTGCATATTTTGGCTTTCTATAGGTTACAGACTTTCTACTTACACATATATAAACGTGTGTAATATGTTTAAGTGCATACATAGATATATATTTAATCGTATGTGTATGTATATACTTGGTGGCCGCGATCTCTACTATGGCAAAATAGTTATCGCACACAAGACCAATAGCAACAGCAGTAACAGTAACGTCAACATCAACATCAACATCAACATCAATATCAACATGAACATCAGCGACTTTACAAGTACATGCATCATAATATACTAACGCAAAACAACATATATCACAACAATCATGTTGTTGATGACAATTCGGCCTCTCGATGAAAGTACATATAGTAGAAATGAAAAGTGCGTGAAACCTGTAACCTGTCGCGTCCATAATTGTTGTGCTATATGTAATATAGATGTTACAAATACATGCATACATTTTTAAAATAAAAACGATACACAACAACATATATGTATATACACACGTTTTCCAATACCAAGACACCACCTGTGCGTACTTGAATTCAAGTCGTTTGAAAAAAAGCAAAATATACTTTTTTTATTGCTATTAAAATTAAAAAAAAAAATCAATTGCAGGCTAAGCGTTTACCAAAAGTCATTCCATTTGGTTATAAGTAATCAAGTTTTAAATAGTTAAACGTGTTTGCTCGACTCTCTTTTCTTACTATTATTTGATGTGACTTATAGAAGTGAAACCTTTTTGATGTTATCACACCAGGTATAAATAATTGGTTCGTCATATTACTCTCCTCTTGCATTCAATTTTTTTACCTTGGCCGATTGTTTACTATCTAATTTGGAGTTGACTTTCTTATATATAGGTGTTGTTGCTTAATTAAGTTGCTAAATTTACTTCGCAGTCTTTGCAGTATCTTTTCGAGAGGTTACGATGCCTTGCGATATGAGTTCTCTTTTTTTTTCTTTTTTTTTTTTTTTTTCTTTGAAACCGAATTATATCGGACCTGACATGAATATTAGTTATCTCTTCTCTTTCCATCCTTCCGTAATTGTTTTAAAAATTAGTTTGCAATGCTTTCGTTTCAAGTAAAAAGCTTTCCACACATTTTCATATTGCAACTTCAACATGCGTATAGGGATTTTCAAGCTCAGCTAATCAAGCGTCCAAGTTTGTATTCTTCGTATGTAGCTTCAAATATTTATATGTTTCCAGAAGAACTCTCCCTCGCCCAGTTTGAATTCTACAGATTGGGAATGTATGCGAAAATGTGCAAATCGCTTAAGCATAAGCTAAACCAAATGATTTGATAGACGCAAGTTATCTTCAGGTTATCATAAGAATCTTTGGGAGAAAAAAAACGTGCTTGCAACATAAAATCTTCCTCTCTCTAATGACTATTTGCTGGTTGTATGGAAAGAGCAACTTTTCAGCAACAAATGAAATTCAAATGTTTTCCTTGTTGTGAAAATGACTAAAGCAGCGTCGCTGGGGCAACTGTAGCTTGCAAACTAATGGTCGAAATGTCATGAAATTTCGATACGTACTTTTAGTACCATCCAGAAATCGAATTAGTCTGGCAGCAGTGTTTGCCGCATATGCGTCAGAACGGATTGAAGTGATATCATTAAAGAGTGGAGGTGTATTCATTTTGGCAAAGCTTTTGTGACACCCAGAAGGAAGCTTCAGAGACTCTATAACGTAAATATATATTTCCTCTCTATATAAATTGATGATCCGATCTAAGCACGTCTCTGTTTTCCGTATGTCTGTCTATGTCTCTGTCCTTGATTTATATTTTCTTAATTGCAAAAATTAAGATATCGTCTACAAATCTGTGCGAACCGTTCAAAGTCATTGTCGGCGAGTTGGTATTGAAGATGAGTCAAATCGATTAAAGGATATACTGGGATTGCAACATAAACAGAGAGCATCTTTGTCCTCCAAAGGAAGAAAAAGAAATGCATACTTTGTGAATAGTTCTAGAGCATCCGTACAACAATATCCATGAAAAATTGACCAAATCCACCTAATATGATAGAGTATCGAAGTTTCATTTCTACTGCACTTCTTTCGTTTTTTCCCTTTTTTTCATATTTTTTTTTTTTTTTTGTTTTTTATTTTTAAGATAAAGGTCGTGGGTATAAAAGATTCGCATATAATTTTCTCATTTGTTTGTGTTATAAAATGCATCTATTTTCCGCTTGTCTCCACATGTCCAAAAAATGTACAAACCGAACAATTTGTAATCTAATTTTGCATAGGAATTGTACAAAAATTGTAGAGTACTCCGAATAGTAACAATTGCAAGTAAACTAAAATAATGGACAACAAAAAATAAAAGAAATAAATAAATAAATTTAAAAAGTTAACGGTTTATGCCATTGCGTTATTTGTCTGCATTCACCGTTTGAGAACGACTGCTTAGTGCTATTCATAATTACCAAATCCAATCGGACTAGCTGAGGTTCAATTACATTTCAAGCGGATTATGTTTAAGTAATTTCATATTACGTGGCTGAGTGTCGCCTGATTGTGATAACAATCATGGATAGTGTAGTGAGTGGGAAAATGAACGAAATGTTATCGTAAAACAAATCTTAGTCTGCACAAGAATCCTGAGTCATGCATTATCAAGTGTTTAACTAAACGGTTCCTACATCACCTGGGATTTATCGTGCGTGAACAAAGCAATTAACATGTTTTAAGTTAAATGCTCGTCTATTCCCAGTTTTACCACTGAGGTCGCGTCACGTTCCATTCAATAATTAATGTTAAAATTTACTCTTTTATGCTATTTTATTAGGATCGCAGCGGGTAAACTAGTTCAGATGGTCGTTACTTGCTTCGTAGTGTTTGATTTATAACCACCGTGGAAAGAAAAAAGTACGCATTAAACTTGTATGTGTGTTTATTAGTAAGGTATGTAGACTCCTCATATGAGCTAAAGCGTTCGGAATGGAAATATCCGGAAATGGCCGCGTATGCGCCTGCTTGCTAGTGGTGTTCTCAGTATCGTAACAATCAGCGCAGATAAGTGAAATTTGATATATGCTTAAAAATGGCCGTGCCTCAGACTACTGAAGGATAAAAAATGTGAAATTCCATACTAAGAATTGAAGTTCAGATGTATGGTTCAATCAGACACGGCTCTGAGATGATGAACATTAAAGATCCACAACAAGACGAATAGTGCTTTTTGTCCTTTTTGACTATACACTCTACCAAAGGATAAGAGTATTGTAGATATGTCCGTCCATTCTTATCATCTAGAAGTTCCCATATATATTCTTAATCAACGTATGGATCTTAGCTGATTAAACGGTATTTTGCCTTTCAGCTATTCATCCGTCCGTGCACCAGCTATTCCACTAGTGTGTCCACTACTACGCTCACGACAGGTCAAGAACTGGCATATAGCATAGCATAGCATCATAGTGGATGTTCATCTAGCACATGGTACAAATATTGCGCCGGGATATCTAAAAGTCGAGTCCAAGTTATTTGAGTCGAATGATTGAAATATTTGCAAGTTTTATATATTGGTGTGGTGTAAGGTAACGGGCATTAAGGATACGCTCTGGAGTGAATACAATTTTCTTATATATTTGCTTCCCTTCGTCTTTCCTTCGATCGATGTGTCTGCCTCCCCAATAGAAGAAATCTGTATGAGTTATATAATCCGCTGTATAATAAAGGCAAAAAAGAAATCGTTACAATCTTAATTTTTCAAATGGAGGAGAGAATCAAATTTGCATTCTATTTTAATAGTGTTCAGGTATCGTTCACGCATCGGTTACAGAGGGATTTGTTTATGCCGTTACTTTAACAAATCGAATTATGAATTATGGCAACTTCTACTCGTATATCTTGTCGATTCACCGCCACCTTGATATTGACCAACATTTGTCGTTATTGGCTGGCAACAATTGGTAACAATTTTCACGCATCTTATTATTATTTCTAGCTTAACCATATTTCTTTACTCCTGTTTTTACCGACCAGCCAACTTGAAGATACCATGAGCGGATTTTCGCGAATGAATAACATGTTCATTGAGACACTATATTGTGGTAATTATTTCACTTGATTGTTTACAATTCAATGTACGTGAGTTTACCGGCCAAAGTATGCCGCTTTTATCATGCTCACCATCTAAAATCGGGGGTATATTCATTTTGTCGAAGCATTTGTAATAGCCGGTATATATAGTTTTGATCGGGTATCAAATCTTGAATATTTTAACGCATGTCTGTCCGTCCGTCTGTTGATATGTGTGAGGATGCGTTTAGTGTAAACATACTGTTGGTCACAAAAATTAACGTATCGGTATAAAATTTGGCAAAAACATTGGATGTACATGCAAACAGGTTGATATTGAAAACGAACCGAATCGACAGCGTTCACGGTCCATGCGGTGTTCAATCGATCATTCGGCCTTTACTTGCACCTGCGTAGGACAAAGGTAGTGTATACAAAAATTTCGGCCATACACGGATGTTAATGTTTACTTCGTTTTCATATCGAACAACATTTCTTTTTTCGCCAAATTTTGTGATTTGTTTCGTATTTGTTGTCTTTATTGTTGTTGTTGTTGTTGTTTTTGTTGTATTTTTCTCTTTTTTTTTTTTTTTTAAATGCTTTGAGAAAACATACTATATAGATGTGGATGATTGGCAAGCGATGGCCTTCTACACTGACTGACAAATAAGTCATATAATTATACAGTCAAGGAAACACAACTACTCCGGCTGCTAACTCGTATTGCGTACTCATATTTAAGTTTACTCTGATTAAAACGTATGACTTATGAGAGTGGATTTAATAGTTATATGCTTGTTATGTGCTTACACTACATACGTACCGATTTTGTGAGATTGTAGTGGACGTGTGAAACTTTGCTCGAGACAAATTAAAATTTACTTCGCTTTGTAACTGCATTTACAGACGGTTATGAGTGAATCAACTGTACAACATCAGCGCCATCATCATCATTATCATGATGCGAAGCTATAAGCAACAACCACTTCCTGACTTACTGAACCAAACGATGGCTTCTACCGCAAAATAAATGCGGTCTTTTAATTTACCACGAGATACTACGATATCAATAAAATTGTCTTGGGTGTCTTGGGTGAATTTTCGCTTCTGTTATATATTGCAACTTAACTTTTAAATATGTGTGGATATATGTATATATGTATATAAATAAATACACAATAGGTATTTATGCATATATAAATACACTTAGGTTTTAGGATGCCTCCACGTACCGGTATATATTACATTTATTTAATTTGTTGACTTGAAATATTCTGCATATGTTGAAACTTGTTTGCTGCAATTTCTGTTTTCTAGTTTAGTTTGCCTTCCTGTTTCCTTGGCATAAAAAAAAAAAAAATGTATTTACACACACACACACACACACACACACACACACACACATACACAGATGTATATATGAACAATTGCACAATGCTTTTGTGGGTTTGTAAGTTTGTTCTCATGCAAATCTGTAGATGCCAAGAAAAAACTTAATCCGAAACAAAGAAAAAAAAAAAGCAAGCACATGCTCGGAAATCACCATCGACGGCGGCGGTTGCGTCGACGACAACGAATCATCATTTTTTCATTGCAAACTATTCAGAGCATGTCAAACTGGGTCTAAAGTTGTTACTACTGCTCTGTCAATGCAGCTGCAGCAATGAATATTGAATTTTACAAATTGTATTTGAACGTTTTTCTTCTTCTTCTTCTTCTTCTTCTTCTTCATTTTTCATTAAAAAGAAAGCATTGGTCCTAACCTAACCTAACAAAAAAGAAATTCTTATTCATACAGAAGCGAATCTGCCCGAAATCATTAAATCGATTTTTGGGTCGACCTCACTGCATAAAAAGTGTAACCTCGTTCTGCTTGAAACTATGGTTTTTTCAACGACCCGCATATCAAATGCTTTCGATTTTCCGGCTTAATTCGAAGAATCCTGTTACTAAAACCTTATGAGCTCTGCATAGTCGATGTGCTACGATATTCAAAGGAATGTCTTGCCTTCCCCGCTGTATGGGTTCTTTGGTGGATCACCTTCAGAGGACAGGATTTCGTTAGAGTGTTAATTCGTACATTGTTTGGAACATGGGCGAAAATTGTACCCTACCTATACGTTTCACCACCACATATAAAAGGATGCGTGACGATTTGGTCATGCAAAGGGCTTTTCTTTTCAGACCTTACATAATTTGACAAAATCCCAGAAGGGTGCTTGTAATTCAAAACACGTATATGAGATCGTGCCAGGTAACGGATCGTGGATCTGTGCACAGGAGCCGGAAAGCAAACAGCCGAACGACCCTATAGGTGAAAGTTGTTCGGGCTAGAAAACAAATTGCCTCCTGCTTTGTCGAAACGACCGGTCATATAGCAACAGTTTCGTGGAAGCCGCACCGCATCGGTATAGTCTTAAGTAAAAGAAAGACAACAAACAAGTTGTCTGATTATTCTTCATCATGACAATGCGAGCTCTGAAACATCTCTTCTGACAACCAGCGATTTAAACACTCAAATACCCGATCATCCCAACGACGTCTGTTTTTGTAACCGAAACGCCAAGAATATATTCCATGGATTGCGTTCCATGATGCGTTCAAACGCCATGTTTTCGAGGTGCCTCAAGCAGAATGCTTGAATATATTATGGACTAAATAGTGCGAACACATGCAAAAGTTCATATATCGTAAAGCAGAATATTTTAGAAAACAGTAAAGCAATTGTTAGACGAAATGACAAGATACTGCTTCGCTTTAGTAGGCTAGAAATATAGATAGAGTTCCACGCAAGCGTCTTAAGTGGTCGATTAATCGATTGCGGCGATTGCGGTGATTGTTAGTTAGCCCTGGCTCTAGGAAATATTTGCATTGGATTTGTGTATATTGCCACCACGTTTCCAGATGGATGATGCTCTCCTTTTTGCTGCAATTTTGGAGCGTCTTCGTAAATGAATGTATGTATCGAGACTTACGTCAATATCTACTATGAGTTGTGAGTTGTGGTTTGTAGGTTCCCATAAACGAATCACGCCCAGTTTCAAGTTTTAGCTTTCTGTTTTAATTTTTGTGCCTGGAGGGACAGACAAACAGAATCTTGCTCCGTTCAATCATATGTTTATTCACCTTATGCGAGTCTTTGATATATAATTTCCGGTGTTATAAACGAGAAGAAGGTTGTCTTTTGGTAGTCAATAGGAACCGTTGAACATGAAAAACCTTTAGAAACTGCCCTGCGTTCTCCTTATCCTCTTCATGCCACAGGTATTTTATATAAATCTATCTCTCTCTCTCTCTCTCTCTCTCTCTCTTTCTTTCTTTTTTTCTCTTCCTATTTCTATTATTAATTCTTCAACTAATTGTGATAAATCGGTCGCAATGTTCTTGTGCCCGCCATTATTGGATTTATAGACTTTTGCGCCGCTCTCGTCATAATTTTCGTTTGTTTCTTGGCATAAAATGGAAAATCGCGACTTTTCTTTTATGTATATATATACATATATATTCTTACGGCCGCATCTCGAGATAAACAGAAAAAGCGTATAATTCCCAAAAATTTTGTAACTTTCACTCCGAGAAAAATATTAGAGAATTAAAGAAAACATGTAAACACATTCCATGCGCACATTCATGAACGCAGACGTCTGTGTTTGCAGATATGAATGAATGCTTATGACATAGACAGGGAAGGATGGATTTGAAATGTGTGCGAGAAGTGCCCGTAGATACCAGTTTCGGTGCCTGTAATTGTCCACTGCCGTCGTATCACTGGCCGACAAACTTTATTTTTATAACTAGTCTGTCTCTTTTGCATGCACAAGTGTGTGAACACGAAGCGATTAATGCCTATATAAAATGTACAGTTAAAGTGCGCGAAATCTTTCATTGTTGGTGGGTTCATCTATTGGTTTAATTGTTTGCTCATTTACTTTGTGTAAACGATTTCGATTTTGAGAGCAAGAAAAAATCCACCAAACGCCAAAGCCTGCACAAAGTCATGTTTTTGTTTTGTTTTTATGAGCAAGCCCTCAATGAGCGGTTGCAGCTAGGCAGGCTAATGCTTGAATAAAGAAAAACAAATTTGAAATTGGCGCTTAAAACTAGGAACGGAAACAATTTTTTTCTAATACGCATATTATTAATCCGTTAACGTTTCACGCTCAGGTGCCGTCTTTCGGGAAAACCAATCGACAATTTGCAATTACAGTCTCTTACAAGGCGTAGGTGTTGCCAATCCGAAATCCCGCTTAAGGTTAACATAGTTTTCTCACCTTTATTTTTGTTTCCTATCTATCATTCCTGGTCTTCTATTTTTTTTTTTTTTTTTTTTTTTTTTTACGTTACATTACGTTTACGTCGCATTAGCATTGGATATATGGTGTTATTCAGTCATGTGCTGCTATTCACCGTTAATGCTGTGGGCGCCGCTATTCGAGCACTTATGTCTGAAAATTTCTGTAAATAACTTGATCTATTATTGCTGACGTCGACTCTAGCGGTCAGCCCACACATCACTTGATGACACATCTGATTTGGCAGAACGTGTTCACTTCTCAAACTAATTGTTTACGCATATAATTTAAACCTAATTTAAATCCAATTACATTTCAAGTCAAGATGTTTTATTCTATTTATTATTTACCGAGTGATGCCTGTTGATTAAATAAGTATGTATTACCTGTCCTGTTACGAAGCGCGCCAGTTTGATGCTTATTACGGCAGATAAAAGGAAGAAGAAAATTAATAATTGTAGTCGTTGTAGAGACCACAAGACATACATTGGATTTGCCAATCTTTTGTAACCTATTGAAATATGCATAGAAGAGTGCATGCATCAAACACACGTGTTTGATGTTAAGATTGCAAGTTATTCTATATCTTATTATATCCATCACTAAAGAATCAGGAGTGCATTCATTTTGCCAAAACGTTTGCAACGCCCAGAGGGGAGCTACAGAAGACAGAGGACCCACAAGGTATATATTCTTGACCAGCATCAAATTCTAAATCGATTTAAGCGTGTCTGGTTGTCCGTCTGTGTATTGTCTTTTGTAAGCATTCTCTTAATCCCGAAAAACGAAATTATCGAATTC
This sequence comes from Glossina austeni, assembly GCA_000688735.1. NCBI lineage: Eukaryota > Metazoa > Arthropoda > Insecta > Diptera > Glossinidae > Glossina > Glossina austeni. The sequence continues at coordinate 410,318 of KK502404.1, read as the reverse complement.
AAATTTGGCCGAAACACTAGAAGTTTTTGCACGCAGGTTGGTACTTAAATTGGGCCAAATCGGTGAAAGGACACGCGTACAGTACTTCGCAAAGTAAAGCCACCTCTGTTTTTCGGAAAGAATAAAACATTAGTTTTCTGTTCTTCACTCATAAACTATGACAGATAAATCTACAAAAATTTGAATGTATATTCTATGGGCGATGCTGTAGTACAAAAGTAGACGAAAAAGGCCACACCTACTCGAATTTTATAGAGCTTCATAATTTTTCTTTCCTTTTTTTAAAACTTCTATAACACATACAAGCAAGCTTCTAAAACCCCATAAAGTATACAAATTCTGGGCCAGTTTCAAATTTGAAATTCGCCAAAGTCTGTCTGTCTGTCCGTCGGCCCAATTGTGTGGTATCCGTCGGAAACATACTCGCCTACAAATTTGCAAAAGCGCATGGAAGTGACCTAAATTTTTCAAAGATCAACGCCCACGAGCCTATGTGAAAAAAACTTTCACTTTGAAAACGATGGAAATCAGCCTCGCCCGCTTCCTATTACAGAGCATGAAAATTTAGTTCTCTTTTACTTTTTTTACCTTTTTTAGGATAACGGCGATAACGGCGATAACGGCGGTATAAAAGAAGACGGTGATGGCCGACTATAATTTTCTTACTTGTTATTATTTTTTTTATTCAGATTAAGATGAAACATCAGCTAAACTAATCCGGTAACCTTGATTTCTCTGGGTGAAAGGTGACGTCTAGCTGTTTCAATCACCAATAGCACCAGGGAGGGAAATATTTTTTATCTGTCAAGATCCTTTTAGTCGAATTCTTTTAATTCTGAACTTATAACGCATACATTCCGTTCCCACTGACGATATTGCGAAATGTTTTTGAGGAAAACTTTTTTTTTAAGCAATCGTCCAATTATTCAGGTCTCTGCGCGATTTATTACCATATAGCAAGCTATGCTGAAGACTAAGAATGGTTAAAACCCACGAAAGATTATATGATAACCTTATCATCGTCTACGTAAGGCATTGGTGCGTGCTCGGACTTCTCGGAAACTATTGCGTTGCAAACTCTTGAGCGCTGGGTGACCAAAAGCTAATGTAATTGTTCTGTGGGGATTATTGTCGATAATTGTAAAAAATGATCCCACGTAACTGGTCAACTATTAATTTCACAATGTGGATGAGCAGAAAGCTTTCAACGCAATCAACGTAAAACAGTTAGTATCCATATGGGGAAAATCTTGCATGCATGTACATCGTAGAGAATGTTGCATTTTACCTAGGTAATGGTACATCGCCTCTATGAAGGCGTATCACATGCAATCCTATTCCTTTTTCATCCTTCATCATGCTCAGTCACTTAGAGGATGTCCACGTTAATTGTATAAGAACACGGAAAGAGTTGAAAGAGTTAAGAGGTCTATGCCTGACTTTTTATGTACTACGCCTTTGCCTATTGGCGGCCTATATTCACTATAACTGCGGCCCTACGCCGCCGTCGTAATCGAAGCACGAAGAAGTCTCAAAACCGGCACCTGCTACGTAAACCTTTTGTAAATACAAAGAAGTTTTCAACCCGCCGGTGTTTTGGTTGCTAGTCCAGTTTGCATTTTTGCTTTCATTAACAGCGATATAAATGTGGATTGTGAATAACCGGACTCGGTTGGTCCTATGAAGACTAAGACTCCGCTCATTGTATTTTCTAAGTGCATGTAGTTGATGGTGTAATAGGATATGTTGTTGGGGATAACAATTTAATCATTGTTGTAGCCAGTGAATTCATCCACTTTGTAATGTAGCTATCAAGCTATCAAGCTATCAAGCTATCAAGATTGAATTGCGTTTTTTAATTGTAGTATAAAAGTCCAAATGAGATTAGGATTAACTCTTTTATACGGAGACTTCTATTTCCATTAATGATGGTACTTAAGTATTCTATTTGTACGAGTTGCGTGTGCGCGTCAAGCGTTTCACATGTGACATATGCACTTCACCATTTAAATATGCATACATGAATGGATGGCAAGGTATGACGTGCGGCCGTCGTCGGTGTTATAATGGGTATAGAGCATCTTGTTCAAATTGTGTGAACTTACTTTCACTTTATTGCATGCATATTTTCCTACAATCGAGGAATAAAGATACAAAGTCGATTCCGCTATTTGAATCTATTGTACTATGTACCTGCGATGAAGAAACTATAGCGTGTGTTAACAATTTTCGTACATGTACACAACAAGTGTTACACGTCTAAAGACATGGCATATTCAGCATATTCAACCATCCATCCATCCATCCATCCATCCATCCATCCATCCATCCATCCATCCATCCATCCATCCATCTACTTATCTATTCAGTTGCCATTTATTTCATCCGTTTCATTCGCCTATGCGCTAAGCAATTCATCTCGGCAGCAAATATATATGTATGTATCCATGTTGTGCGCCTAGCATTTGCTTCTTGTTTCCCAACGTGTACCCATTTACATGTATGACTTAGAGCCGCGCAGGTTTATAAGAAATTGCAAAAAAAAAAACAAAAACAAAAACAAAAACAAAAACAAAAAGTAATAAATAAATAAAAGAAGTAAAACCAAATAAAATGAGATGAAATGAAATGAAATGCAAGAGTAAAACTTCCACCCCCGCCATCAGTATTATTAACGAATCGCAAACCGGTCCGTAAGTACTGCTGGTGAAACGAGGCAATAATTCGAAGACAGAGTTGAAAAAAAAAAAAAAAAAAAAAAACGAAACAAAAAGTTTATAACACAACTTCTCATTAAAAATTCCCCCATTGCCATTGAATTTGTCTAGCAGGAGGGCTGTTGTGTGACTGTGGGATCGTCGGGCTGGTTGACTTTTCGCTTTTGGTATGTTGCCGCCATTGCATTGCATTGCATTGTTATTCGATTTTATTTAAAATATTTTTATAGATTTGTTGCTGCTTATAATCTTGCTAGTATTTCTCGAAGGCAGGTTGTTCTCATGGTATTTTCCAAAGTTTCGTTTCACTTTCAGATTCAAACTCCATAAGAAGTTTATGGCTTATATAAATAAATGTATATATTTATTCACCCATACATTCATATCTGTATTGTTGATTATTAAATGTTATTTATTTTTAATTTTAATGGCGTGTCTTATAAAGTCATTTTTATGTCTACCTGACATTAAGAAACGAAGCTAAAAATAATAAGAAAAAAAAAAAAAAAAGCTTAGTGGGAAAGCTGCATTCATTTCAGACCGAATCTCGGATACCACACTCTTTCACACTAAGACGACATATTTGTTAGTAGATACCGTCATAAGTGTTTAAGTAGTGCTACATATAATTTCTTTTCCTCTTTTCTCTTTTCTCTTTTCTCATTTTTTTTTTTTTTTTTTTTTTTGCTTTTTACACATTTTCAGTATGAAAAGCCAAAATTCGCACAAGATAATGCCCACTGTTTGAATGCGTCGAGCGAGCAAGTTTTAAGTAAGTTTGGTATCAATTCTTGCGATCGTGAAAGTGTCAACAGTAACATCTAAATGGGAACACATGACTTAAACTTATTGTTAGATCTTGAATTTTTATAATTGATTACCGCAAACCGAATGATAAATCGAATATATCTGCATTCTTCGATGGTGGTGGGTATGGAAAAAAACTTGATTTCATATATATATATGTGTGTGTGTGTGTGTGTGTGTGTGTGTGAGAAAAAGATTATTTTTCCATGTTATTACATACCTGGCAGTGGCGATCTTGGTCGCAGGAAACCAACGATAAACAACAATGTAGCGAAGGAATAAACTGCCTCTTAAGCTTAAAGTTGCGTACTTGCCAAAGACCCTTTCAATAATTCACTGTATATTGTGTTAAGAAGATTGTCCAAAGGTAGGCACACACACACACACACACACACACACACACACACACACAAACGCACGCAGACTCACGCACGCACGCACACAGACATTGATAAACACAAGCACGCATAGTTAGAGGCCAGCATTCACTGAGGCATCACACTCCATGATCATCATTATCGTTTGACCGCGAAGATGCCGCTTTTTATGTGCAAATGAGTTGTGTTTTCCGCATCGCTAATCAACATATAACATAACACACAATGCAAATACATTCACTCTTCATTTCAAGTTTTTAGTACATTTTTTTTTTTTTTTTGTGTTTTGTTTTCGTCGTTGGTATTGTTACATTTAGTACGCAATTAATTAAATTTGTTTTAACGAATGTTAATTCGAATGCCTTTTTATTACAATAAATGCAAATGACGCAATCTGCGGCTTAAATGCACATTAACGTAGTGATCATTTTAGCCATTTATTCAGTTATTCAGCTCTTACTGATGCCAACACACAACTTTAACTAGATTTCCTAGTTTTAAAAACTTTCATTAATTTTTAAAATAAGCATTCTCGAGGTAACAATAATATAAGCACGTAAACTCTAACAAGGAAAGTAGGGGAGGCATTCATTGTATGAGGGAGACGTCGTCAGCCTTATCTGGTTATAACGTTGTACACATTCTGTCACATATATATGCAATCAATGCCTTTTATAGATAGCTTTGACGTCCTCTTATGCGCAAATGCCTTCTTCAAAATAGGTCAAAATCGAACGGTGCTAAAGAGGACGCACGCATCGAATAATTGTTGTCTAAATTGGTGTCTTTTTCACGTAAAGACTCAGTAATAAGTGTCGGATTTTTTTGCAATTTTTAATTATCAGTAAAACTTGTGCCGACTTTTCGGAGGATTGCAGAGAGATAAATGTAGTCAAGATGAGAAAAATTAATGCTTTAGAAATATTTAATTTAATCTTTTTGGTCTTTAATCACTTCGAAACACAGCTTAGACTGCTCGAGAACTCTTCTTCTGAACTTACTTCAACAACAGCTAAATGTTTGCAATGAAACAAGCCTATTGTCACGCCCATTTGACACTCTACAAGTGAGGGATGTAGCTTTCTATCCCGTCTGCATTTTTGACAAAATTATTCATTTTCTAGAACGATTTGCCAAATGCCTCTGAAATGGGTCATAAATGTATAGTTCCACTTACTAGGCATTGCAAAGCTTTCGTAATATATCTCCTGTAATGGGCATAAAAGCGGAACACATGAGCTGCTTCTAATGGACGTTAAGAGCATTCGCGACGTAAAACGCTTGCCAACTGCCCGAACATATAAGAAATTTTTAAAAAGCCCAAGTTATGCCAAAAGCCAAAGTTATGTGCATTCTTGTTCTGGCGATTCTTAGAGCCTGCTAGTACTAGCTAGTACTTGTTTACGAATGTTGAAAAAGATGACTGTGCATGCAATGCACTTGAACAAAGTCTCAGCCATGTTGGACGCGCAGTTGAGATTTGATTGAATCGATGCACATATTCTTGTGAAGATGGGGAAAAACCGAGCATCGGGTTTGTTAAAAATTACCTGTTTTTGGACACACACGAATTAAAAACCAGTTTGAACCTGTCGTACAGGTTGTGTGCACCATCGTTTCGCACGGTGATATTTCGTGTAACAGTGCCTTCTTATCGAATATACATACAGCAATCCTTGCGTCGAGGAGTCTCTTAAGTCAACCATTCTTTATATTTCACTCAGCCATGGATTATTAATTCATCTACTAATTCGACAATCGAAAGTTTAGTTAAATGCTTTTTTACTTTATATTTTAGTTTAGTTTTTTATTAAAAGCGTTTTTAAAGGTCAGTGATTGTTACTTATTTACTCAGTTTATTATGCAGATTTCTTTCTATAGTATTCTAATTCCAAATACTTGCAGTTGATTATCGGCAATTATTGCAGCAAGTTGCTTGCAGCTTGTTGTTCTTATTAAGACGTTTTCAATTTACATATCCGTGCTTACTTTTCGAATTGTCGTTTGACTGACAGTCTGAAAAACAAGAGCATGTAGACAGAGAGTAGAATTTCATCACATGACCTAATCTGCATTTCTTTGACTCTGCCGAATTGAATCATTTCGATTGGCTGTTGCTGTAGTTCTTGCAAATGCGAATAATCGATTCATCGAATAAATGGGTTCCTTGCTAAAATTATTGTTAATCAATCATTTTAAATTTCAATACATTATATCCGTCCGTGTCTCCACGAGTTCTTCACGAGCTTCTTGAGTAATTGTATGAAATTGTTGCAGTCATTGACCGGAATTTTTCAATGGCCCAAGCATGATATTTTAACAAAATTTCGAAATTACAATACCCTGTGAGTTATTAATCCTCGACTCTGTTAATCTTATCTTAAGTTCTAATCCTTACTACGTGAAGGTCGTAGTGATGAATGCGATATATATGTAAGGCACGCATCGGAAGCGCGCATTAGGTATGTAAATACTTGCAATGACGAAGGGAATTCATTTAACACCAATGCCTGACAATGTGTTTGTTCGTCTATCCACTTAAGTATAATAAGTAAGTCATGTCTTCACATTTTTTCTTTAAAAAAAAAAATGCTATCAATCTGAAAAAGATCACGTTTAAGCTCTCCATACTAAGCCTAAAAATGAGTTAAATTGGTTCGTAGCCTTACGCACAAAAATTTAAGAATTAAATCCATGCACCTTATTGCTTTCGCGTAATGATTCCTTCAAATGTAGTTTATATGTTATATGTTTATATTAATGTAACACATAACGGATAAACCGGTTTTCACAAATTCTGCAATCATTTGCAAAATTGGCCTTTTTTTGATTTTTTCCCATTTTTCAGTTTGTGGACAAACTGGTTGCTATCGTTTTTTTTTTTTTTTTTTTTTTTTTTTTTTTTTTTTTTTTTAAAAGATTCATTAAAAAGACTACGCTAGTTAAGGTACTAACAAACAATTCATGTCCAAAGTACATTGTGCCGCTCTTGAAGTATGAAATGTTGCAAAATTGCTCATAGAGCTCGACTAAATTTTGTATTTGCGTCATCTTTATATGCGATGGATGATAGACAAGGTCTAACTGAGTTATCTGCCCACGCTGTCACATATAAAAATAGTTATGTATATGCAATCGTAAGCATTTCGTTCAAGAGCTTCTCATCTTTCTCATGTATATCTTTTCATTTTTTTCTTGCTTCTTGCTTCTTGCTTCATCTACTTGAATTCATTTTGTTTCTTCACTGTTGATTGTAATTTAATTGAAACTAATTATGTGAAATTTGTTATCACACTCTTATTATTGTTACTGTTGTTTGTCTTTTTTTATTGTTCTCTAATAATAGCATTATTCATAAACTATTGTGGAGAATAGAATTGTTAGGCATATTCTGGTTGTTTCTTTTGTAAGTACATGATTAAATCTGGGTTAAGAGACATGCACATACACGTAAGCATACACACGCGTGCACTTTTGCATATATGTATGGGAAGGCTTTAGCATAAGTATAAACCCATATGTACGTAATTTGAAATTATAATAATTTAGACATACTTATGCATTTTATTTGATATATATATATATATATATATATATATATATATATATATATATTTGATATACTATTGTATATATTATATATTTATATATATATGTACGAACCGTTTGTTACCTATTTGCAGTCTGCTGAATGATGAGAATTGCAGAATTTTTTTCCATTTATTTAAACGCTGTACGATATAATGAATGAGTTTTGGATTTTGTAACAAATATTTCTTAAAAAAGTTTTGCAAGAAAAAGTTTTTTAAAAAGATTGGAAAAATACCAAGGGTGTGAAGATAAATTCGAATTTAACTAGCAAAGACACCTACCAATATTAAAAAATTCCAATTAAAATCCAGTTGGATTTTGAAATTTGTGTGGTAGCGTAAAATGGATATGGGAGAACACCCAAATTTGAGACTCCAGTGCGGCCAATCTGCAAAATGTCACTTATATTCACCTATATCACGTGAATCTATATAAAAGCATCTATCGAATAAGCAAAAAAAAGCTGAACTTTTGTACACGGAACTATTTTTAGCGATTTTTTGCACCCAAATTAGAAAATGTCACCTTTATTCACCTATATCACGTGAATCCTTATAAAAACGTCTGTCGAATGAGCAAAAATAGAGTAAACTTTTCTTTCAGGAACTATTTTCAATTATTTTTAATTTTTTTTTTTTCTTATTCGGTAGGTGCTTTTATAGTTTGGCCGCACTAGAGTCTCAAATTTGGGTGTTCTCCCATATCCATTTTACGCTACCATACAAATTTCAAAATCCAACTGGATTTTAATTGGAATTATTTAATATTGGTAGGTATCCTTGCTAGTTAAATTCGAATTTATCTTCGCACCCTTAAAATACCTTACAAGAGTCAAGTAAGTGTAGGTAGTTCTCGTTTATAAATTATTGGCAAAATTATTTTCAAACTTTATACCCATTACACCAAGGCCCCGCTTTGCGTCGTAGATACGTTCCAATTTTCTGTAAGAAATCGTATAAAACTCAATGACAGATTCCAACTGCTTTTTTGACGTGACTGCTTTTGTGACGTGAAACTCCGTTGCTTTTCTACGGTGCTGTCTTCTCTGTCACCACCGTGCATATCAAAATTCATTAATTCTTTCGTAGCTATCGGCAGTTAACAATTCATCGATCTCCGATGAATGCATTCCTTCAAAATACTTCTCTCTGTAGCCAAATTAACGACTTCTTCACGAACAGTAAGAGTATCATCAGTTTCTAAAATTGAAGGCGCCTCTTCATTCATGCGAGATGATTTAACCTCAACTGATGTAAAATTGTTTCCCAATTATTTGCACTTAAACGCAGTTTAAACGAAAAAGAAACCACGCAAATCGAAAATGGGGCAACGCAACACGAACATCGGCCGAAATTCAAGAACGGCGCAACCTCGTCACGCTGCTCGAAGAAAAACGAAAATGCCATAATTTAGATACATTCGTGATTAGCGGTTTTGTCTTTCGTATCGTAGTCTTTTGACATTTATCGTTTTCACGCTTACCCTCAACTTGTATCTATTCGCCGGGTTCGCCGGGTTCGCCGGGATAAATTGCAAAAAAAAGAAAAAAAACTAATGCGGTGAACAATTTGGAAAACAGACTAGACAACCGTAGATGGTACAAATATTATTTACTAAACAAGTTCCAAACGGCTCGAACTTCGAATTAAGGTTTCGTTTCGTTTCGTTTCGTTTTGTTTCGTATGTATTTGAAATTAGTTATTTTTCTTATTGAACATACGCTACATAGATTCACTGATAATAGCAATATTATGACGCATTCGCACATACAATAGAACATATGTGCGCATATATTTATGTGTAATTGCGTTTATGGGCATAAATGTGTTATGATTACGTGAAAAGCTTAAAGCGTAACAAAAAATGCGATGCGCGTGCTTGAGAATGCAACCTAATAAAACTGCGGTAGTAACTTTAATTTCGTTGCAGCTATTGGGTTGTTGAACGCGTACACAAAACAAATCAAGATTTTTGCAAAACAAAAATTTTGTAAATGTTTTTGCTTTGCGCGCTCATATCTCCGCAATGAAATGAATTGGTATTGAAACCAAAAACACAAACGCAAGCACTAAAAAATTACTCAACGAGAATGAAAAGTACTTTTGATGAAAATTTTCATGAAAATTGTCATACTATATAAGAAAACGTCGTTCCTTGCGTTTATGTGCAGGGAAAGTAATACATGCGCGGCTTCTTCGACAAGCAATGCTTAATAATCTAAAACTTTTTAAGTGCATGTTCTCTGAAGCCGGCCTGCTTTAACGTACATCTAATGCATTTCGAAACACAAAATACGTACATATGTAAAGCTTCATTTTTCTCTTCAACTAGTACATCGATCGCTTATTTCGTCTGTCTGTCGTCTGCTGTTGAATTTCACGAAATCGAAAAATTATGAAAAGAAAAAATGATAAATGTTCCTTACCCATATTCTTAACACGCTCTCAAGCAATAACTGCATAAAAAAAAAACTCGAAAAGAGAAGCCTTCGTTTCAACATATTTTTATAATATTCACAACACCGAACGTACACAATAGGCATCGAAGGCAATGAAATTTTGGTTGATTTATTGATGAATATGATGTAATATGCTTGGCGTGTATTTAAGTAAACGTTTCTAACCACCATAGATTGTACATTGTGTATATTTGTTTGCAACGGACGAAGTTAGAAATATCCAAATTTTCTGTAATTTTCTGTGATCCGTAGTATTTTCAATAGCGTTCAGCCTTGGGCCAAAACAAGTCAGTGTAAAAAGTTTCATTAAAATATATTTCAAAATTTGCGGTAAATATAATGAATGCAAGAAAACCAGACAACTGGACAGACGGACAGACAAGCTTAAATCTATTCAGAAAATGATTCTGTGAATCGATCGATAGAATTAATGTTGGGTTTTAGGCGTTGCATACATCCGTACGAACTTAATATACCCCTGTACGATAACTAGGTGGTGTAGGGTATAACGTAATCTCGTTAATTAATTTCATTAGATTAATAAGCGATTACATATTCAAGTAAAATATGGTAAATAAAAGTCCCCGCATCTGTTAGATAGAAAGCATTAGTGAAAGTTGAGAAAAGTGGCGACGCGACTATGACTAATGGATATATTTGTGGATGGAATTTATCCATATTTGACAAAGCTATTGTTTATATTAACTGAGCATAACATATCTGTACCAAAGTTTAACTTCCGAAGTTTATTTTTATGAGCCTTTCATGTCAATACCAGAGCAGCAGATGTGCGCGGACATTTTTAGATGTTTCAAGCAGACTAGTTAAGTTAATACACTTCCCTCACCCCGAGCATGACGTTGATAGGAAAACTGAGAGTAAAAGTGAGAGCGAAACAGAGAGTTTTCTATTAATTGGGATTGCCGATAGCGGTGTGTTTGTACATATATATATATATATATATATATATATAGCGGTGTGTGTGTGTGTGTGTGTGTGTATCAAACTCTTCACTCGTTTCATCTTAACCTACTTTTATAATTGTTGGTACATTACTGTTTACTTTACACCAGTTTTTCTCGGTACGCTGTATTGCGCCTAGCAGTGTTATGGTGGGTTTATGGGTTTTTATTTATTTATTTATTTATTTATTTATTTATTTATTTGTTTATTTTCTCAAAAATTTCCTCTATTGCCACTTTGTTGCTGCCTGTTAATAAAGGTGAACATCACAAACTCTTATACTAGGCGATTAATTGTTTGGCGTTTCTTTTGATATGCGCTCATTACTCTTAAGTTTCAGTTGCTTTAGCAGTTTTCGTACTGGGAGCATATTGAAGCGCACCATTTTACTTTCGTTTAATGACATTTCTCTGAATTTAAAGTGAAATCTTTTTACGTTCATCACCAAAGACGACAACGTTCTCTGCCAAGTACATAGAAATATAATGCACTTTGCAGAGCTTGTAAAGCATACGTTTACCTCTGTATTTCACTTTCATCACGGATACCGTAATAAGTTTCGTAAGCAAATGATTGCTGAAATTGAACTCAGAGAATCGATCTAAAGGTATATTAGTTTAAAATCTTGACATTCATAACAAAAAATGGATCTGCAGAGATGGCTAAATCGATTGAAAATTTGCTTCTGACCCCTCCTCAGTGAACTCGTGTGATCACTTGAAAGGTATTTTTAAATCTTGGAAACCAAATGAAAATAATTGTATAATCCCTACTTCTGGCCGACGAATAAATTGGTCAGGAATTTCAAACTAATAACAATTTTTGTAAGGGCCTAAGATCCAGGAATTCAGAAGAGCATAATAAGCTTATATTCTACTCCCATGATTGTTGTAATAATTTTTCTTTTCAAATTTAGGGCAAAATATAAGAACCATTGATTGATGTTAAAGAACAAAGTGTTTTAATAAAAACAAAAAAAAATTAATAAAAAAAAAAAACAAAAACAAAAGATTGAATAAAGCTAATAGAGGCAATAACAGAGCAATAACAGAGATATCAACTTTAGTATCGATGGCAATGAACGACCTTCCAAAATTACTGATCAGCTTTTTCATGTATGCACGTACACATCCATATGTATATGTACATGTGCGTGTATGTGTGTGTGTGTGTGTGTGTGTGTGTTTGTGTGTGTATAAGAAATGCATGATATGTCGTTAAACAAGTTCATCCATAGTTTTGTTGTACTTAATAAACAGTAGCTAGCTCACCAAACTATTATACCATCGCCCACATACACACGCAAACATATCACTCGATCGCTCTTTTCACTGAATATACATTTAAATACAGATATATATTTTTTCCATTTGGTTTTTTTTTTTTAAACAAAATTTCCAATACTTAAAATCCCAAAACTTATGAAACTGTGTGCAATTGGCGCTAACACCAGCAAGCCAAGCAAGAGTTTAACAAGCTACTTTACACGATAGATATGTACGCAGCAAACGATAAGATTGGTTCGGTCTCCGGCACGTTCACTCTATTATCTCAATAAATCCATTGTCGTCACAAACATTTTTTGCAATTTTCTTTGTATAATAATTGCCATTACAGGGCAACGGTACTGCACTGTACTCATTCATTTTTACGGGTGCACGGGAACGTGTGCAAATAGACGCTTGTTTGTATGTTTATAAATTCATTTGCAATTAATTTGAAAAAAAAAGCAAAATATTTTTTCGTCATTACTTTTGCTAATATCCGGCTTAAAGCATACAAATCATAGACAGGCACAGGCTGAAAAATGTATACTTTCACGAGCATCCTCGCGAAAAGTTAATCGCCAGTTTTGGGAACATGCTTGGTATAGGAAGTTATGCTTCCCTCCGATATTTAATTTTCTTTTGCATTGCATTACTTGTTCTTGCAAAACGTTGATCGATGCATCGCAAGCCTTCTTTCTCGTTTTGCTTCACCGACTTTCGTTCTCCACCATTGTCTTCCATCTTCGTACCGCTAGCAATCTACCCGGACAACAGCCAGATGGCAGAAAGCAAGTTAGAGTAAGGTGTTCAAACAGAAGGTGAACACAATCGGCAGGCTTCCTAGGTCTGAAGTCTAAAAGAATGCGACCAAGAAGAGGAAAAGAAGGTCAGGACTTTCTAGTGTTTTAGACGTAGGGAAAAAAGAGAGAACGTGATAAGAATCTAGAAATGTGCTGACTTATATAGAGTTTGAAAAGATTTAAATCGATATGCTTCCCACGCGCAGAAGGACGATCAGGTATTCAAAAACGCTGCACGAACGTGCGGGAAGATAGGCTATTCCGTTCGTACCCGATATTTAATTTCTTCTTTATTAGACTTACGCTATATTTTCCTATCTCTGTCTAACTTAAGCAAATTCAAACGGCATCGACTGCTATTAGACATATTAACGTTTTGTCTCAACGTTGGTCATCCGCAAATAGTCTCATGGGCCATGGTTATTCTATCTCGTCACTTTACAGTTTTAGTCTCTCTTCGTTGCATACGGTCTCTGCTAGCATTTATAATAGTAATAGTACTTAATTAATAATAGAACTAATAGTAGTAAAATAAACATTTCATGGCCGGTTGACGGTGAGTTGTTTGTTAGCTCTGACAGCAGGCAACCGCGTCAATATGTGGAACAAACTGAACATTTTCCAAGGGCGTGGAGTTATATTTAAATGTAACTAGCAAAGACACAAACCAATTTTTTTTTACAGACCTCGTTAAACCCTTAACAGAATTCCAAGAAAACCAAGTCTCGGAGGGATTTAACTCAAACAAAACTCAGTTGAAATAAAACTTTTGGAAAATTTTTTTACAACATATAATAAACAAAACATGTATTTATGTAAATTAATTAATATTTGTAATATCAGTATTTTTACACTATGTCTTAAACGATGTTGATAAAGCGAAAGTTTGCTTGGCTACTGTGGACAAACCATGTCCTGTGAGAAAATGAAACTAGGGCAGGTTCAATCCTCTATTAATCGCGTTTCCAACGATGTGCAGGTTATATTAAGTTTTACTCGGAGAATTTGTTTATGGGACTTTGAAGATTACCGTACTTAGCATAGCATAGGCTAACAAGTAAGCAAATTTTGAAACATCACTGTGGGCAAACCATGTCCTGTGAAATCATGAAGTACTTACACCATTACAAGCATTTATATTGGTGCAAGTACCTATTGCAAGCTCTTATATCGATGCAATCGGTCCCATAAAAAATTGTCCGAGCAAAACTGAATATGACCTGCACACCGTTGGAAAGGCTATTAATAGAGGATTCACTCTATTCTAGTTTCATTTTCTCACAGGACATGGTTTGCCTACAGTAGCCAAGCAACATCATTTATGACATAGTGTAAAAATACTGACTGACTTTTCAAATAATAATTAATTTACATAAATACATGTTTTGTTTATTATATGTTGTAAAAAAATTTTCGAAAAGTTTTATTTTAACTGAATTTTGATTAAAATCCCTCTAAGACTTCGTTTTATAGAATTCTGTTAAGGGCTTAACAGAGGTCTGTAAAACTCGATGGTTTTTGTCTTTGCTAGTTATATTTAAATATAACTTCACACCCTTACATTTGCCAGCTTCGCACCTACCACAGTGCGCAGTTTGTATTTGAAAATCTGAAATAAAGTTCAAATATGTTTTATAGATTAACTATTTGCTATAAACTTGTTGTGTAATTCTCTTTCAATAAAACATACGGTCTTAATGTGTATGAAATTTTTGATAGTGAAATTGAGAGACGATAGATATCGTCTTTCATTTAAATACAATTGACTACGAACTAAAATTACTGAGCTGATATTTTTTGTGCTATTAAGGCATTCATCAGTTATCTGCATAAGTAAAGGCAGAGTTTTTTTTGGTTTGCAAACGCTTTACAACGACTAATAAATGCATTACTTAGTTACTTACAGCTTTGCTAGAATTAATATCGACAGCTATCCGGTTAATAAGGGCATCTTAAGGCCAACTTAATCGACTTTGCTTCAACGATTAATAGAAATGGAAATATCGTAAGTGCAGCTAGGCGATGCTTTTATATGCTGCCGGTGTAATCCGGTGCATATCTTTTTATAAATATTTAACACCTCTTTCGGAGGTTCCGGCTTCTTCGTGAAGTTACAAATCTATCACATCTAAACTTTGACTCCATGTCTGCAACCCTGTCACGGACAGTAAATGCTATAATGCAATTGGATGTTGAAAGGAAAAAAGCAAAAGAAGGAATTACAAGATCGCTCAAGCAGCAAACAAGCGATTCATACCCACATACATACGGATGTATATTCCCTGCGTATATCTTAAACAGACCTGTGTGTGTGTTTTGCATTGTATTCACAGAGTTGTAAATTTACATTTTTGCCACAATTTGCCACCGTTTACATTACCGCAACAAGACAAAAATATATATAAATGCACGTAAGAAAGCTGTAAACATCTTGAAACGAATTTCAGACACTCGTTACTTTCTGCTTCTTTCGCGTCTTACAGCAAGAATAGGTGCAACATGGCATTAGAGTTATAAGTAAAAGTGTTTTATTTATTTATTTATTTTGTTTTTTTTTTTTTTTTTTTTGCATCTTAAGCGCGTAACGCTATAGCGGATGATAGTAATCGCTAAGGAATTTGCATTTGTTTTTTGAATTATCGTAATTACTTCTTTATTGTTGCTCACAACAAGTGCGTCTAGGAACAAGGATTTCGCATCTCTAAACATCTCATTTCCAATGCTTCCACACCCCGCCCCCACCATTCCTCCGCAAACGAAAACATTTATTAGGTGAAAAATTGAAAGATCGCCTATAAAGATGGATAATAGTGTGCGGTCAGTGTTAATTGGGAGTTTTTCAACGATCGCTAGTCATCATTTCTTCCCGCCTGTCCCGCCTATTGGTCAAAGTAAAACGAGTCTGAGGGGATAGAGTTAGCATTTTCAGTGAAGGCTTCGCCGCTTTCCATTTGTTTCGAACGGCATGATCAAGTTTTCATATCTCCATCGTGGGCAGATTGCTGAAAAAAACTAAAACAACAGCTATAACAACAACAATAATAATAATAATAAACCCTTCATCATTGTTGTAAACTGAAAATGGAAACAATTGAAGAGTTATTATTGTGCAGCCGACTAAAGTTGGAATTGTGCAAATGAAGCGGCAGTCACAGCGAACTGATGAATGGATGAATGGATGGATGAATGGTAGATAGGTGGATGATAGGTAGTGTCGGATAGGTGGCAGGGAATGGTGCGCCTTTAACGTTAACTTTGTTATCCTTCTGCGTTTCTTCATTTTTTATGGAAAAAAAAAAAAAGAAAATGAAAAAGAAAAAGAAACACGAAACACGAAACACGAAACACGAATATCCAAAAGCGGCTACAGTTAGGCCTTCGCTACAACTTTCATTCACAAGTTAGTGTTGATTTGGATTTTAGTTAGAAAAACTAAATGTTAGGTATGTGTGTATGATTTGTTACTAGGACCTCTCTATGTGTTTTAACTAAACCGACAGAGCATTGTGCAGGCAGTTGATGTCATAGATTTTCTCACCTTAGCGCGGTATTCGAATTCAAGGTGTGTTGTTGCCATTAAAACAAGAGAAAAGTAAAAAAATTCTTAACAATCTTGCATCGAAATGTTATGTAAAGAATAATTTGAAATCACTTTTATTTAGTTGAATGTAAAGACCTCAGCTAAATGAAATAAGCATTTCTAATATTAGCATTTTCGATGGATTCAAGCAAAGTTTAAAAAAAGTCAGTCGTCTTTGTACATTTGCTTAGCATAACACTGTTCAACTTAATGTTTTCGATTTTGTTGACCGCATAACCTACGCAATCAAAGCCGGTCAGAAAGCTCACGCCTTAATCAATAAAATAAAAAAAAAAATTTGGTTTTTGTGTTTAATTTTATTAATCATTTTATATATTTTGTATGTATATTATTATTATTATTATTATTATTATTATTATTATTATTATTATTATTTAATAAATAAAGTAACAAACAAACAATAAAAGCCTACAAAGGAGTTTTCTCTTCCTCTATGGCGGCAAGCCAACATCTACCCGATCGTGTTTAAAATTTGAAATTTAGTAAGATCTTGTCACATGTTTTCCTATACGTGTATGTATGGGTGTGTGTGTGTGTTACTGTATCAATCTTTAAACAGAAAGACTTGATATCTAGGCATCGCACTTGCATACATGCGTTACTCTTGATTATATAGCGGAAGAAGATCTCATGAGCTATCCAAATTTATTATATGCCTAAGAACTCTCATACAAACTGGACAACTTTTCATATGCGAACGTCCAGCTGATGCCATTTTGTTGAATAAGTTCGCGATTCTAATTACGAAATCGTATTAGTGTCTTCAATGTTAACGCGATATTGCATTGACTGAAACATGTTAAAATTTTTGAACCGGACATCTCTCAATTCTTCTTCTTCCCAGGACATTGAGCCGAAAAGATAATTAGACTGACGTGCCGCCAAACTGTGCGACATGTTTCAATTTCCTTTCAATAAGCGTAGAAAGACATTTGCATTGCCTCTGCAAACATATATTACTGGCAGTAGGAGACAGCTTTAATTTTGCAAATCACAACGTTTCAGATGAAAGCCGCAGTTGAAAGACTGTTCAGAAAGTAGTCAACAACATCGTGGGAGCGATCCCACGGCATGGGAACAGGATCCCAAGGCCCAACACACAAGGCGCTAGATATTATTATATAAAATAATGTGAAAAAGGCTAAATATAATTATCGCAAAATTTGAATTCTACACGATTTCTTTTATGTATATGTGAAATTGAAGGTACATTCGTTTCATTAAAACGGATGTAACATCCGGGGGATAGCTTTATGCATTCTACGTATATATATAGATGTACGTATATATATATATATATATATATATGCTTGATCAGTATCATATCGATGTAAGCATGTCTGTCTGTTCGCCTAAGTGGAAATTTGAAGATTTTTTTCTCATTACCCGCTGCAACAAATACGACTATAACAATTTGCACTTACAATCTATGGGCGATACCGTAGCGTTCTATATACGCAAATACATGTAATCAAAACACTATCAATAGAGTGACTCGAGTTTCGACTGTATATAAGCCCAACGTGACCTAAATGAGGGGCAGATACCGTGGGTAGCCTTTTACTGTAACAGAAGTATCTTTCGAGATTGTTACAGTTTTCTCATTTGTTTGTGTGATGCAATTGTACTCACGTCTATACTATTAAATTCAAATACTATGGTAGTGCATGGAGAATATCAATATCCATTTGTTTATGTGTGATTCACTTATGCTCTCGCTCTTATTTTTCTTGCCCGCCAATAATTCACTAAGTATTTAGGTTTTCTGTATATATAAATATGTATATATATATATATATATATATATATATATGTATATGAGTTGATATGAGTTTTAAGACTTGGTGTTCTCGTCTATCTCATTTTAGGCGGAGAGAATCTGAGTATCAATGAGCAAATTGCAAGTAGCAGAACAGAGACTTGGTTAAAAGGAAACTAAAACTGGCTTTGTTAGTTGATTGTCATCCGTTATTGTGCGAACGTGTGGATATTTTCATGCAGCATTTTATTTTTTCAAACCATAGGAGATGTCAAGGTGATACGCGTAATATTAGAATATTAGCAAAAGTCGTCTAACAAGTATTTTAACATAACCCCGGAAGAATGTTAAACGCGTTGAGTAAGCGATATTTCGAAGCGTAATGCAAAACAAATTTTGCAGAAACGAGAAATTGAAGCAATTTCCCAAGTAAAAATTCGGCTTTTAATATCATGGGGACTAAGTCGCCGGGAGGACCGCAACGCTGCCGTCTAATATTAAAACAATGCTTGTCCATACAGTTAACGAAACCGGGACATACACCCGAAGACTTTTGGATGTACGATTCAGGCTACATGATCTTCCAGGTAAAAGTTGAGAAAGGCTTCCCGCCTTTCAATTCCTTTTTTTGAATAATCCTTTGTATTATTTGTATCTGACTATGCTTAGAACTTTCTGGCCGCAAATGCCCAGTGCTGGTGGAATGGTCCACTCACAGCCGCTACTCGTGGTCTCAAGTACGCTGGACACGTAGCGCCGGGCATGCTATTAATAACTGGAGAGCCCTGTGCGCTCGAAGTAATACGCGGTGCGTACGCACGCAGTATTCTAAAGGCTCCAGCAACATATCTCATCAATTCAGTGGGTAAGCTATATTAAATATTCAGTTACACTGATTTTCCACTTGCTAAGTAAGTGCACTTAGATATGTTAAATTAATTCCATTTACACATCTAGTTCGTTTAGAAACGTTGTCAGTTCAGCTCATTACTTCAACAAAATTTTTGTTCTATTTTTTCATATCTTTGTCAAGTTCACTAAAAAATATTGAAAAATACCTCCATTTATCAAAAAATTCTCTTAAACGGTTTTTCGGTTCGTCTAAATTGCAAGTGTAGAAACGTTTTTACAATATGACCACTACCACCAAAAATTCTAGTAGTCCTCTTAACGACGATGAACTTTCGGATATAACGAAAAAAGAAATTGCATTTTGGTCCAAAAAATTAAATCTATCCCCTTCGGAACTGTTTACGTTATCGAACGAAGACCTTGAAAAGCGTTTGAATAAAGCGCAGGGCCGCGAAGTAAATGATGAGGAGCGTAAGCGGCAAACTCGACGTTGGGAACGTCTGAACGAAATGAAATCGAAGCTAATCGAAAGGCAAGAAGGCCGACGACTCAAAGGTGGTGCGAATCCTAATATATGGGATATTATGATCAGGGCGGCTGCAGAATTAGATGAAGTGGTCGGAGGAGGTAGTTACGATTACGAAGATGATTATGATGATTCTTCATCATGCCCTTCTCCTGGGGATATATCATACGACGAGAATTACGAAGAGAATTTCAGTCCAGATGCAGTTTTAGCTGCCTCGACGCCAGTGGAATCACCATTGGGGGTTGCAAATGTCTCTTACAATGCTGACGCCGCCCGTAACGTACGACCTAATGATACATACACTACCACACCCGGTGCTACCGTCAGAAGTGCCACCTTCACTAGAAATGCAACTTACGCTTCTCCAAGAGGTGCAGTTAGAAGTACTAGTCGCACATTTGTGCAATGTCCACCACGCGCTGCTAATCAAACCTACAAAGTTAATACACCTGAGGCAAAGGCCCTTGCGGAATCTCCAGCGCAAAGTAATCAAACTTATACTGCGCCTAGCGATCGGACTTACGCCGTGCCTAGCGATAGAACTTACAATGTGGCTAGGGACCGAACTTTTAACGTGGTTAAGGATCGAACTTACGTCGTACCCAGCGATCGAACTTACAATTTAAACTATGAAAGAAGCGTACCTTTGGATCAAACATGGGTACAAAGAATGGATCGAACCCTTCCAGGACCATACCCTTGTCCCGGTCGTCAGCGAACTTACAATGTGACTGCAGGAAGCGGAAGTGGAAGTGACTCTATCTACGAAACAAGTACACCATACTCTCCCTCTTTGTCGCCGGAAGCAGTTACCCCACCTAGAGCAACGCCTCCTCCACAATTTGGGTCTACTGGCGGCTCCGGCACACAAGGATTTATATATCAATCCACGCCAGTCCAACGATATCGTAACTACACAGAGTACTGCATGAGATTCGGTAACGACGGCTGTAACGAAACTGGCAACAGTATATCTGTGGAAAATTATGATGCCAACTCAGGAATGGTTCAAGCTGCGTCGCGCACATACAATATTCCAAGAGCAGCCGATGCCACATACGCCGCCCCAAGAGCAGGCGATGCTACATACACCGCTGCGAGAGCAGGCGATGGAGTCTGTCGTTGCCCTACGAACCCACAACCTCGCGATGCTACTTATAATGTGGGTGCACGCCCTTCACCAAACGTTCAAGCTTATGCAGGCGGTGCAGCAGCGCAAGGAGTCTCAGCAAATAGTCCGCCCTGCCGACATGCAGGTGATGCAGGCTATGCAAGCACTCCGAGACGAGCATCTCCTACAAGCAATGTAGTACGTAGGCTATATTTTTAACTGCACGACACAAACGTGACACGAATGTAGACTTATCCAAAAATCTATATATCGTAACTGAGAATTATTAGCTTTCATATAAAATAAAAGTAACTATCTATAACTGCTGTTTTTTTCGTTTTTTCGTATAGCCTTTTTGTAAGCTTTGTCACTTCCAAAAACCCCCTCCCCTGCCTTTCAAAAGTTGTTTGCGATTAAACATATTTTTAGCTTTTTTTTAGTTTTACTCTTCTATTATATACGTGAAAAATTATGATGTACGCATTTCTCTTTTGACAATATAAAAGGTGACATAGAGGACTGTATTGTTACACCCATTATTCAAGGTCAATTTACTCCGCTACATGAAGCGATCTGTGATGTTATAATGGATCTAACCACAGTAGGACATTCGGCCACTATCGAAAACGTACGCAACCATCTTGAAGTAAGTTTTCCTCATATGACAACGCCCTCGGTGGAAGTTGTATACGATACTTTAGCGCAATTAATGCAGGAGCAAAAAATATATCAAACAGCGAAAGGATACTTCATCCTTACGCCAGAGTAAGAACTAAAAATTGCAAAAAGCGACAGCATACGCATTTTGTAAAGTTGTCTTTTTATTTACGAATGTACAGACGTCGCCGAAGTCGTTCACGGCCTCGGTCTCATCACAATGGTTGCACAGACTTGGATGAATCTTTAAATAATGGCGCGCAAGAAGTGCGGACAATATTGATGACGAACGTCGAGGCTTTACATTCTTTGTATGGGGAAATATCAACGGAACGGGACGGAGATCTAACGCATCAATGCATTCAGACGAATTTAGCTGATGTTATATGTGGCGGTAAGTGAATTATTTGCGCAGAAAATAAAATTTAACATCGTGTTTCTCTACACGTAAAGGTGTTTAATTATTTTGACCAATTTCTCAGGTAATTCAAATGACAAAATTTTATATCCGCGGACCTCGAAACGACGGAGTTCATCTTTTCCAACGCCCAGAAGCTTAGAGAGGCGACACAGTCTGCGCCTTTTCGGTTCCTCGAAACGTTTGCAGCGCTGTTCCTCCACCCGCAGTTTATCAAAAGCTTATGCGCAAACGCTTCATAATACAGATAGCAGCAGCTCCGAATATCAAAGTACAGATTCTTCATCACCAAGTAAGAAGCACAAAATAAAGCATAAAATTATGCCAAGTTCCCATTCAAATAATTTTCTTTGAATTCATTTAAAGAAAAAGGATCGCTGCTGTCTCGTTTGTTTCGTCGAAGTGGGCGAAATAAATCACGACAACTTGAAACTTATTCTGCTCAATTTCCTCCTGTGGAGTGGTTCAACTCAAAAGCAGTTCATTTACATAGTGTCGGTACTCAAACAGCAGATCACGTAAGTATTTATTCGTTCACGTTTCGAATATTTTCTACATTATCCGATTTAAATTTGCTTCTAGGATTTACCGACTATACGCACGCTTTCGAATTCTACGTTTTACGATGGTTTAGAATTGAGTCAACGTTCCTTAACATTGCCGCGACGACATCGTCGTCAATTATCTAGTGAATCAACATTTCTGATATCATCTCGTGATTGTTCGCCTATTCGAAGACGATCGCCTGTTTATAGCAGTAGTTCTCTTCCACGATCCACGCAATCGATACCGGCTACAGCTAATAACAGTACAAAAGGAGCTACCACGAATACAACAAATAGTTTTTCTGCTCGGCTATCTAACCCCTACAAATGTCCCAATTCGCAGAAATCTGGCCAAATAAGTCGCCACATATTGGAGCATTCCCCTTCACGGAGTACTAATTCGAGCAAAATGGTGATAAGTTCAAATAAATATCAAGACAATAAATGCGAGCAACGCAATTTAGCCAGTGGCCCTTCTAGCTTAGAATCTGGTAAGACGTCCACTTTTAATTCGGGTCCTTCGAGTATCGAGAGCAGTAAAGCCTCGTTTAATAATAAAACCAGCGGTCACTCTAGTCTCGACTCACAACGTTCTAACAGTTCAACCACGATTCAACCAAAACATCAAACACGATCCATAATTATGTTGAATGGCTCTCCACGAGGCACACCACGTCATCAGATCATGCGTGCGCGCAATGCTGAACAAGCATCATCATTTAATCACCAGCCTGCCAAACCTGCTACAACTCCGACAATAAGTAATCTAAGTGCGAACGCCTCTACTACCTCTTTCACGCTAACACCAGATAGAACGCATACTTTAGAAAATTATGAAAGTTCTTCTGCACCAATTTCCAATTCGACCTCAAACAACTCAATCACTCTAAAAGTGACCACTTCGAATGATAACCAGAACTCTTTGCCAAACACAAAAATTGTGGTGCAAAACACACCAGCGCAAAGTGTTATAACTTTTGAAAATAGTCAACTTACCGAGAATTCCAGTGTTTTCATTATAAATAACGAAACGACTACCAACGAAAGAGGTGAAGTGTTGCGTAAAACTTTATCTAAACATCCTAACCCATTGGATACGACAGCCTCAACGAAAACTTCGCAATCAGTGATTGACCAATTTGCTGACAATGAACGCATACAATCAACCAATTATAAGACGCGATCGTCCATCTTAAAAGAAAATTATTTAAAGGATCAGTACAACTACAATGTTCCGGATACTTTCGACATTTCAGCAGTAACGAGTAGCAACCGGTCAACGGTCCAGCAAAAGTTAGCAACAACCAAGTCTCTTTATAACGAGACGACAATGAACAACAGTCGTAAGCTGAGTGTACCCTCCACTTTGCTTACGAACAATTCCAACCGCTTAGTTTACAAGAACAACGTGCTGAGAGGAGATGGTTCGCAAACTGTCTCATCTAATGATGAAAAAAGTCATGATGATAACCCTAATGTCGAAATATCCGGCTCTATGGGAAATTTACGATTCTTTGAAAAGAATTCAAGAGACGGCCTAACGAAAGCCATCAATTCCAATTGCGAATTGAATAATCTTCGTTACGAAAGCGCGATCGCATCGTTACCCGCCAAACCAACCAAACTTAATTCAAATTCATCGTTAAGCGGTAATAATCTAGTTCATATATTACAAAAGAATAGCATCGGTATTGGTAGCGAGCCGAACTTATCGCAAAAAGATAATAATTGCGTTTTGACGGCCGATGAGAAATCGATAAAAAAGGAATCACTAAATCGACGATTCAGTATAACGAAGGAACCATCAACGGAAGAAGGCACCGACGAACTCTGCAATTTTCCTAGCCTAACGGATCTATCATTCAATTTTACCTCGTTGGCTGCCCAAAAAATACTGCAGGGTGTCAGCTTAAACAGCATCGATACATTAGTGGAGTTAAACATGGCTGCAGCGGCTGCAGCGGCTTCAGTCAATACGACAATAGAAAAATCGCAAAATAATCAAAACACTGTATGCACGGACTACGGCCTAGTTTAGTTCAAAGCCTCTATCTATCACAATATAGATTCTAACCATCATATTGTTTGTTATGCGATCGACCAGTGATCCTCTTCTTCTTCTTCTTCTTTTTTTGTAATTACAAAGCCAGTTTTAATTATACAAAGGACATCAACAATCGCTATAAAGAAAGTTACGATTTGGATTTTCGCCTGTCATTTCGTAATGAACAAAAACCTTTAATGACGCAAAATGCAAGAATTATTAACGGAATTGACGAAATGAAATATATAAAGAAAATGGATGGCCTCTTCTTCCTTTTGTAAGGTGGACTTCGTGACAAGAACGTTGCTTTACATGCGATTGTAATCAGTTTCTTGACGACAAGTTGCACGAGGGGGGAAAGGGAAGAGAGAGAGAGAGAGAGAGAGAAAGAGCAAAGAATGCAGATGCAAAATACATTATAAGTTCAACACAAGATTATCATCGGTTTAAGGGTGCATCAAATCAGATTTTATGTTTTATAATTAGAAATCTCTCACATTTTTGTCTCCATTCCGGGTGTTAATACAATAAAGTGCCAAACGAAAACTGACAAACAGTAATACAGTAATATAAGCAAGTCCATTTAGTTTTTAACAAATCAGAAAAAAAAGAAAAAAAAAAAAAAATGTACGGCGATGAACAATTAAGACCAGTCAAACAGGATGAAGCCAGTTGCATAATTGTAAATAATTCTTCTTTTTTTTTTTTTTTTTATTAAACATCGACTATCGAGAAACATAAACCAGAACGCTTGCCTTTAAAATCTTGTACACATAGCTCGAGATTTGTATATATAGACACTTAAGAGTAGATAAGAAAGCAAGTAAAATGAATTGATGTTCGTTCGTCCAAGGGCGAATATTGAGTATGCCACTTAGGAGCTGCAGATTCCGACTTAGGATCTGTACATGTTATGCGCGATAGAGTAGAACAAAAAATTTGCTGGAGATGATACTCCGCGGAGCGGTCAGTTACTTTGCTCAAAAATTTAATATACGAAATTTTACAACAAATTATTGAATAAAACAGTTTTTTTTTAAGTTAACTTTTGGAAGTAAGGAATTTTAGCTATCTGGCTCCAAATAAATGTAAACCCCGCTGTTTTGGATTTTGTTAGTCTTTAAGAAAAGTCTTTCAAATTTTACGAAACTTTCTATCTTTAAGTGGCGACTATGGAGGAAAATAAAAAACGAAATAAAATAATAAAACTAATAAAAAGTAATACGTATGCAAATGAAAAAACCTTTTGAAACGTGCATTTGGGCATGATATTCCCTTTTCTAAAACATTGATAGTACGTACGTGTAAATGCGTAGTAGTTAAGTATAAAATTTAGAATTTACAAAAAGAGAAAATCTGAAAAAATAAAGATCAAATATGCTTATATATACACACACACACACAACCATCAGGGTTTAATAATATGAAACGGAAGTAGATCAACAATGTGTCCTTATCTCTTTATTGTGCGGCTAATAGACAATTGAAAATGCGGAACCGACTTTTCCAGCAAAGCACATGACTTGAGTATATCCTTCAAACGTACTTGTCAGCTATTAAAAGTTAAGCTGGCCATCATATTGCTAATGATGTTTGCATATGCATTTGTCTCGAAGAGCAACATTGAATTTATTTTGAAGCAAACAGTCATTGCTAATGACAACTGAACGGAAAAAGTTTTGTCCACAATAATTATTTGTCACCCATCAAAGCGTCAAAGTCTCAATAGAAGCAATGATGACTCTGTACTCTTGTTATAGCCAGCAAGCCCATGAAGTTAGTCTATCCGATCCAATGAGTTCTTTAAAAGCTGCTTCTCCATTTGTCTTAGTTCAAGTAGGTGTAAATCGCATAAACTTTGTAGCAAGCTTTGTAAAAATAAAGCGGAAAATCCATACTTTTCACGAGAGCAATCCAAACTCATGCTTTTAATCGTTGCTATTGTTTTTAGTTAATAAAGCTAAGACATGGCGTCCATAACCAATTTATTTGCAGCCTAGTCTAGAAGACACTGGTACTTGAAAGTCGGGTTGCAAGTACTCGCAATTAATTCATAGTTTCTGGGGACCCCTTTAATAGGGTTAATCGCATTAATCGTACAATAGCTTGATACGCTTATGTTCACTTAAGTAGCTTTCATTAATTTTATTTTCATTATTGAAAAGGTCAAGACCTGCTAATTTTGTCGTTGCTTAGCCCCAACCCAGTCGTCCCGAGCCAAACGTATCCATTGGTTATAAAATTGAAATAACCATGAGAGTATATCGAAAATTTACAATTACTTCCATCAGTTGCATGGGTCTAAGCAAATGCTATCAGAAGAACAACAAAAGAAAAAAAAAACATTCCAATCACGTTGCTAACACACCCATTATTTATAGAAACTACGAAAACTGTGGAATCATCAAAGGAGAATGCCATTACCTGGCCTTCAAATGGAATGGGAAGAAGCAGCATTATGATGGATAGTAAGACTATAGTCGACAGCAAGCACAAATCCAGATAATGTAAATGAAAATTTGGTAAATTCCGAGTTTTAGATTGAGCGGCATAAAAAGTATATCCCAGATTTGCATTTTTTTGAAGTCGTTGCTGTGATAAGATCACAAACGGTCTATGCCTTCAATCAATTTAAGTTCCTAAATGTCTTGCTTCTATAGCCGTAGAGACGCGAGGCGTGTGTTCTTCGTAAGAAACTGCATTTCTACAACCAACCAACACATGGATGATGATGATGGCCTCAAAATTTTTGCATTGCACTTCTGCAAGGATGGTTACTTCATACTTTCACTTTCGCAGTTATGCGCTAAACGAAAATACTACATGTTCCAAATTCTTCGCGAATTACGGTCCATCCTGTATTAATGAAAACTTGAAAATAAAAAACAAGATAAAACCAATGCATTGATATCCCTCGCTGTCCTATCTAAAATAAAAAAATGAACCCAATTTTTTTTTTTTTTTTGTTTTCATTTTCAATTTTCCAAATAACTTTATTTTACAATTCTAATCAATTTTATTGCATTTATATTATATTTGCATTTTTTGTGTTTGTTTTTTTTTTTGCTTCTTTTCATTATCATTGTAATTATTAATAATTTCATATTACACACGAATAAATTGTTGCCTTTTATTAAATTTGTAAATTTGCGCTGCTATGCCTAATATTTGTGTCGACTTTCAAGTTCCCAATATATATTAACGTTGGATAACACTACATAAAATAACTCGAAGGTTTCCACAGAAATATTTCTTCTTCTTTCCTATTTATTTATACATGAATTATTATTTAATTGTTTTTTGGTTATGCTAGTTTTTAAAAATAATTGATATAAGACTTACATGTAAGTAAGAGTCAATTGAATTCGACTATTAATTTATTTTAGTTGAGTTTCATGTGTAAGCAAATAAATAAATAAATAAAATAAAAAATAAATAAATCCTAAGGCCGAATTGTTTTCTTTGCTTGCGTACCATTGCGCTGTTCTGAACAAACTGAATCTTTAATTTTATTTTTTATTACAACATTATAGACTCAGAGTTCATTTAATGTGAAATTTATTTCGGAAAACCATCGGAACATTTTTTTTGGGCTCGAGAAAATACAAAATCTAAAAAAACCCAATATTAATAACGCTATATTTTTTCGGTTGTTGAAGTTTTTTAATTTTCTTGTCTACTGAAATAATGTTTTGTTTGTTTTTTTTTTTTTTTATATTTTAATATGTATTCCCTAGCAGTAGAAAAAAGTAAAAAAAAATTTTATGTTTGTATAATGGACTATGTTTTGCAAGCGTTTACTTTTTGTCGAGCGAAAAAACGCAATATTAATGAGACTAACTGTATATTTGTCATTTAACAGAGAAGCGTAAACAGATTTCTCGTTTAACAGCGTGAACAGTGCTGCCATTTTTTCCATATAACAAAGGATTTTTTGACTATTTTTGTTATTTATTACAAGCAACTCTGTGCTCTCTTCATTCTGCACAAATATATGTTTTTTTATTTCGGCGACAAAGAAATCTGTAGTTAACGGATTTTTAGGATAGCTTTTCGGTGCCAAAGAAAAGAAATATGCAGCTACCGGCTTTTTAAGATATGTAAGTACAAATGTATACATATGAATACGTAGGACGTTGAAGTGTGTAATGCAGAGTAAGTGTATATATAAAGAAAGCGTATGAAGAAAGGCGTAGGGACATCAAAACGCTGTTATTCTGCTTGCAGCTTACTTACAGCCTTATAAAAAAACTCTCAATGAGTCAAACGAATTGACATTAATGAAATGCATTCTAAAGTACGATTAACAGTAGAACAATAAAAAAAGAAGAAAATTCTATGTAATGACAAAAATAGCCGTTATTGTCACGAAAAATTCGTACTATTTATAAATGGGTATAAATTAGCAAAAATGTATAAAGGTTAGAAGGGAACTGCTTGCTCGAAGGGAATCTTATAAATGTGAGCATCTCTTTAAGATCTAATGCTAAACTCATCATAATTTTCTTTAAGCTTAAACCAGAGCCAGAGTGTGACTTTTCGTTTAACATTTATTCAATCGCGCGTATTAAGCAAATCACACATAAGAGATTTTCGTTATCGACATGTGAAACGTAATTTCATATTTGCTCGCCCGAACTCTTACTTACTTAACATTTCCGCAAAGAATTTTGTATATATTTGTTGATAAATCCTATCGCTTTAGGCATTTATTGAATGCCATTAGTACTATAAAATACTTGCAATCAACTATTTACTGTATTCTTACTACCAAAAGAATTTACAATAATATTAATAAAATGTTGAAAACAAGGTATTGCCGTTTAACACTAACGTAGTTTCGTTTCTGCTTTCCCATTCAACAGAGTTTCTTCTTCTTCTTCTTCGTCTTCCTAATTGCTTTGCCACTTTATTAATATAGTTTCTTGCTTTGCCGGTTTAACAGAGCGCGCTAATCTGCATTGCCGGTTTAACAGAGCTGCGTTGCCACTTTTTTCCACATACGAAAGATTTTTGACAATTTTTCTTATTTATTATAAGCAACTCTGTGCTCTCTCCATTCTCCGGACATAAACTTTTTTTTTATTTTGCTGTAAAGGAAATAACAGTTTCCATTGACTTTCATTTCAATAAAATCGAATTATTGGATCATAGTGTAAACAAAATAATCAAACACTCTTAGGATTTGAATTCTTTTAATTTGTATACGCATATACCACACTAATAACATAGCAGTTTATCAAGCAACATGTATTCCTTTTTATTGTTTAGCTTATTTTTCAATAAAATTAATTATATCTTTTATATGAGTATTTTAAAATACATATATATATATGTACATATATTGTAAATTCCCTAAATCGTGGACATTTTTTTTAATAAAACATTCGAGTATTTTAATAATCAATCCGCAATAAAAATTCCACTAATTTGTTGCGGCTGTTTGTTAGGCGTAAGTCTTATTATATTTATGGTAAAATGATCCCAGCATGCTGCTGCTCTTTCTGTTAGCTTTCAGCAGCGTTTCGGAATTAGTTGCTATCATATTAATAGCAATCGGCAGATGTTGACTGATTCCGCTTTCTCCTGTTGGGAATGAATACGTTCTACATATATTTTGTCTTCGAAGAAGTCAGATTCAGTGAATCATTTCATTCCATATATTTAAGTATGCTGGGAATTGGTCGGTCGCCTATGGAACTTAAGTGGTTGCGCCAACTGAAGTATGCCCAAATATTTTGTTATATGTAATATGTACTATATATTTCATCCCTGAGCGAAACTGAACCTCTTCTATTGTGATACTTACTGCACGATAATGTGTCAAGTTTGTGCAGCAAATAGTTTAATTTAACCCCATAGCTCCAATGATGGAATTTTTTTCGACATTTCACAAGTAATCGGCAGCTACTTGTAGATAACAGTCACATAGTTTGCTTTTAGGCTTTTCAAGATACTATTGTAATTATGCATGGCGAAAGTCAAGTTTCATTTTCGCATTTTTTGCAATATGTAAGCGCAACGGCTGAGAGATGCGCGAAAGCAAAAGAGTTCATGTTTTGCGTTAGCAGCGATTGTTTAGCTTTGCATTCACAACAAACAAAATTGTTGTTACTTATATACAGCCGATTTTTAAATTAAAGCTTCGTCGTTAAGCGAATATAATTTTGCGCACTCCAACCAAAGGATTACTTTTGCGCGCATACTGCATGAACGGTCTTCGAAATATTCGGTTATGAGGGTAATTAGATTGAAAGCGAATTCCTCAGATTGACGTGAATTCAAGTCATGCCTGCTTCTAAAATGCCTCATATTCAGCCCAATTTCTTGCGCATCGTCCAAACATTTGTTTTGATTGGTTTGCTCCCTTTTCTTTTTTAACATAGTCTTTCCGTTCTGCTCGCCGTTCGAATTGTACGCTTTGTCAACTAAAGTGACAAAATCCTCCAACATCAATACCAGAAACAAAGTTTTTCGTTTGTAGGCCTGCCTTCGCTTATTTTTTACAAACGCGCATAAATATATTAAAATAATTTTTTCTTTCTTTCTTCCTTCCTTTTCTTTCCTCTTTTGTTGTCTTATATTCTTCTTTAATTTTCAAAATTTCCCATTTTATGCCATTGCCCCACATTCTCTCATTATAATAAAAATGCTAAGTGACCTGCTGAAGCGTGGATCATACGAATGTCGAATTTTTCAAATCCTCGCTCCGTATTTATGCTTAAACGCCAGAATACCATACAAGCGTGCAATGACTAAAATGATCGGAGGTCGGTTTACGGTGCTCCTTATCGAGCTATCGTACGATGTGAACGCTGTTTGAGTTGATGGTAGTCGATTGCTTTCGTATCGAATCGGGCTTCTCGCTCGTTGGCAATTGCAACGGAATATTTCGGTGTAGGTAGGACAAAATAATGGAAAGAAGAGCAAGTAAACTAAATAAATAGCCAAACACAATAAAAGATTTGAAAAAAAAAGTCGAACAAATCGAATCGTGCGTGTTAAAGAAAAAGATAAAACAAAATTACATAAATAAAGTCCAAGTTGAAGCAAGTAAAACTTTAGCTTCAATCCCCGTCCAGTCAGCGTGGAGAAGCAAACCCGTATGAAAGCCGTCTGAACATCCAGACGGGAGTGTTGGGGATAAGAGTAACCCTCCCTCCTTACCAGCTCTATAGTAAGTTTGCATTAGGTTCCCGTTTAAATATTCGATTTTGAGAAGCACAAGTCCGTCTAACTGGGAAAAAAATTGCAGTTCATGTAAAGCAAACGATGTAAATTTTCATGTTCTCTCTCCTTAAGAGCTAACTTGATGTTTTCACCCCTACATCTATGGTGCTTCTCTCTCTGTCCACTTGATGTTTTCCCCTTAAGTTTTTCTTTTGCTCGTTTCCACAAACGTTTCCATTAATTCCATATTCATCTGTCCCAAGCATCCAAACGTGACCATATGATCTTATTATTTTTGCAGACATTTTGGAATGTCTGAGGTTTTTTTTTTTTTTTTTGGGTTGTTGAGTAAAGTAGGACTAAGCCAATAAATTTGTGGCTTATATGTCCGAAGTGCAATACTATACTGTAATGTCTGAGGTTAAGCCATCTTTCTTTGTCTATTAATTTTATCAAATACGTGCTTTTAAAACGATATTTTACTTTACGATATTGCCCTCTGAACATGAAGCTCGATAACTATTTTGCTTTCGAGTTAAAATGTGACATTTTACGGTCGACATCGAGTTAATTCTCGTATGGTATCGAGTACCATCAATCAAATTGTGGTTACCGATTGCGCATTAGCGACAATCATCTCGGCTGCTCTCTCTCTATCTCTCTCGCTCGATAACGAGAACCGTAAACCGAGCTTGGATTTAGTGTTGTCAGCAATGCTGCACGGATGAGGTGGATAAAGAATAAATACCAATTAACATATATATATATGTGTACGATATATGTATATGGTTTCATTTTGGCCAGAAGCCAAAAGAGATTTTCAATACAAAGCAAGCAAAAATGGAATATGGAACGGAGTGAATGAACAGGATGTTTAAAGTGAGTACATCAAGTGGTAGCATCACTTTTTTTTTACTTCTTTTTGCCTTATATCTCTAAGTGCTTTTGTCAGTATGGCTGTAACAGAGACAACTAATTAATAAGATGTCGCAGATGTCCCAATAATGCGTTCAAAATTGCAATTTGGCGTGAATATGCGCTTTGGTACCTATGTACGGGAATAGCAAACAGTACGTAAAACAAAGGTGAGCAACTCTGTTCATCTACAGGCCAACTTTAATTTTCATATCATGGCGATGGTCAGAAAAAAGTCCGAAACTTATTCAAAATGCGGTACTGTGCTCCTTAAATCACTCATTTCATGGCCTAATGAACAGATTTGACATCTGCACAACAGAACCCGGTCGTGACGGCGGATACAATTCAATTGCAGCATTGCTATGTGCGAGCAAATTGAATCATTTCAAATTTTAAACTTAACGGGTCAGCGAGAACATAGCAAAGATTGTGTGAGGCCATAAAGGTTCCGAATACATCGCTAAAAGAGCGCGCTTTTTCATATAGACAGCATTGCCAGACATGTTTAGACCAAAGGAAATGCAATAGATTTTCTTAATGGTCTTTGTCCGGCCTTGTAAGAACACAGACGTTATAAAACAAATTTGAAGCTTTGAAATCAAATTACTGGCGATAGTTACAAGTGCAGATTCTTCGATTATTTTGAAATAAATCACTTACACACAATACTTACAATAAAATTATCTCACCTCGATTTTGCTGCATGCTAAGACAGGGTTGCTAAAACATTAGGAAAGAAATATGAAAAATTTTGGTTGTGTTGAGGAGTAAATATGCGCTTGCTACACTTGCACTGGGAAACGAGTATTAAGCATTGACAACAACCGGTTATTTTTCAAAAGTAAAAGCAAAGAAACGAAATCGCGATTTTTTCTACTAATAGATGTCGCAGTTGTTTTTATACCCTTCGCCCGAAGGTTTGTCAAAACGTTTGCAATGCCCGGAAGGAAGCTTCAGAGACCTCACAAAGTATATCTATTCTTGATCAGCATCAAATTCGCAATCGATTCAAGCATGTCCGTCTGTACGTCTATGTAATGTCTGTTGTAAACATTTTTTGCTCATTATTTTCGTACAAAGGCGTACTTTCATGAAAGCTCAAATATCCAAAGAGTAGATCTATGTGGTCCCAAAATTCGGTAAAGTTGATTTCTATGTTAATTTGTTATTGTGGACTAATTTTCATCATGAAATATTAAAAATGATGAACTTTTCCTATATAAAGATTCAGTTTTCGTACGAACAATTATATGAGAAAGGGTTCGAAAAATTGCCCCAGCTGAACGAAATTTTTCATACCAATTCAGAATGTTCAAATACTATCGAAGAGCGAGTTTTATCGAGAAATTTTGAAAACTGCAGTTTTTTTCCTGCCGGAGGGACAGGTGGACGGACCGTCAAAGAGGCTTAGATCGAGGATTCATAACTATTTTCTGAATCGATCGGTATAATAAAAGGTGGGTCTATTTTCAGCCCTTGAGGATGTTACATACGTCCGCACACACATAATATACTCGATACCGCAAGTGACGTAGGGTATAATAATAGAATAGATTATTTGTGGCAAACTGATTCCTTTTATTTATTTATTTGCACATCGTATATAGCATATCGCTTAGTAATTAAAGATACTAATCGTGTCTCCACAAACGGTAGAATTGCTTTGAACATTTTATTGCGGAGCGATTTGGGGATAAAAATTGATTTTAAAATTTTCTTCTTGTAGACAAAATCTAGAATGTTCAGACTGCACCGTATGGGCATTAGTAAAAGAATTTAACATTTCGTCAATTTTTGTATTATAACAGAAATTAAGAAATTAAGAAATTAAGGAATTAAACAGAAAAACAATTAAAAAAAAAACAACCTATTGGACATAACTGTATATTAACGCTAGAACTATTAGCGTTTTGGAAAACTTAAGGCAAGAAGCCGAAACTTACTACCGATCGCAAGGATAATAATAAAAAATGACAGCAATAAGGATCCGGGTACGCTAATAATAAATAAGAAACTGAAGCAACTTTGAAAAGAAAACCAACAATTTTTTCCTGTTGTACGATAATTCGGAAAATTTGCTGCAAGGAGATTAAAGGCATTTATTGCAAATATATGCGCGACAATCAATTTCTTTTGTACAAGAGAACTGAGCAATATTTGCAGTCAGCAGCATTTTTGTTTTTTAAATTTTTTAATCGTGCAGTACTCCGTTTTGAATTCTTTGGTGGTTGGGCGGTGGCTTCCCTTCCGCTGTTATTCTATGCATTAGCACGTCCTTACGCCAATTGCAAAAATGGTTTTCTGCTCATAATTTTATTAAACATTTTTCGGTATGATATCCACGCGTTCCATTCCATGTTTCAGAAACTTGTTCAAACTTGTGCGATCGCAGGGGAACTCTACTCTCTTACCCATTATACCGGTTCATAGTCATTGTTTGGCAATCCACAGTAACAGAGCCCCACGTATCCATAGATAAGGCGACCTAATGCTCCTGCCCCCACCTAAATAAGACCAAAACATTTTTCTACAACATGCGTCTTCATTCACCAAGACTGTCTTCTTCAAGGATAATACAGTCAACGATGTTTAGCTCATTAGGTCTCTAACATTTTAATTTGAAACGAAATATGCTTCAGTTTCGCTTCATTTAACCCAACACTTTTTCTCTGGGCTAATGTTTTGAGATTTTCTCAAGAAGTAGTGGTCCCTAGCTAGCAATAGCTAGCTGAGTCATATCTGGAGAAATGCCAACAACTTTCACAACTTGATTTTTTTCATAAGCACTTGTCAGTGCATGCGTACACATCGCACAGTCCCGAACTTTTGTGGACAAGTGCTATCATCGGCACGCCCAAATCGGCGTCAGTGCAGTTGACATGTGCATAAAGTGGCTACAAAAGTGGGGAGTGGGGAACTCCCACAGTTCGCTTAAAGTCTTTATATGGATCATAGGCTTCTTCATTGATTAATAACCAGAACGCATGGCTGACTTTATCTCATATGATGCTTTGCTGGGCATAAGCAATTGAACCAAATATGATCCGTCAAATATCGCGTGCGTCGGTAATCCATCAATAGACCCCACTGGTCTACTGGTCTTTCTCTTCGAGTTCACTGCCTGAATAGGAACATAATCGCTTCGCGTTATTCTGAACATTCCGACAAGTGTCGTCTTCACCCTCATTTACTTCGTTACTCAGTCATTCGCAGTTCGCAAGCACATTTACATTCGCTCTAGAAATTATGTAATGACTCTTAGCCGTCTGAAGGAATAGTCGAACAGTGTAAGTTTAGTCACTTCTCCAATTTCTCCATATATTACATATTTTAGGGTTTACGGCATCGTTTTATAACTGCTCGGACCATGTCAAGGCAATTCGCGTTATCAACTTGGAAGTTTGGTTGATTATTACAAATTAAACGCTCTTCCCATGACTGCTGACGGATAAGTATAATAATCCTCGCATTTCTCTGTTCCCATCAGAGTGATTAGTTTGTCACAGAAATTGGCCAAAATGCAATTCCAACTAAAAGCCGAAATTGTGCTTGCAGAAATCGTAATCGTAGTGTGTCTCAGTGTAGTGACAACGTGAAAAATGAAGTTAGTATCGCGAGTTGAAGAGCTTTAGAAATTTCAGGCAAATTTATTGCAACAGAGGATTTTATTCGATTCTATCATTGCCCATATCACACTTAAGCCGCACAATCATAGTGTGCTTTAATAGCTGATACGACAGGCCTTGGTTGAGAAAGAGTTCAATTGATTCTACGCGGTAGTTTTCTGTTCGTGTCCTTTCTCAAATATGGAAAGTGAAAGGCGGCATTTTCGGCATATTTCGCTTTTCATACCCTACGCCACTTGTGGTACAGGGTATATTAACTTAGTGCGGTCGCGTGTAACAGGCAGAAAAGCTTAAGATAGACCCACCTTTTACTATACCGATCGATTCGAAGTCATAATCTGTCCGTCTGTCCGTCTGTCCGTCTAGTGTCTGCCAATGTAAATTTGTGTTCAAGCTGGAGCTCGCTATTGATTGGGATATTGGTTCGGATCGGTCGACTTTTTCGACCACTCCCCATATAAAGTCGTTTTTTGGAAAAAAATTGCAATTTTCAAAATTTCTCAACACAAGTGGCTAAGTAGTAGTATTTGGGCATTCTAAGTTAGTATGAAAACTTTGGAGCGGGTAGTACAATTTTTGAACACCCTCATGTAACGAAAACTGAAGTGAACTGATATTGAATGCTTCACGAAAAAAATTATATCACAATAATAATTTAACATAGCAAAGTTAAATCCAAATTTGAATCTTCCCGCCCTATTTTTTGGAGCCTACCCTTACAAGAATTTTCACGAAAATTGATCCTTTGTACAGCGGAAAAGTCTAGGTTTTAATGTGTGGTCATGAAAATTGACCGATAATAAAAAGAACGAAAAACATAATAAAAAAATGAATTGTACAAAATGTGGACCATCTCCGCCCATTTTTGGGTCCTGCCCTATGTAAGGTTTAATTTTATACACAAACAAGATATAATTTTTATGTTTTAGAAAAGAAAATAAGAATTGTGTTAGACAATGTGGTGTAGGGTATTTAATGGTTGGTCTTGTCCGACGATAATATTCTTACTTTTTTACCATCGAAAAAAAGCAAAAATGCTGTTCCAGCAAGGAGTACATTATCCCAGATTTATGGGGAATACGTATTGACAGACGTATTGATTGAACAGAAAATTCCGATCCGACAATTTTGATCTCGAAGATGCCACCACCATCTGGAGGGTCAATTAAAGCTGATGAAGACACACCAAATGCATTAATTGATGCAAATCAGCCAACAATGACTCCTGATATCGCTGAGAGATCACATTCACCGAATTCGACCGTTCATGATGATTGTGTGAAACTTCACTATAAGAAAATCGTCGAAAAAATAAACGAAGTTTTTTCCCAAACGAACCATTATTTACGTATAACATTTACGTTATAAACGAAGGGCGTGGTCGCCTATCTCTATGCAATGTGTAATAATCGTTTCGTTCGGCTGTAACCTAAGAATAATGAAAAACTAAACCAACAAAATTTTAATATTTTATAATTAAGAGTGGGCGTGGTCAATTCTCTCTAATTAACAACAATTTGTCTAGAACAATTTTTAAAATTCTGCGCTCTTTGTGAGTAATAAGTAGAAAACGTCACAGAAGTAAAAATTTTACTTGTCTTTCCGAGGGCTTGGCCGATTTTTTCCATTTTTCAACATAAAATTCAACAAAAATTTAGGAAAATTCAACTTTAGTTTTTGAGTAATGAGTAAAAATTCATAAATTTCTGCTTAGGGAAAGAGAGGTATGCTTTCAGTTTATCCTTGACTGCCAGAGTACGTCCTTTCTGTACCAATCTGCGTGTAAGAGTTTCCAACATTTCTGCCAAATTTGTAGTTGATGTCCTAATGTTTACGACCAAGAGAGTGTTAAGAATATACGGCCACATAGACAGACAGACATATGGACGGACATGGCTGATTAAGTATATATATATAAATTATTTATAGGGTGTCTAAAGCATCTTTTGGCAAAATGAGTGTATCCCATCCTTCGGTGGTGGGTACAGGAAGACAAGAAACCGTCCTTCACACATATGTGTAGCACCTTTCCGGAAATATCCCCGTAGTTGCATAATAGAAACAATTAAAAAAGAAAAATTGTCCGCATTTTCTTGACTTTTCTTCAGTTTCTTGTCTCTGCTCTGCTTTTTCCACCCTGTCGTCCCAATCGATAGTGAAAAGCGCGTTTTGATTTTTCCCTAAAAAGATAGTGAGTCGCATCGATTTACTTCGATTCGCTAGAAATAAGGATGTGTCGGATCGGTGCCGGGGAGAAGCAGTGCAGGTAGGCAATAAGCGATTGTAGGTAATTGAAGGTATTTTTATAAAAAAATAGAAATCATCAAGAAATGCTGGCACACTTTACTTGCTTTACAATTATTTTGTTGATGCCCGAAGAAAAAAAAAAAAAAATCCTTTCTTCTTTACCTATTCTAGTAGAAGTTTTCCATTAGGGAATATTTAAAATTTTTTATGGCAAATGGGAAGCAGAGTGTTAGCTAAACTCTTTGTAATGTGAGAGCGAACTTATTCGTGCGAACTTTTTTTTGTCTCTTTACTCAGTTCATAGATGAAATGAAGGCAATCGTTAGCATCACATTACCTATCAGTAAACATATATATATATATATATATATATATAGAATAGTATAACATTTAAATCACGTCTACGTTTTGAAGTGAAAAGTAAAAACAAATGTGGACATCTTGCTGAGGTTACTAATTTTCATATGTCCTTAGATTGACATCAGTTGACAAACAGTTTAACGCTTCAGCACGTTTTCAATTCAATTTACGAAACACATTTGGCCCCAAAAAGGACATACCAATAGATAGATACACATACGTACCATACGATACGGTAAGCGCTCATCCACACAACTACTCACAATCTTCGAATGTTACGCACACAAATATACATATATATATATATATATATATATACACATATCGGATAAATTGCGAATGCTTGCAGGCATATGTGCGATTGTGTGAAAGCATTATTATTATTATTATTATTATTATTATTATTATTATTGTTGTTATTATTCTACAAGTGTGTGCAGTTCGTAGTTCTGAAAAGCCAGACGCACAAGGTAGATGATAGTTACGAAAGGCGTTAAAGCATTAAAATCTTAAGAAAACTCCTCAAGCATTTCGAGCAGATATGTTGCACGAATGTACGTTAGTTGTTGGCTGTCCTTTGCAATTTAATGAGTGCACGACGAAACAAATGCTGAAAACTTCTTCAAGACGCACAAGATAGACAAACATATGCGCAAATTGATAGATAAA
Organism: Glossina austeni; assembly: GCA_000688735.1. Classification (NCBI taxonomy): domain Eukaryota; kingdom Metazoa; phylum Arthropoda; class Insecta; order Diptera; family Glossinidae; genus Glossina; species Glossina austeni. The sequence continues at coordinate 370,831 of KK502404.1, read as the reverse complement.
TATGTAAATTTATACTTATATAGCATGCATTTACTAAACGATGATATATCGCCGATATATATATATATATATATATATATGGTTATATGTATATATATATTTTCATTTCTTTACGTACGTAAGCATACGCTTATGAAAACGTTTAAGTTTTTTGCAAGTTAAAGAAATACGTAAACAATAACAATAAGGACAAGAACGGCCACAAAAATAACATACAAATATATATAGTTTTGTGTTTTTATATTTACATAGTTTGAGAAAGAGAAAGGCAGAGCAAGAGAGAAAGAGAAAGAGAGATGGGATAGATAGGTAGATGGATAAATAGATAGATAGATAGAGAGAAATAGAGTGAGTGAAAGTGGTTAGAGGGGGGGGTGGGGGCAGGAGGGTTGGGGGTGAAGAGACAATAGAGTTAAAAACAGATAACGGACTATAAGTGAGGGAATGGCATGGCATGGCATAGAAAAACAAGGATTTATTGCCAAAAACAATAAGCAACTCTTAAAAATGCATAAATCATAAATTAATACCGACGACGACAAGAAAATATGTACAAAAGGGATAAAGAGCGGGAGATAGCTAGAGAAAAAAGGCAAAAAACCTAAAACAAAAAACCAAAAACAGCTGAAATCAACACAAACAACTGTCAAAATGATAATCGCAAACAACTGTTAGTCGGATGAAAACTTTACATTTCTCAGTTTGACTGCAAGTTCATGTACAGAATGACCAAAATTTATGTGCTATTCTGGCTTTAGTAACCAACCTCCTCATTCCAAATGCATATGCAAGCGAAGCGATGGCTTCGATTGACAGCAGAACAGAGCAAAACATAGGGTGCTCACGATACCGAACATTGATTTAATTATAAATGACTAGCTTGGCAAACTTCGACGAGGACGAGGACGAGGACGAGAACAGCAGCGAAATCAATTCAACTGACAACGCAGAACGCATTTCACTGATTAGGAAAACACAGGACAAAACCAAGTATGAGATATATATATATATGTATATATATATATAACCAACAATAAGCGCACACAAGACGATTATGTTGATGATGATGACAATAATCATAAAAACAAATGTAAAATTTGAATAGGGTGGCGCGTTCACTGAAACATGTTTTGCGTACGCAGGCATACAAACACGTACACATATAATACGCGCGAGCGTATAGACACACAACCCCATAATCCACTTGTTTTTGTTCATTTAATGGCGTTTATTATGATGGCAACTTTGGCATGATGGTAATGTTGTTGTAAAATATGAGGTCATAAATTGACCCGATATGAATGCTTGAATGCTGTGATCTGAATGTGCGCGAATATTGCGAATATATGCGATCCCATGCCCTGCTTAATGCACAGCAAAATCGGACGGGCCTCTTGTTTTGCGAATACATTCATAGCACTTGCCCAAAATGGATGCATTGTCGCATTGTCGTGTTAGAAATGAAAACAAGACAAACAATATTCAATTCGGAAAGTCTCTTCAAGCATTCGCTCGTCACCCACATCTCTGTCATTGTCTTGTCTCAAGCAAGGGTTCACATTCAACGTCCAGCGAAATGAGAAAAAAAGAAGACGATCAAGTTAAGCGCATGATGAGTGGCATCAACTTAGGAATACGTTAAAAAAGGATTTGTCAACCATTGGCCCAAATTATACAGAAGTCGATTGACGGCTACAAAGATGAGTACTGTAAGTGAATTTTCCCAGTCTGTCCCTGCTAGCTTTAATTGTTATACCCAAGCATTCAAAAAAAAGCTCTTCGAGACGTAGAGCTAACGAAAGATAGAAATATTTACGGGTACAATTCATCGCCATTGTGCGTGTACCGTTATCGGTTCATGACTCAAGCAGTATTGTTAATAGCTTTAAAGCGCCTGAACTAGCTTTAGGACTAACTTTCAAATTCTAATAATTTAATTTAAAATATTTAAGTATTGGCAGCGATACGCATAGCAGGGCATCTCTTAAGTAATGTACGTATTACGCGAATTTGAAAAAGGCGATCACATACAGGGCACATAATTGCTTTCGGAATGGGTGGTAGGAAACAAATTTTTCCTTCCTCTTTCCCACACTAAATTGTACCGGCGTATATATAGCAGAGGCGAGTAGGATCGCATAGAGGTTTCACATCTCTCATAGGAGATTCTTTGAGCGGCAAAGGGACAAAGATGATCAAATTACAATTGCTTTCGGTAGCTATGTCTTGAAATAAAATATAGCTTTTACGGAGGAAGAGGGCGAGCACGATTCGCATCGTCATATTGCGAATATAACTTCTTGAACTCTGTTGAACAACCTACCGTCCGTCTTTAGATAACCATCGGTTTTGATGCGGAAAGTGCAATAAGGAAAAGCGTGAAAGCAAGCTAATCGTTCTAGAGCAAACGAACTCGCCATCTGTCATTCGACATGTGAGGGCAGCTTCATGGGTTGCTAGCAACTCGGTCGCGGATTAATGAGAAAAAATAACAACAAGCGAAAAAGTTATATTCGGCGGGCTCGAATCTCGCATATCCACCGCTATTCTTTTCGAATTCTACTCTCCAAGTTCTTTTATTTGACATCCATATCCTTGGTATTATTAAGGAAAACCCATTAACCCATTTTTAGGCAGCTAACATATCGTCATTCGAAGAGTCTACAAAATAGTTTCAAGCATTCTGTCTTGTTTGCCTTACGACAAATAAGCAAAAAACCTCAAAAAAGTGAAAAAAATAAAATTTAATTACTACTGTAACTTCTTGTGGGTACGGCCGATTGGTTCCATTTTTACACCTAGAGAGTAAAGTGTCTCGTGAGGCAAATGTGGAAAGTTTTAATCTTTTAGCTTTAATAATTTCCGAGTAGCGAGCAAATATCCAAAAATTTTGATTAAAGAAAACTGAGTTGCGTTCAGTTTATGCACCACTGCTCGCTTCTACTCCGACCAATTTGGCCCATTTTCAATACCAGCCTACGTGCAAAGACTTTCAATGTTTCTACTAAATTCAAAGTCGATATCGTCATTTTTACGACCGGGACCGGGAGTGTGCCACAGACATAGACGGACAGACATGGCTAAATCAATTCAGAATTTCACGCTGATCAAGAATATATATACTGTATATAGGGTCTCTGAAGCTTCCTTTTCGGCGTTACATATTTTATGGAACTAAAAAGAAAATAAGCAGACCCCCACCTTACAGTGCTGGGTATAAAAATATCTGTAATCAAAAAACATACCTACAAAACGATTTTTAAAAACTGCACACCTGATAACTGCACCGATTTTCACGTTTTTCATTTGTATTTTGTTGCGATACCTTCAATACAATGAGAGATATTCTCGTCTCAAGTCAGTTGCAGCATTTCTTATTAATAGGATAAGTGGGTTTTTTTTGTTGCTGTTGTCAGAAATTCAATTTTATTTTGTTCAAATACTAATTAAATACATAAGAATCAATATTTCTGAAAAATTCATTAGCCGCTCCTTTTTTAATATTTTTCGAAAATAATTTTTTTTTTTTTTTTCTATTAATTAATTATATTAATTAATCGTCTCCTCGAATGTTACTGTTCGTTCCATCGCTTTTCCTTGCTTCAAAAAAAAAAAAAAAAAAAAAGAAACGGTTGCAGTGGCATTAATCCTTAAATGACTTGGATTTGCGTATATAAAAATTGTAGATTTTTGGGCCCTGTTAGCGAAAGACAATTTGATCCGTTGATGATACCGTGGACATTGCTCGCAAAGTAGTTGTAAATGTGAATGTTCTTTAATTCACATTAGGATGATTTTCTTTTCTTTCCTCTCCGAAATTCACCGATTACAAAACAAATACCGAAAGGGATGTTTGGGCTGCGACTGCGAATTTCGTTAGAATATTCAAAAATTGTTTATGTTGTTGGAGGGAAATTAATAAAATATAATCAAGAATAGCTTAACTATTAAGTGCATCTTCTTCTTAACGCCATTGTGTTACTGTAAATACTGAATACGAACACATTCTTCTAATCCAATCTGAGTTTAAATGAACACAACATACACGCACACGTACATATGCATAAACGAACATATGCACGAATGTTTTAATAATTTTTTATCGGATATTCATTGGTGCAAACGCTTACACATATTCACAGTGTCCTATGTACATTTTCGTCTTTCGCCTTTCGCATTTCGCACTGTGCAAATACTTTTAATAATAAATAACCTTTAAAGTAGATATGTATGACGTGCCTGAGAGCCGAGAGAAAAGAAAAAGGAAAGAAAAGTTTAGCCGTTTGTTGGCCCTTATATCGTGTCTATCTGCGTGTTTGTGTGTGGGCAGAAAGGGGAAAAAATATTACATACAAGCAGGCAGCATATTACACACACACATATATATATATATATATTTCTAACTTTAATGGATTTTTGCAATTAAAGTATTAAATATATATTCGCGTAAAATCATTTGAATTCTTGTGCGATATGCGGTTAAAGTTAACGAACAAGAGCAACAACAATAGCAAAACTATTAAGAGACAACTCAAAGTGAATTTGTTCCACTTCATTATACATAAATTGTATGCCATTAAATGAAAGTAAATCATCCCCCCACCCCCCCTCTGTCACGAGTAAATATTGAGTTCTTTATTACCCGAAACCTGTCCTTACAGGTGCTGCCGCTTACCATAAACAATGATTACAATGAAAATTCAGTCGGTTTTTGCCCCTTGTTACTCTGCAAATTGTTTGTTCTTCCGTACACAAAGTCATTAGATATGATAATATCGATGAGGTTGACTTTCCAATAACGTCCAGCAGTAGCAAAAAAGAAGCAAAAAAAAGCGTTGAACAAAATTCGTCTTCACCTTTCCTTGTCCGTAAACGAATCGTTGATACCCCACATAAGGGAATACTTATAAGGATTGAGTAAATTTTTGCATGAAATTCCGAATAAACATTCGCTTTGCTTTACAAATTATTGATGAGAAATTTTGTCGTTTGCTTTTCAATCGAAATAATTTCAACTTTTTAGCTATTGTTGCGGAGCTTGTTTCCTCATCAAAATTGTTCACATTTCCAAAATTTTATATTTCAAGTCTACGAAGTCCATGGAGTCCAAGTGTGAACAGCTTTACCTTCATATACGAAAATGGATCGAGTTACCGTAAGCGAGGAGGATATGCTTTCCATGCAGATTCTCGTGTACGTTTCACTCGCTGTTACCAATCAACTGAAGAGATGTCGTATGCTTTCTTCCTCGCGTAGCAAGTATGAAAAGAGCAGTAAAGTGGTCGTGTGCGTGTATGTTCAGCATGTAGAAAGTATCCCGGGCATGCTGAAGTTTTTTTTTTTGCGTACGTTATAAGAAAAATGAGATTTTTTTTTTTTTTTTTTTTTTTTTGATTATTTTATTTTCCATTTGCCTTCATTATGGAGTTGTAATAATTTCTTACCCAAGTGTGCTTAACTACTTAAAAATTCGCAAAACATCTTTAACCACAACGAAAACTCCTTAAAACAGTATCTAAAAACTTCCAGAAATCTTATTCTTATTCGACTTTCCTGTTGTCTATTATTTTGTTTTGCGAGTTCATTGAATCTTCGCTAAATCCTCTTAAAGCATAAAAATCTGCGTCGGAGATTCCATAAACTATAGTACGTACGCTTTTGCTGATCGTAGACAGTTAGATCGATTTGCTTATATGTATTTGTCCAAAATTTGTTCGGTAGTTTATTCTCGGGAACAGAGGTTCTCTTGATTGCAATACGTAGGCAAAGAAATCTGCCATCCCCGAGTCAAATCTAAATATTTATTGAATTAAATTAAGTTACAAACGTAACTTCATTCAGAAGTGGTCGAAATCGCTCGTTTCACGGAGCTTTGTCCCCACGGTTCTGAGCTGAGATGTAAAAGGTCAAAGAATTGATAGAAATGACATCACACCAACTCGCAGTCTGAAAGGTTCTTCATCGCATACGAGACGATTTAGGATAAGAAAATGTAAACCACACCCTAAGCAGCATCACAAATGGTTACACTAATGGAAGCTGGGCAGAACCGAAGCCGGACGATGCGACAGCCAGATTGAAGCCGGTATGCTATTCGACGTGTACATCAATGATATCCAGAGACCGATGGCTATACTCGACAACGAGGAAGGGGCCAAAAACGTGTTACAACCGTTTACCTGTCACAAGATCACCCCGAAATCGCCAATTGATTGCAGTTCGGTTCGGAGAGCAGCTCCAACAAGTTAGAAGAGTGGAAGTTGGTGGATGGACGGTTAGAAGAAGAGCAAGCTGACGCTAAGGGAAGCCTGTCAGTGCACAGACTAGCAACGTGACCGAAATTGATCGTACCCCACCGACAAGCACGACTTCACTTCTGTCGACAACGTGTGAATTGGACTGTGGATCATTTTGTCCTCTGACGAGAGCAAAATGCGTCTTCATGGTAAGGACGGATGGGGAAGAGTCTACCAAAGACCCGGTGAGCGTTCCGCATAATGCTTCATCTGTGAACGTGTCTCACATGGCGGTGGTTCGCGCATATTTTTTGGAGGCGTATCTCTGGAAGCGAAAACCGAAACTGTGTCTATCACGGGGCCCAATACCGACTGTTAATCGAACGGATGAACTCCCCGACGTTACAACGGCGAAATTCTGGAGAAAACGGAGGGTCCTTTTCGGGACAACGCAAGACCACATGCCGCTGTTGTAATGCGCCAGTACTTGGAAGAGTTTGGGGCCTGGTCGCAGTCCAGGTTTTAATTCCATTGAGCACCTATGCGACGAGCTGAATAAACAAGTACAGCCAGAATGGGGTACAGACGAATGGACTAAGCTACCGCAGGATTTTGCAAAAAAACTCATTTATTCGAAGAAAAATCAGATAGACGCCATTATTCAGTCCAGAGAGGCCAATTTTAAAAATTGTTAATAAAATTGTTAAAAATATTAATAAAAGTTTTTTTTTAAATTTTTTTGAAAGTCCCGGAAACAGTGCTTTATTGCTACTGTAATGGTTGTAAAGGTCAAGGGTAAGCGTTATGTGTCTTCCAAACGCTAACAGCGTATACTTCAGTTGCATTTAATTTAATAAATATTTAGGTTCGAAGAGAATGTATGGGGTGTGCGATGTCTTTGCTCTCGAGTTCATATGCATGCGACCAACTATCAAAAAGCAATAATGAAAAATCCCATAAGGCAAAACGATGGATGTACATACGGACGCCAGCAATTAAAGACTATAACTCGTATTATATTAGGTTGTAAGTATTTCATGCACAGAGCAGTAGCACGGCTATAATGTTGCTAAAAAATAATTCACTCATTCATTCTTCGACAAATATGTAACGTAACTGCATAATACTGCAACTAAAGCATGAAGGACCGCAACGAGATATTTGCAGTATACTGCGATGGGAAGATCTTAGCTAATAAGCCGGCAATTCATAGCAGGCCCCTACTACGCTTGCAAAAACGAAATACAAAAATGAGGATTTTATTGACGTGTCACAGCGACACAATGATGGGAACGTAATTGGAAGGTACTTAGAAGAGATAAGTAAAAGCCCACAGTTAATAATAACAATAAAGTGAAAATGGAAAGTTGAACGAGTTAAAACAACGTTAATAATAACACCGGCTAGGGAGATTATTTGTTTGTTTATCTAATGATTTATTTATTTTATTTGCACATGAAATTCAGCTGAAAGGGATTAACAGCCGAATTCGATTGACTTCTAGCAGCAAATCTTATGCGGATTATTATTAATAACTATTACAAAGTGTATGAAGAAAGTGAAGAACAACAAGTGCAAAAGTTATATTTGGCAGAGACCGAATCTGGCATACCCTCCACTATGCTTTTCGTATTCTACACTCCAAGTTCTTTTATATGATGCTTGAGCACTCTACAAAGCAGTTTTAAGCATTCTTGTGTTATCATTAATAAGCCAAATAAAACCCCAAAAAAAAAAAAAAAAAAAATTAATAAAATTTAATCAGTTGTAAGTTTGCGTGGGCATGGCCGATTCTTTCCATTTTTGCACGTAAGGGGTAGGGGGTTTAGTATAAATTTCACCCTTCTAACTTATATAACTTCTGAGTAACGAGCAAAAACCCACAAATTTTTATTAAGACAAACGAACTTGCATTCTGTTTATGCTTCACTGCGGGCTTCGGCTCTGGTCAATCTGGCCCATTTTCAATACCAACCTGCGTGCAGAAACTTCCAATGTTTCTAACAAATTTGTAGTCGATATTGCCAGAATAGTGCCCACAACAAACACCACGTACACACACAGACACAGAGACATGACTAAATCATTTCAGAATATCACGCTGATCAAGAATAATTCTACTTTGCAGGATCTCTGAAGCTTCTTATTGGCCGTTACTTACAATATTAAAAAAACAAAACGAATATACCCCAATATAACAGTGGTGGGTATAAAAAAAGATGACGAAAATTTAAAAGATGAGAATTCATATATAAATAAACACGAGAGAGGGGAGCATACATACGCGCATACATACATACATGCTTGGCACACAATCACACCCGAAGCCGATACAGATCCGACCTGCGAGTTTAGCAACCGATAATAGTAAACAAATTCAGTTCATTTTCGAATCATACTACGATGTTCAGACTACAAGTTAGTTTAAATACGTGACAGAAAAAACGCGCGTGTTAAGAATTTAAAGAATTCGATATTGAATTCGATTATTGGATTCGAAACATTAAAGTTTATCGGACCAAGTAATGCTGACGAATCGATAATACTATTTATTAAGTTAGTTAAGAAGGGCACACCACGAGTCAATTTACGTCCCTCAAGTGACGCTAAGGCCAACAGAAGCAATATATTGTCATAAGGAGGCGAAGAGACAAGCGGACCCCAACCCAAACCCCTTAGAACAGGAATTGCTGTTAAACGGATTCTATTGAATTTACATAAGGCCTATAGGAAGGAGACCACATCCATACCCCAGACATATTTAAGTGTTGTCCTGACTAAATTCAAGTATTGCCTTCTTCTTGTACACCAAAAAGTCTGAAGAAAGGATTAAAAGATAGGGTGTTGCGAGGGTGGCTTCGAATAAAGAAATCATCCACAAAAGCTAAACATTTCATATATACTTTGATATGCTTTGATTTAGTTCTGTATACTTAGACGTAACATACCTTCAATCATAATGTCATTATATGTCCGTCACGGAAGGATGTGAGGTACATTCATTTTGCTGCAACATTTGCAATGCTCAGAGGGAAGCTTAAGAAGCTTAAGAAATCCCACAAAGTGTACATATTCTTCCGTTGGGATTGGAAAATAGGCTAAATCGGCCGAAGGACACGCCTACAGTACCGCGTAAATTGAGAACAGCTCTGTCTTTCAAAAGGAATAAAACCAATCACTTTTCTGCTCACTACTCATAAGCTACAGCATATAAATCTACAAAAATGTTAATGTATGGACTGTGCTGTAATATGTATACGAAAATGGGAAAAACTCACTATGCCCACTCAATACTATAGTCTATCAAAATTTAATTTGTTTTTTTCAACACCTTTACGAGGCGCAAAAGCCAGCTTTAAAAACCCCATAAGGTACATAAATTCTTGGCCAGTTTTGACTTCGGAATGCACTTGAGCATGTTCGTCCCTTCACGTTCGTCCCCTGCCTAGCTGTGTGGTAAACATTCTCCTGTTCGCAAAAACGAAGATATTTTCGCATAAATTTTCAAAAGAATATGAAAATGACCCAACCCAGTCAAAGGACGCGGTTACAACGCCTACACGTCTATGGAGCAAAAACGATTCGTTTATTACTCATAAAGCATGACACATACACCGTATAAATTTTCACTTTTATTCTGAAAATAGAAAAAATCGCCCGGACCCATCCAGTAAATTGGAATATGAAAATTGAGTTCGTTTCCCATTTTTAGTCTTTTTTAGGATAACGGAGACGTGTATGTAAGATTTGGGTTACGGCCGCACATAGTTTTCTTACTTGTTATTACTATTGACATGATACTCTGTAAGTGTATCCTTCGACCGATTTGCCCCATTTTCACTAGCAATCTGCGTGCAAGAACTTCCAATGCTCCAGACTTCCAATGTCCCAAATTTGTAGTCGACGGCTGGATTTTTGGGGTCGAACAAGTGTTTACAACAAACATTGAACAGATGGGCAGCCGGACAGCCGGACAGCCGGACAGCCGTACAGGTGGACATGGTTAAACCGATTCAGAATTCGATCCTGACCACAAATATATATAATCATAGTTTGCGGGGAATCTGTGAAGCCTTCTTCTAGACTGGCTCAATGGGTTTAGATAAAAGATCTCGAGGAACAACTCATTGCTTATGCTTTAAGATTTTAGTCTTGAAATGTATTTCTCTGTCTAAACTACTAATGATAATAGTAACAGTAGTGAAAGATAGTGTTTAAGTTATCAGCAGATCCATCAGAGTGGAGTTTTCAATGGCTTTGCCTGGTGTTAGGCAAGCGTTACAAATGCAATAACAAAAATTAGTTTCCTCTCTCCTGATTCTTGTGTTGAATACAAAATAAAGCCGCAAAGTCATCACACTATATTTAATCTGTTCACTTTTCCTCATGCAATTTTCAACAAAAACACTAAGAGCAACAATAACAACAATTATAAGAACAAACTACCTAACCCCTAAAAAGCAAACTTAAGCATATAGGCCGCATTCAAACATATGTTGATGCCACATTAGATAAACATCTTTCAATATTGTCGATCGTATAACGCAGCCGTGTACATCGTGCGTACACTTAATGCTCACACTATTACGCGAGATTCCAATCAGCGTTTAGCAAATCCACCGAGTTAAGCCAAATTCGAATCAGATTCTCGAGACATAAAAAAAAGAAAAACAATGAATAACGAACCGGCATTTAGAGCACATATGTCAACATTTCGGTCATTTCAAGTGTTACTTTCGACTGAACCAAATTAGAAATATGACTGTGGTTGAAATATAATTACGCCGAGGATTGCAGAGCAGGGAACCTGTTATAAAAATAGAAATGTGCGAATGGAACCGTCACCCCATGCTTTAACGGGTACGCGCACGCACACGCACACGCACACGCACACATACATGCGTACATAAGCAACAATCAAGAAAGTTAACAATTCCATCAAAGGCCCTTAAAATGTGCATAGAAAGAGAAGAGAAAAAATTTGGACAGATGGTATGGCATTGATGACGAGATGATGTGGTGTGTCGGAGCCTCAATCGTTTACTCACTCCATTAAAGGGTAGTTTTCGCACTACAGCGATATTTATACAAGAATAACAATATCTATTGCTTTACCATGTGCACAGTGGGCTATGTAAAAAAGCTCGCAAAGCAAAAAAAAAAAAAAAAAAAAAAAAAAAAAAAAATTCCTCAGATAAAAATGAATCTAATATCGGGC